>CM065483.1:38751106-39351106 GCA_032873175.1 Leptopilina drosophilae
CCAAGTTTCATTGTTATTCATTTATTATTGTTGAAAATATGGTAGAAAAAGTGATTTTGACGTTTGAAAGTGAATTTTTCAAGTCTTTGTTTTTTTGTTATATCTTTTTTTAAATTACTTGTAAAAAATTTTTGGATATCAGGTTTTGAGCTTTAAACATTTGTTCTTAAAGAACAATTGACAGTTTCCGTTTAATACCTTCGCTTTTCATGAAAAAATAAAAAAGTTTTTAACAAACACCTTCGGGGTCCCAGCTTAAAATCCCCGTACAGGATCCTTAAAGGATCCTCTTGGGATCCTGTACAGGTCCTGTGCAGGATTCCATACAGGATCCCGTACTGGTCCTGTAGAGAATCCCGTACGGGATTTTAGGACAGGGTTCCTGTGCAGGTTCCGATGCAGGAACCTTAGTTATCAAAGAATTCTGTAATTTATTTATTTATATTTTTAACTTCTGCGCAGTAGTTTTCTATGAGTTTCTCGAATGCGCAATACATTTTTCTGTCCAACATTGATATACGAGCCTAACATATTAAAATATGAAGTCTATGTATGTCAAATGTTGCTTAACATAAAATTTTTTTTTAAATTTCCTGTACAGTATCCTGCAACTGCAAGTGTTCCTGTACAGGAACCTTTACAGAAATCTTTGATAACTAAGGTTCCTGCATCGGAACCTGCACAGGAACCCTGTTCCAAAATCCCGTACGGGATCCTGTATGGAATCCTGCACAGAACCGGTTCAAGATCCCAGGAGGATCCTTTAAGGATCCTGTACGGGGATTTCAAGCTGGGGTGTAATTGATCACTTTGGCTGAGGAGTATTGGCTCGCATATCCCTGTTTAAAAAAATTATTAAAATGGATAGGATTTGATAGAATTTTCTTCCTTCACTTCTTGAAATTCGAATCCAATTTAATCAAATATTGAAAATCCAATCCACTTCTATCCAAAGTAGAAAATTAAATCTATTCCTATCATAAGTTTTGATATATTATCTATCAAAGTTAATAATATACTAAAATTCAATATTTTACTAGCAAGAGTTTGGATACGAATTTTATCAAATTATATGAGTTGAAAAATCTTATAATTTTCTAACCATGAGTTTTGATTGAACACCTATCAAATTCTTTCCAAATGAAAATCTAATATTTCTCTATCAAAGATTTGGATACAAATTCTATCAAATACTATGAGTCGGAAATTCTTATAGTTTTCTATCAATGAGTTGTGATTGAATATCTATCAAATTCTTTCCAAATGAAAATCTAATATTTCTCTATCAAAGATTTGGATACAAATTCTATCAAATACTATGAGTCGGAAATTCTTATAGTTTTCTATCAATGAGTTTTGATTGAATATCTATCAAATTCTTTCCAAATGAAAATACGATATTTCTCTATCAATGATTTGGATACATTTTCTATCAAATCCTATTATCTTAAACGTCTTATAACTTTCTATCTATGAGTTTTGATGAAATACCTATCAAATTCTTTCCAAATGAAAATACTATATTTCTCTATCAATGATTTGGATACATTTTCTATCAAATCCTATTATCTTAAACGTCTTATAACTTTCTATCTATGAGTTTTGATGAAATACCTATTAAATTCTTTCCACTTGGAATTTCACTTGTCATGTCAAATTAAAAATGAACAAGCTGGAGTTTGGAATTTCCAACTCCAAATTTATATAGCACAGTGAAGTATTAATGTCATCTTGGTTTAATTTTGAATCGGGATGCATTCTATTTGCAATTGCAAGTTTAAATTTAAGGAATTTGATTAATCGCGAATTAGAATTCATAAAATTGTCATTTTCGCCAATTGTTATTTTTGCAAAGAATTATTATTGCAAATTTACATTTTTACAAATATTTATTTTAGTTAACTGTTATTTTGCAAATTTGTTATTTTTGTAAACTTACATTCTTCGCAATTGACAGTTTTACAAATTGTTAGATGCTTTTGCTATAATTGTTATTTTTTGCAAAACTGCTGTTATGAATCATTATTTCTGCTAATTGTTGTTTTGTGAATTTCATTTTTGCGAATTTGCATTTGTGGAATTGGTATTTTTATGAATTTGTTACTGTTGCTATTTGTAATTTTGTCAATAGTAGGGTCAGACCAGCTCAACTGTGTTAAAAAAATTTCGTTGATTTTCTAAAATGTTAAAACTTTTATGAAAATTTGTAGTTCACGACAAAACAATAAAACACTTTTAACCGTTTTTTGAAATTTTAAATTTTTGTTGTTTTTTTACAATAACAAAATATTACAAAATTTTAACAAAATTAATAACTCAAAAGCCGTTTACACTAAATTAATGAAACTTACACTATTTACACAAAATTGTTCACTCTTTTAAAAGAAAATATTTGCATGATTGTAAATTTAAAAATTCCATATTTTTAATAGCAATTTGAATTATTTATGTTTTCTACCACTCCTGTTACAATGAAACTCATAGGAAGTCGAGTAGGAAGTATACTTACAATTAGTAGTCTCTTCTTGAAACCCAAAAAAAATTTTTGGTATTTTCAATTTAGAAAATGTACATAACGAATTTGATTATTAAAAACGCGCGCCAACTCCACAATGGGAAAAAGTTGATTGTTGTGGAAAATTCAGTCTAGAGGTTACAAATATTATTTTCTTCTAATAATTTTTTTTAATTGAAGGTTTGTAAAATTGCGCACCGATCTGTGGCGGTAGAATTTCAAAAATTGATAACTAATTTTTTTTAATTTAACAATATATGTATATGAAAAAAAGAGAAAAAAATTGCAAAATATTAGTTAACAAATGCGTAGCATTAATATTTTTTAATGTTAAGATATCAGCTTTAATCTGATGGGTGCAAAATTTTATAAACTTTCATTTTAAAAAAAATTATTAAAAACAAATAATATTTGTAACTACTAGACTGAATTTTTCCCATTGTGGAGTGGATGCGCGTTTTTAATAAAAAATTAATTATGTTCATTCCAAATTAAAAATACAAAAATTTTTTTTGTACCGAAAAAAAATTTTGGTAGAAGAAGAGACGAAGAGTTCAAGAAGAGACTACTGAGTATACTTCCTATGAGTTTCATTGCAAGAGGTAAGGTAGAAAACATAAATAATTCAAGTTGTTTATAAAATTGTTATTAAAAATATTGAATTTCTAAATTAACAATGATGCTAATAATTTCTTTTAAAAGAGTGAACAATTTTGTGTAAATAGTGTAAGTTTCATTCATTTATTGTAAACGGCTTTAGAGTTATTAATTTTTTTTAAATTTTGTAATATTTTGTTAATGCAAAAAAATAACAGAAATTTTAAATTTAAAAAAAACGGTTAAAAGTGTTTTATTGTTTTGTTGTGAACTACAGATTTACATATAAATTTAAAAATTTTAGGAAATCAACGAAATTTTTTTAACACAGTTGAGATGAATCTGACCCTGTCATTTTGCGAATTTTAATTTTTACGCATTTTCTGTTTTTTTCGCTTAATGTTATTTTTTGCAAATATTTGCAAAAAATTACAAAGCTGTCAAATGACATTTGAGCAAAATTTTATTAAATATTTAACTAATATTTTTAACATAATAGCATAAATTGCAAATCTCTATAAATATTTTAATTTCTGCTTGTGTTTTTATAGGTTACTAACAAAGATTATAATATTTCACATAAACTTATGTTTTTCAAAGTTGCAGTTTATATAGACAGGTCGAAAAATATTTCTCACGTCGATTCGATAGCCGCGGTCGTTAAGCGTTTAGATAGATAGGTCATAGGTGCGGGGTTCGATTCCCATAGGATACAAGTTTTAATTTAATTCTTCCAGAATAGTTAAAATGTTTGTATGTTTGGAGTGTGCTAAGAATATAATGTTATTAATGGTCGTAAGAATCTTTTATTATTTTTTCCACAAATATTTTTTTTCAAACGTATGTTGTCAATTGTAACCACCTTGGATACAATAGGAAAGAACTTTCTGTCATTTTTTGATATAGGATTTGATAGAATTTAAATCAAAAAATCTCATTGGATTGGAAACAATTTTTAATAATCAATTTTGATAGAATTTGATAGGACTTTCTTTGAAACCAGTGGGACAACATGGGACAATTTTCGGATAGACAAAGTATTGATTTGGATAGACTTTCTATTAAAAGTATGTGATAGAAACTAATTGTAATTGTTAAAAATTTTTGATTCAGAAACACGATTTAAATGGAAATAAATTTTTCTTCTATCCATTTCTATCAAATTTTTTAAACAGGGATTTTATTAAGAAAAATCTATTATATTTGAAATGTGAATAAAATGATAACCAATTTTAACCCTTTATAAAAAAATAACTAGAGAATAGATTTTTTTAAGTAAATGGATTTTGCATTTCGCTACAACTTTTTAATATTTGAAAATTGCATGAAAATGTTTAAAATTTAAATAAAATATGTTCCATTTTCAATTTTCTTTGTTATAAATATACATTTTAAATTTTAAAATGGCAGATCCAATAATTTATTACATTTTTTTTAATGTAGTTAAAGTTCTGTTTACATTTACTATGAGGTTTCGAATTCTCAGGGTAAATGTAAAAACACGCCCAGTGTGCACGTACTATAACTGTTTTAGACCAAAAAAATAACAGTGTTCTAGAATAAGTGGTACAATTTTATTATAGAACAGTTCTAGAGCTTTGTTCTAAATTTGTTCTGGAACAGTTGTTCTGTATCTGTTCTATAACAAACATGTAACATTTGTTCTAAATTAGTTATAGAATTTTGAAGTAACATTGTTCCTACAGTGTTCTAGAACAATGTTACAAAAATTTAATATAACTGTTCTTTCACTATAAACTCGTGTTTATTTTCACTACACGGAAAGATGTTATTATTAAATTTTATAAAAGTATTTTACAAGTGTAGGACAAAATGCGACAAAGGAAAATTTTGCTATCAAAAAAACTAACACAGTAAATCTTAATTTAAGATCGGTCTTAAATCCAGCACTGTCTGCTATAATGTTAAAGGATACAAAAAGGTTGTATCTTAATTTAAGGCTGCTTTCCTGCTTTAAAATAAGACTTTCTTTTTACTGTGAAACTTTAACAAAACGTACCTATATAACATTTAGTAAAGTTATATTAAAATTTGTTAACAATTTTCGATATTTGATATAACTTTACTAAATATAGTATAATTTTTATTAAAGTTTAATACTTCTAATATAATAACTTTCTTTCCGTGTAGAGTCCAGCAGCGTTTTTGCATGAATTACAAAACATCTTTTGAATTTAGATACTTAGAAAGACTCGTATCAATGATTGGTGAAAAATTAAATAATTTTTCACTTAGCTAGCATAAATTTTCAAAAACATTATTCACCAACAATAACATCAAATATTTAATTAATTTATTATTAATTATTAATTAATAGGTATATCATACAATTACAATAATAAATTATTATTAACTAATTAATTAAAATTTGTTATTATTTGTGGCATAATTATATAATATCATAATAATCGTGGGTCCATCGTGGATCGGACAAGGCTTAAAAATTGTTAATTTAGTGCAAGATTCTTGCAAAAAATTTGAAAAAAGTTGATTGATACATACACTGTTGAAAATGAAATTTTATTTTAAAAATTTTTAAATCATATCGTAAATTATTTAAAAAATATTTTTAAATATTTTTATTAAGAACTACGTGTGAAAACAAAACTTTTCATTATAAAAACGTCCAATCTGATCAATTTTTGACCGAGTTATAAGCATATAAAAAAAATTTACGTACACGCAAAAAAATGTTTGATTGGTTCAACAGAAAATTTGTTTGCCACAACCGAACTCTCTCGTTAAAATAAGACTGACCGAACACTTGGTTTCTAGCAACCAAACAAATTCGGTTCCATTTATTTTGGTTTTATTTACTAAACTGGCTGTTATTTTAAAACCAAACTCAATTCTTATGTTTTAATTTTTATTTGAATTAGGCATTAATTTAAAAATAGGTTAAAGAATCTTGGTTATTAAAACTACAAATAATATTAAAAGCATTTTCTTTTTTTTTACATTATAAAAATTTTGAAAGATTTCAATATTAAGAGGTTTTTGTTAATGACAAGAAACATAAATAAGTATAATAAAAGGTTAAAAAAATTATAACGTTGAAAAAGTAATAAATTATAATTTTTTATACTTAGCTTTTCAGAAGCAGTTAGATAATAATAAAGCATAATAATCAAATAATTTTAGTAATAAAATAAACATAATTCAAGTCGAGTAAATAAGAAAATTTATTTATTAAAATATTTTAAGTTTATAAACTGTGAAGGGTAAACTGTCAAGAGTATATTCTTGACTGAAATTAGTGATTTTTCTGTTAACTGCAGTGACAGTTTAGAATTTAAAAACATGCATGAAGTAATGTTTATGAAGTAACAAATGAATGTGTTTGGTTTTGAAATAACCGAAACAATTTGATTTCCACAACTGAACTAGTTCGGTTGAGACAACCTGTCCTTTGCTTCAATTAACCGAACTTTCTTCAACCAAACCTAGTTTAGTCAATTTGACCAAACCATTTTATTGCGTGTAAGAAACGTAATTTTTAATAAATCTTTATCTCCTGAACCACTTTATGAAAAAATTTGAAAAAATTCAAGGTAGCTCATTTCAAAGAATACTAAAAGAAAAAAAATGTTTAAAAAAATTTGAGATGCAAAAGCAAAATAATTTCCCATTTGGCCTGGAGTGCCCCATATATAGTTATTTTTTAATAAGTATGTTACATTTCAATTTGTCATTTTAGCGCTGCACATAACGGTCCCACAATTCAAAAGGAAGTTGAAGTAAAATCACTTCCAAGCTTGCGTGGCTATGCGGTATGCGTATTCGACTTGTGTCCTCTAGGTCTAGGTTTCGATCCCCCGTGCGTGCGAACTTTTTCATTCTTAGTTTTAAGTGTTCTGTGTATAATTCTGAATATTGTTACATAAAGTATAAGTTAGCCTAACATCTGAGCTTTCATTTGAAAAAAGTACGCCCTAATATCGTTGCTTGGGGGCAGGAACATGCCGACTCAGCTAAACGGTGAAAAAGATGCCGTTTGAAAAAGAAAAGTTAAAAACATGCCATTTCGCGAAAGCGCTGAGAAA
The DNA here is from genome assembly GCA_032873175.1 of Leptopilina drosophilae. Lineage (NCBI taxonomy): Eukaryota > Metazoa > Arthropoda > Insecta > Hymenoptera > Figitidae > Leptopilina > Leptopilina drosophilae. The sequence goes on from CM065483.1 coordinate 38,758,283, forward strand.
CATACCTTCTTCAAACGAACGGTGAAGAACATGCCTTTTCAACCGTTAATATTTAATATTCATATTATATTAATAATATTATATTAATTATAAATAATTAATAATATTATATTTATTATAAACAATTAATGATTAATTAAGTAATTAAATTAATTAATTAATTTATAATTATTAATATTATTATATTAATTATTTATTTATTTAATATTATATTTAATATTAACGGTTGAAAAGGCATGTTCTTCACCGTTCGTTTGAAGAAGGTATGTTTCTCAGCGCTTTCGCGAAATGGCATGTTTTTCACTTTTCTTTTTGAAACGGCATCTTTTTCACCGTTTAGCTAAGTCGGCATGTTGCTGCCCCCAATTGATGATATCACTTATACTTATTTTTCTAGAACAATGTTTTTGAAAAATGCAAGGTGAGCAATTTCGCCTCGGGCCGGGGCGTAATGGATCAGCAAAGAAATTATAATTAAGATCATCAAATAGTATTACGGTATTGACAATTTTAGTTTCTATTGTATATTTATATCAAAGAAAATTGAAAATAGAACATATTTTATTTAAACTTTAAACTTTTTCATGCAATTTTCAAATATTAAAAAGTTGTAGCGAAAAACAAAATCCATTTACTTAAAAAAATCTATTCTCTAGTTATTTTTTTTATAAAGGGTTAAAATACGATTCGATAAATAGTTTATGAGAAATTCCATTTGTTATCTAAAAACATGATTTTTTAAAATGGAATTTCTACATTTTTGGCAGGATGAAAATCAATTTTTCTGTTGGGTTCTCTTCATGAAATGTCAATCTATCAATCACAATTTGTAGCGAATTGAATTTTTACATTAAAAGAATTAAGATTTTCGGAAAAATGATATTCGCAGAACAATATTATACTAATAGTTTGACATATATTTCGAAAATACCTCAATTTTGAATAAGAAAAAAGTTCTGCGAATATCATTTTTCCGAAAACCTTAATTCTTTTAATGTAAAAATAATAAATTTGTATTGCTTTTATTATTCGAGCAGTTAAAAATAAAAAATTTGAAAAAAATGAATTTAAAAAAAACAAAAATTTTTATATTAATTTTTTGACATTATTTATAAATTTTTCAAAAAATAAATAGAAAATTCGAATTCCTGAGAAAATTTTAGCCCAGTTTAAAAAAAAATGACCAAAATTCAACAATTTGTTTGAATGATATGACAACTCTTACGAATTTGAACGTTTGAATTCAACATTAGCCCAAGCGACTGATGATGTCCCCCACTATGCAGCGTAGAGCAGATAGGCTGCTCTACGTTGCATTCAAACATTGCATACTTTTTACGATTTTTTTTACGAACAAGAAGTGTATAGATGTTTAGATTGATTGTTTTATAATAAGTATGACTAATCAACTAAAAAAATATTTAAAAAAATAAAAAATATTAATAAATAATTAGAGGCTCAGGAATTTTTTGAACAAAAAAATTATCTTGCCCCCCTTTTGACATAGATCAAATATTTTTTTTTGTGAAATTTGTAGGAAAGAATAAGTAATCAAATGGCGTTTATGCCAAATTATTAAAATAAAAATTGTTGATGTAGTGTTCATTTGTTTATAAGCCAAAAATTTCTCCCCCCTCCAAAACCAGTTTTCTTGTAAAAATTCAATTCGCTACAAAATGTCTATAACTTTTATTAACAACTTTTCCCCCTATAATTTGATGGAAAAGAGCGGTCATCCAAAAAATATTTTTCGGCACCTTCAAACTTGTTTATAACGCATAGCTTTAAAAATCTCGAGTGGGAAACATATACAGCTTCATACTATCAACCCATACTATATGAATCCACAATTAGACTTCAGGTATCAATTTTGGCACAAAAAAACACAGGGCGACTGGACTATGGCCGTTTATTTTCGTCGGATTTTTTAAACCATTAATGGACAAATTATGGCACAATGTTAATGCTTGGAAGTTGGATGACGGCACGAAATAAGCTTGGATCTCCCTCTGACAGGACCGAATGGTAACCTTAGACCTGGTGGTTCGTAAGTCCAATTACAAATTTTAATGATTTTAAATGTGACAAATTGACGGATCAAAAGAATGAGAGCGAAATTTCAGATATGAGATAAATTGCGAATGATTTGTTTATTTTATTTATTGTTAATTTATATGTATTATTTTGTCTGTTGTTTTTTTGTTATATTGGTCGATTTGTTTATGTATTTTTATTTTGAAAGTGTGTATTGACGCGAAGAATTTATATGAATTTTGTTAACTGAATTTTTAATTGTCATATTTCATTGATGCATCAATTTTACTAAGTCAATTTAATTTATTACGAATAAACGCAGTTACCTGTTATCTATCGTTGTCATGATTTTATTTGTGTGATTTTATATTTCTTAATCGGGTTTTATTTTGAACCTAAGTTATTCGTTGTCTTTAATTTATCAATTTCATTACCTTTTCTTATTTACTTATATTATTTATTTGTTTGTATTATAACATTTTTTCAATTGAATATAATAACAATAAATAAAATATTTTATTACAACTTGTTAAATATAAAAGCAATTAACAATTTTTTATTTTTCTGCAAAACATATGTATTCTGTATTTCTATCGTATTGGGAACTGATAAACTGCAATACGCCGTTTTGTGGCGACCTATTCTTTGTGATTGTCCCTTCCTATTTTCATTCTTTGTCTTTCTTTAATTAACAGGATAGAAAGAGTAGATAAAACAAAATCGAGGGAGAGAATAGGTCAAAGTCACTAGATTGTTATTAGATTACCGTTCCCAAAAATTTGGAAAAATTTCAGTTTATCTCTAAATTCATTGGTTGTGCTTGTTAAGTTGTTAAAATAGAAATTCAGATTTTCGTTAAATGATAATTCTATTTGTATTTTGTTATTGGACATTTATTATTAATTATAATTATTACAATTAATTTTTTGTAGACTTTAAATTAAAAGGTTTATTTCTACGGTCTTAAAAAAATCGTAAAATATAAAACAATTTGATACTTTAAAAACAATTTAGTTTTTACTTCTTCGATTTGAAATTATTTCCTTTCTTATATTTAATTCGCTTTCTCACTCCGAATGATTCTTCTGTGTCATCATCTTCATCACCTTTGCGAGATATCTTTCTTTTTCCAGATTTTTTTATATCATCAAGGTCTTTCAGTTTCTGAAATCCGTTAAATAAATTTGAATACATCATTTTTAATTCCGTTGCAAAGTTAATTATTTTTTTGAACTTAATAAAATGATCTCATCTTTTGTATTTAATATTAATATTTTTAAATAGGTAAGTAAATTAGCACATAAAATAAAATTATTAGTTTTATTAAAACAATTTCGTTTGATTAATTTTCGTCAGTATGTAATTAATTTTTAAAACTTTATATTAGAATTTCATTAATTTAAAAATGTGTAACACTTAAGATAAATTTTAAAAAATAGGGAACAAAATCAACAATCAATAAGTCATCCGAAATACAATTATTAATATTACTGTTATTATTGAAATTAGTTACCGTTTTGACCATGCGTAATGCTTCTGTTACTCTTTCTTCAAGAGACATTACTTTATCTTCTTCAACTGGATATGCTGGAAGTTTTTTCGAAATTAACTGTTCTATTCTTTGATACAATTCCACATCATATTGAGTGACGAACGTTATGGAACGACCTGCACGCCCTGCTCGTGCAGTCCTGCCAACTCTGTGTATGTAGTCCTTACTGTGTGTAGGTATGTCAAAATTAATAACTATATCCACGTGTGGGATATCTAAACCTCTGAAAAAGAAACGTTTTATAAACATGAACATTTTTTGTTAACTCAGACATAAACTTTCTGATTTTAAAAATCAATATTGAAACAAGATTTTTCATCTAATCTAGTGGATTTACTATTTCAAATATTAATCTTTAATAGTTTTCCTTAGGAAGCTGGTTCAAAATAAAAATGGCGATTTGTTTAACAAAATATGTCCCTCAACAAGTGATAAATGTTTATACAAAACACTTTTTAACCCTTTAACGCTCAAATGGATAAAATTTTGGCATGAACTTTGAAGACTTGTATCGGTACTTCAAAATCAATAGAAAAATTCTCGAATCATCATTTCTTGTTTTCATACGTGCTCTATCGAATGACGTTAAAAAACATATAAAATTTATAAACAAAAAAGATATTAATTTTTTTTATAAAAAAGTTCCGATTTTTTAAAATTTTTGTTTAATTATCAATTTTCTCTACTATAAAATAGCGTAAAAATAATTGCAAATGTTACAAATAACGTGAAAAAGATATATAATCTAGAAAATAGGACTATAGAGAAAATTAAAAATTAAAATGGCGACTAAAAAATGAAGTTTGAAGTTCAAATTTTTTTCAAAGATGCACCACCCCTAACTTTGACCCTTTAAATTTAAATTATTAAAGTAGGTTATATTTTTTTCTTGCACCATTTTTAATCCTAAAATATATAGGATGATTAAAAATTTGAAATTTTAATTTTTGAAGAGGTTAGAATTTTTATCTTAGCACTAATTGCATATTTATGCAAATCCATGCGAGAGGTTGTTTAAAACTATAAAATAAGCTTAGAAAAAAATGTGTGTTAAAAATATTGAAAATTGTAAGAGAAGATTAATTTTGAATGTTCAAATTATATTATGCGTCTAGTTCTCGATGATTACATGTAGTACTGTCAAGTACGCGAAATAATACACACGTTTAGAGTTTGAATTTGAAAGAAAACTCCCGCGCCTTCCAGCGCCACCTGGTCGGTCGCGTGGATAGCCTCTCATATTGTTTTGTTGTGTGAAATAAAAGGAAACGAAATAAATCTTTAAAATCCTTTAAATTGTAGTTTTTTGTTTAAAAAGAAAAGAAAATGGGAAAAACGAAGAAAAGAAGTCGGTCTCGGTCGAGAGACGATGATGGAGGTAAAAAAAGTACAAAGAAAAGGTTAAAAATTCTTGAAGAACAGATAGTTAACCTCACAAATGGTTGGAAAGAATTCGTAAAAAATCAGAATCATACAACGAATAACAACTCCACAGATGTTGTTATTGAAGGTAAGATCTTTATGAAATACGTAAAAATTCTTTTAATACAACTCACTTCCACACGAAGAAGTTGCAAAAGGCTATCTCCACACGAGAAATGCCTGTTCCATACGAACACACACACATAGGTACAGCTGAACACGAGCTCGTCTCCTATTAATCGGTCACAGTACTGATTATAAAATAAAAATAAGTAAGTGAATAAAGATTTCCTTTTATTTTTTTTTCAGACAAAGAAAATGTTTCTACCGATAAGGTATCAGAGTCTCAAATAGAGCCTGAAATAGAAAAAGAAATTTCACTGCCAACAGAATTTGACGAAGATCCTAACCTAAAAAACACTGATCGAGATTTCAATACAGAAATTTTCGAGCTGTTCGGAGAGGAAATTCCTTCTCAAAACAACACCTTTAAAATAAATGAAGGAGTTAATAATTGGTGGAGTGACTGGATGCGAAAAGGCTTGTCCGCTGAAAAGAGAAAAGAAGTCTCAAAAAGATATGAAAATAACAGTGACATTGTGACTGAAGCTCCCAAAGTTAATTTAGAAATACAGAGACATTGCCAAAAAACGTGATCAACATTTTCTCGATACACAAAATTGTGTAGGTTCAGCTATTTTAGCTTTAGCATCAGCGGTATCAATGGCAGTTGATGATTCTACAGAAACAATTGACTTCGAACATATATTGAAACTTATTTGGGACGCTGGCAAGATTATGTCTGATGTCTTCTTCCAACAGACGGTAGTAAGAAAATCTTTTATTACTCCTCTTTTGGATAAAGAAATAAAAACAACTCTCGATGCAACAACATCAGATCAATGGTTGTATGGAAAAAATTTAACCGATCAAGTTAAAGAAGCAAAATCAATCATAAAAGCAGCTTCATCTCTTAAACCTGCAGAAAAAAATGTTAAAAAATCGCAATCAAAAAACTGGCAGGGCCCACCTATGAGGTATTCTCAGGTGGGCAGTCAATTTCGGAGAAAATTTTCCAATCCGAGATTCAAACTCAAGCCGAATGCAGGTCATTCGTTTCAGAAGAAGGAGAACAAACAAGACGAGAGGAAACAATCGAACAGGAAGTAGAAAAGGTAAATTTCGGTATTGCTGGTAGATTAAAACATTTTATAAAGTATTGGACAAAAATTACCGATGATCCATTTATTCTTTATATTATTAAAGGTTATAAAATCCCATTTGCTTCTGCAATTTTTCAAGCTCGTACGCCAACAGAGCCTGCAATGTCGTCTGATGAAAAAGAAAATACTAGTGTGGTAATGATCAATTTATATCATCTTACTTCCTGGTTCCAAAACCGGACGGTTCTTGGCGCTTTATTTTAAATTAAAAAAATTTAAATAAATTTATTGTACCTCCTCACTTTAAGATGGAGGATCTTCGTTCCACCAAAAATTTATTGTCAAAGGGCGTATACATGAGTAAAATAGATCTAAAAGATGCGTTTAATTTAGTCCCAGTACACGAAGATTCCAGAAAATATTTACGATTTAGATTTAATAATAAAACTTATCAATTTACTTGTTTGCCATTTGGACTTTCACTAAGTCCATTTATTTTCACAAAGATAATGAAGCCAGTAGTAAATTCGCTTAGATCAAAAGGTTTTTTATCTACTGTTTACCTTGATGATTTTTTAGTTATGGGGAAAACATATGCAGCTTGTCAAAAAAATTTAGAAAATACAATTAAACTTTTAAAAGAATTAGGCTTTATAATAAATTATGAAAAGAGTGTAATTACTCCGCAAAGAAAATGTGAATATTTGGGTTTTCTTATTGATTCGGAAAATTATTCTATAAATCTAACAGTTAAAAAGAAACAAAAAATCATAAAGATGATAGACAAATTCGAAGTGGATAAAAAATACAAGATTCGTGATTTTGCTAATTTGATTGGAACGTTAATTGCAGCTAGTCCGGGGGTTCATTACAGTAAAGTGTATTCGAAACGCTTCGAGAGAGAAAAATGGATTGCTCTTTTATCTAATAATGACGATTATGATGGTTATATTAAAATTAAAAAGTATTTATTAGAAGATCTTACTTGGTGGAGAAATAATGTGCAGATTGGAATTAATCCAATAAGATTACAACATTATAATTTAATAATTTTTTCTGACGCGTCTAGAACAGGCTGGGGAGCAGAATCAAACGGGAAAACAGTAAGCGGTTTTTGGAATCAGGAAGATAAAAAATCACACATTAATTATCTTGAACTTCTAGCCGCTTTCTTTGCTTTAAAATGCTTTTCTAATAATGAACGTAATTGTGAAATCTTATTACGTATAGATAACACGACTGCACTTGCTTATATTAACAAAGCTGGAGGAATAAAATTTCCAAAATTAAGTGAACTTTCGCGTCAGATATGGCAATGGTGTGAGAGTCGAAAAATTTGGTTAACTGCTGCATATATAGCGTCTAAAGATAATGTGGACGCAGATTCAGCATCTAGAGTAAATAATATTGACACAGAATGGGAGCTTTCTCAAGTAGCTTTTAATAAAATAATTCAAAATTTTGGACCCATCACAATTGATTTATTTGCTTCCCGAATAAATAAAAAGTGTGAAAAATTCTGTTCTCGATATCAAGACCCAGATGCAACAATAATAGATGCTTTTACCATTTCTTGGAAAGATGAAAATTTTTACGCCTTTCCACCCTTTTCACAAATTTTGCCGGCTTTGCGAAAAATAATAAATGACGAAGCCACGGGAATTATGGTTGTGCCATTATGGCCTACTCAACCATGGTATCCGCTCTTTGTGAGTTTATTGAAACAACCTTCAATAGTTTTTAAACCTTCTCTAGATTTCCTCTTATCTCCTTCCAGGGAAATCATTCACCCATTGGCCCGAAAACTTTCACTAGTTGCAGGGATTTTGTCCGGCAGGCGTTCTTAATTAAAGGAGCAACAGAAGATTCAGTGGAAATACTTCTGGATTCAGTCACTCCAGCAACGATGAATCAATATTCAGGCTGTTTAAAGAAATGGGTAGCATTTGCAAACGAGAAAAATTACAAAATTTTCGATCCAAAAAACCACGAAGTGATTAGTTTTTTGAAGTCGAGATTCGACGATGGCGCTAGCTATGGAGTACTAAATTCTTCGAGATCAGCGATATCCTTAATAACAAAAACTGATTTGGCTGGTGATGTACTTTTATCAAGATTTCTGCGTGGCTGTTATAAGAATCGACCGCCAAAAGCAAGATACGAAACCACTTGGGATACAGAGCAAGTCCTGTCATATATTGAAAAACTCGAAACATTAGATAGTCTTCACCTTAAAGATTTATCTGAAATCACAGCCACTTTACTGATGTTAGTCACAGCTCATAGATTACAAACATTGGCATTAATTAATATCGAGAATATCGAAAAACAACGGAAAGGAATTCAGATTAGAATTCCAGATTTAATAAAGACGTCAAAACCAGGCAAAGATCAACCCTTACTGTTTTTGACATTTTACGCAGAGAGAGAAAAAGTTTGCGTAGCTTCGATAATTTTGCAATATTTAAAAGTAACCAAACAGCTAAGAACAAATGTAAAAAATTTATTTATCTCAACTGTTAAACCACATAAAGCTGTTACATCTCAGACAATTGGTCATTGGGTAAAGTCACTCCTTCAAAAAGCAGGAATAGATACAACGGAATACAGTGCATACAGCACAAAACATTCTTCAGTATCAGCAGCTTTAAGAAAAGGAATTGATGTCAGTACTATCAGGCGAACAGCTGGCTGGACTGACGGATCAAGCACATTTGCTAAATTTTATAATCGTCCAATTCAAAGTTCAAAAGAAAATTTCGCTTGTGCAATTTTGACAAAAAATTAAGTTTATGGAATATGTCTTTGGTTAAAATTTAAGTTCTTTGTTCATTGTTCATCTGTAATTAATAAATAAAATTCAAAGAAAGTTACCAAATACTCTAAACATCTACATGTAATCATCGAGAACAAGACGCATAATATAATTGATAGATCAAACGAGCCCGCCGAAGGCGGGCGACGTTCGATCCAAATTATATGTAGCGTCTAGTTCGAAGATGATTAACTACCCACCCAAAATTCCTCCCTATATTATCACCCTGTAATCATCTTCAAAACTAAATGGTAACTTCAAAATAAATACAAAAGAAAAAATGCTCTAAAAAATATGAGAGGCTATCCACGCGACCGACCAGGTGGCGCTGGAAGGCGCGGGAGTTTTCTTTCAAATTCAAACTCTAAACGTGTGTATTATTTCGCGTACTTGACAGTACTACATGTAATCATCTTCGAACTAGACGCTACATATAATTTGGATCGAACGTCGCCCGCCTTCGGCGGGCTCGTTTGATCTATCAATTTTACAACTTTTAACATATTTTCAAAGTCCTAGAGCAATAATCTTTTTGAGAATATCAATGTTTACAAAAATTTATTCGCTAAATGCAAAAACCATGTCGAATAACTTATTTACTAGATTAAAATTTTAACGTCTGTGAATATTAATTTTATTTTCTAGGTTAAAATTTTAACAGACGTTAAAATTTTAATCTAGTTAATAAGTTATTCGACATGGTTTTTGCATTTAGCGAATAAATTTTTGTAAACACTGATATTCTCAAAAAGATTTTCAATATTTTTTAACACAAATTTTTTTCTAACCTTATTTTATAGTTTTAAACAACCTCTCGCATGGATTTGCAAAAATATGCAATTAGTACAAAGATAAAATTCTAACCCCTTCAAAAATTAAAATTTCAAATTTTTAACCATCCTACATATTTTAGGGTTAAAAATGGTACAAGAAAAAATATAACCTACTTTAATAATTGAATTTTAAAGGGGTCAAAGTTGTGGGTGGTGCCTCTCCTTAAAGATAAATACCCAGGTGCGAATTTAGGTTGGCCGCCAGAGTTTGAAGGTTGGCCCACGGTTGGCCTAACTTTGGCAAGCGAAGTTTTGGTTGCCAGAGTTTGCCCAACTTTGGCAAGTACTAGTGCCCACAGTTGGCCCGACTTTGCAAGCCAACCATTACATGCAGAGTATAACCAACCGTCGGGCCAACTTTGGCGACAAAGGTCGACACAACTATGGGGAACGTATCTCATATGACTTACAAATTTAGGTTGGCCAAACTCTGGGCCACGGTTGGACCGACGGTTGGCAAAACTCTGTAAAACGCAGTTTAAATAACTCAAACTTTATGGTTGGCCAAACTCTGGGCCACGGTTGGCCCGACGATTGGCAAAACTTTGTGAAAAACAGTTTAAATGACTTAAACTTTCTCGGCTGGCCTAACTCTGGGCCACGGTTGGCCCGACGGTTGGCAAAACTTTGTGAAAAACAGTTTAAATGACTTAAACTTTCTCGGTTGGCCTAACTCTGGGCCGCGGTTGGCCCGACGGTTGGCAAAACTTTGTGAAAAACAGTTTAAATGACTTAAACTTTCTCGGCTGGCCTAACTCTGGGCCACGGTTGGCCCGACGGTTGGCAAAACTTTGTGAAAAACAGTTTAAATGACTTAAACTTTCTCGGTTGGCCAAACTCTGGGCCACGGTTGGCCCGACTGTTGCAGCTTTAATATACATTTAACGGTATGGACTCCCATGTGAGCGTAGCGTAGTGGTCAGTGTATAAGTCTTCGGCGCGTTAGGTTAGGGGTTCGATCCCAGCAAGCGGTAGATATTTTCGAAAATGTATGTATGAGATTGTGTTTAATAGTAATAGGTAAAGGTTATATCTGATGTTCTTGTTAATAATAACATGTTAATTGTTTAAATAATTTAGTTTTTTAATAATTTTTTACCTTTGGCTGTTAAAGTTGGCCAAACTTACGCATTTAAAGTCGTGCCAACTTTGGCGTCAGTTTTTGGACCAACCATTGAAATGTATAGCTGGCACAACATATGCATTTTAAGTTGGGCCAACTTCCTTATGACTTGTCGGGCCAACCATCGTCGCCATTAGACGGCCAACCGTTATCATCTGTATGGTTGGCCCAACCTCTGGCACGAGAAGTTGGACCGACCTTGTAAAAGTTGGCCCAACTATGGGCCAACCGAAAATTCGCACCTGGGTAATGTTTTTAATTGAATTACTGAGATTTATTCAACAACTACGGTAATTCAAAAGGTAAAACCATGAAGAAACCACATAAATTAAATAACAATATGTTACCTGCTAGCAACATCAGTTGAAACAAGAATCGATCTATTTTTCGATTTAAATTTTGTCAAAGCAGCTATTCTTTTATTTTGAGACATTTGACCATGTAAGGGTACAGCGGTAAGCCCCAGATTTCGAAGAAGAAGTGCTGTTCTTAGTGTATTATTGCAAGTAGAACAAAACACCATGAAACTATTCCCCGCTGATTCATTAAGAAGATGAATGAGATATAGATCCTAAAAAATAATAAAATAAGTTGAATTTAACAAATTTTTCAATGAGTTGCCAAATGAAAAGTTTCGTAATTATGAAAAACAGAATTTTTTTCTTATTTTCTAAAAATTGACCAAACACCTCTCAGTATATTATTTTATCATTTTCCCTAAAAATTTAATATCTTTCAAGCAAATATAATGAATTTTAAAATTCTTGTAACAAAATGAAGCTAAATGAATGCAAAATAAAAAAATTGTTGAGACTACGCTATTAAATTTCAAATTAAAAATTTCAATAACAGATTATTATTAGTAAAGAAAGTGTATAGTTCATATGTAAGTACTGTACAATATAAAAGTAGATAACACAAAATTAAAAATTCTTAATTTGAGCAGGATGCTGTTTTCGGTATCATTAAATTTTTTACCTTAAACTTAACTGGCATAAAAATAAAGTATTGTTGCAACATTTCAACTGTATAATATTTGGTAGAAACTTCAACTTTGACAGGATTTTGCAATGAAGCTCTTTGAAGTTTAGCAACTTTCTTTGTCATTGTTGCAGAAAATAGAAACGTTCTTCTTTCTTTGGGAATAACTTTTAAAATTTTGTCAACTTCTACCTCGAAATCCATATTTAATATCCTATCAGCTTCATCCATTACCTTAAAATATTTTAAACAATCATTATTTTCTAATACGACAGAGTTATTGAAAAATCTCACATAAAAATCAAATTTTTTATTTTATACACGGAGAGAAATCTGTTGCTCTTAGTGTATGAGCAGGCCGTACTAAAAGCGCAACAAGCTATGCAAAGTTAGTACCGGCCTTTGCAAACTCAGGTACAAACGTCTATAAAAAAAGTGAAAAAGTGTAACTATGTACTTAATTCTATGCGTACATGGTACGTAATATAAAAATAAATACCAAAAACTTGAGAGAACGTAAATTGAATCCTTTTGTGTTTTCTAAGTGATCAACTAATCGACCTGGTGTAGCAACAATGATGTGAGGCTTTTTTGCTAACATTAGTGCTTGAGAAATCATATCCATTCCTCCTACTACAACAGCACATTTTACTCCAATCGTGACTCCTTTAATAAAAGAAAATAATAATTAAAGAAGAAAATAATACTCGAGTAAGATGACTATGCTAAAAGCAAAATAAGATTATTTGCAGTTATTTTGCAATAAGCTTTAAAACTTTACCTAAAGCTTCAAATTGTTCAGAAATTTGAAATGCCAATTCTCGAGTAGGTGCCAATATTAATGCGAAATACCTTTGAGGATTTTTCAAAAGAGCATTTAATATTGGAAGTGCAAAAGCTGCAGTCTTTCCAGAACCCGTTTCAGCCAAACCTATCACATCTTTCCCTTAAAATAAAAGCAATCATGAAATTGTATTAGTGAAGGAGTCAAAATTATAATTTTATAAAAATTTTAAATGCTATTCGTACCTTCAATAGCAACAGGAACTGCTTCGCGTTGAATTTTTGTAGGATATTTCCACTTTAGGTCAATACATGCTTGACACAGAGAGTCTGGTAATCCCTATAAATAAATAAAAAGGATTAATTACACCGGCACACAAAAAAAAATTTCGAGTGCGAAGACTGACACATGGTAGGTTCTCTTCCTTGGGGTGTATCTAAAGAGAAAAAATAGTCGGATCAAAAGTTTAGTGCTAGTATTTTTTTACACGCCTAGTAAGGTGGTGAAGTCTGAGGAAATGATTTGCATGGGATTTATCTAATTTTTAGGGTTTCGTGGCCAAGGGCCAAAACCCTTATAGCCATAGCATAGCATTTTTGTCATTTTAGGCCACGAAACCCTATGATGTAGGCACATTGCCCCTGCTTCTCTGCCTGATTTTTATTTTTTAAACAGACTTTTCGCATATTTTTATTATTGATTTGAATCATTGCTCGGGAGTTTTCGGGGTCGCTAATTATGAATTTGAAGTCCGTTTTAAATATTCAAAATGGCGGATCCAATATGGCGGACAAAAGAAAATTAAAAATTAATCAGATCCACTTGAAAATTGTTTCTCTTGGGTTTTCGGGGAAGCTGAAAATGAATATGATGGCAGTTTTCAGAAATTCTAAATGTCAAACTTACAGTACTTTTAATCTTTGTTTCTTGAATATCTTATCCTCTTTGAGTCAGCGCCTATGTAGAGTATACGTGCAGCACCTCCCAATACTGGTATAACTACACGGCTCGCATACGAGCGTAACTGGGAGAGATCACGCTCTCCAACGTCGATGGCCAACAAGTGACCATCTTCCGATCTCCGCAAAGTTGGTAAGAACATTTGCGGCCCTTCGGTGGAAGGGCGAGACCTTTCCAATCTCTGGTTACTCTGCAGGTAACCACTCGAGTTGGCACTAGGGTTGGGCAGTCTGAGAAAAAGGTCGACTTTCGAGTTTTCGATCGACTTCATAGTCATCGACTTTAAAAGTCGATCGATCGAACAAAAAAGTCGACTTTTTTGATTTTTATCGACTTTTTTTGATTTTTTTAGTTTTTGGTCAAATTTAATGCTTTATATGTTACTAATTACTCTTTTTATTATCGAACTTGTACATTTTCAATATCTGTTGAAATTTTTAAAACTTATTATTTATTAAAAAAATATTTTTCTTCTACGCTACGCAAAAATACAAGTTTATTTAAATTGTTCCCTGAAAGTCGATTGCGCAACTGAGATGCAATCAGCCCTGCATGAGAGAATAGACATTCGGCAGGCACAGACGTAGCCAAAATCGGTAAGAATTTTAGGGCTATTTCGTACACATGAGGGTATTCTCCTCTCATGGACTCCCAAGCTGTTATAGGGTTCGGGTTGGTTTTTCGGTCAACAGTCGGCCTGTTTAAATATTGTCGGAATTCTACAGGTAATCCACCAGCAGTATTTTGATTTGAATTGTCAAGTTTATTTTGAACCGACTTATCAAAAGCAGACCATAAACTTTCATGATCATTCCCGTTATCACGTGATTCTTCTGACCTTCGATTTATTACATTTTGAATATCAGTTGCAACGAGTTCTTCAACTAATTTTCCTATAAAATGTAAAGTTAATTATAAATTATGATAATAACAATTTACAGTATGATAAAAAGTCTAACTTTACTATTTCATAAAGAGTGACAAATATAATGGGAAAATTATATATTTATTTTCTCACCTACGTGACATATTGCACTTGACTGTGATAATGCATTGCTAAAAGCATCTCGCTTAAATCTGGGGTCCAATAAAGTTGCAGCTGCATAAATTTTCACTGCTTCGAGGTTAGAAAATTTTGTGTCAATTAAGGACAGTAGTTTACGTTGAAGGTTAAAACCTATTGCTGTTGCCGGGACAAACCCTTTAATTTTCTGAAACAAACCAAAATAATCTCTTGTTTATTTCACGGTATTCATAATTAATTTTTGTATTATTGCATGTTTTTATTTAGTATTTGCTATTATAAAATTTACACTTACATTTTTCATGATATGAATTAAAGGAATGCACTTGCTTAAAGTCACTACTTTTTCCGACGAGAATTCTAGTGTAACTTGCCACAAAGGTTTTAACAAATCTCGTACTTCGGTTAATGACTCGATTTCATCACCATTCAGTAAACTAGGAGGTTTAGATTTGGTGTTTTTTTCACTTTGAATTTTCATTAAAACTATAGTCACAGTTTCCGCCAAAACTAAAAATCTCTCTACCATGTTATAACATGAGTTCCATCGCGTGCAAATTTCTTGTATTAATTTTAGAGGAATAGTTGCTTTGTCAGCTTCCCTTTGAACTTTCTCTAACTCAGAAGAGGCAACTTCACTTTGACGGAAAAAGCGAACTATTCGTTTAACTTTTATAATAAGGCTTTTTAAAATATCCTGGCCATTATTTGAAGTATTCTCTATTTCATTTTCGATATTTTCAACTTCAATGTCGTCTAAATCGTCTTCATCTTCTGGAATTTCTAAGTGGTTATCTCTTTCTAATGGAACTTCTTGTTGGTGGAGACCAATACACGCCTGCCCAATATTATTTATGCTGTGCGCAATACAATTTACATGTTTAGTTGACCCAAACTCTTCTTTAACTGCACCTTTTATATTTGCGCCCCCATCAGTAATAACAGCCACGATGCGATCATAAGCAATATTCCACGTGCTACAAATTTCTCTCAAAACTTGTCTTAAGTAGACAATAGTTTTTCTATCAGTAAGTAGTTTAGCGCAAAGCTCTACTGATGATATTTCAGTCCCTGAAAAAAGTATATTTTAATTAATAAAACCAGAAAAGTAACAAAAATTTTTAATTATTTTTTCAAGAAATTTGATGGAAAGTAGTAAAAGAAAGAAGTAAAATTTTACCAATCAAGAAGTGAGCCGTTACGCCCAAGTAAGACCTCATCGTGCTCGTATGAGTCCAAATGTCAGCACTTAGACAAATGGATTTTGATTCGGAGATAATTGAAGCATATTTTAATTGTAACTCTGAATATTTATTTCCCATTTTTTTGGTTAGAGTATTTTCCGCAGGAATACGATAATGTGGTTGAATTGCTTTAACAAAAGTTCTAAACCCCTTTCTCTCAGGCGTACGCAAAGGCATGTCGTCTTGTACTAACATGTAAAGTAGTGCATCTGTGACAGCGATATCTCTGTGTCCTCCAGCTACAAATAAAATTTATACCCGAATTTAAAATTATTGCTTTGAAATTTAGTACAGGAAAGTAAGTAAAAAAGAAGACAGATCGGAACAAAAATTTTAAAGTAATTGTTATATATTTTGCTAGTAAATTAGTTAATAAATAAAGAAAAATAAAGCTTATATATTAGTTAATTATTTGATGTTCTCATTTTAAACCTAGGAGCAATATAATATTTTTACCTGAGAATGAAACAGCATTATTAATACATTTATCCATTGGTCCCTGAGATATTCCAGCCCTTGATGTAGATGATCCAATAACAGGTCTAGAGGATGCATCATTTGGAATGGTAGAAACAGTATTAGCACTTGAAACCTACAAAAAGTAAAACTTAATTTTGGGATTTTTATCCACAGAATTTTATTTTATTATTAGAATTAAACTTTATATTCTCTAAATTATCTCTAAATATGAATTAGACAAACATAAATAATTTGATAATAAATATAAAGTCATTGATTTAAATAATATCTCTACTAATAATTCAGTAAAAAATAACTAAGTGTGGATACAATTCATTTTTAGGTTATGTCAAAATAACACAAAGTTGTAATAAGTTGCTATTGAATAATTCAATTAGTTATTTTTCACTAATTGCTAAAGAAAAAAGAAATCCAAGATTTTATCAACAATTAGTTTTTTCAAATTAACTAAGTAATGCATATATTTAGAGAATACAATCTCTGAGCAACTTATTATAGATAATATCACGTTTTCTTACCTCATTTGTTTCACTAGACTTTAAAGGATCAGCAATCCTTTCATTTTCAGAAGAAGAGAATTTCATTCTCTTAATACTTGTAGGTAGTTGCTTGGGAATTAATATCTGATGTGCAGTCTTCAAATGATTTGCTAACGAGGTAGTGCTATTATTAAAAACATACTCCTTGCCGCACATGTCGCACATCACTTTTATGTTGTTTTGTATCTTTTTAAAATAAATCCACACAGCACTTGGAGCCATCGTAAGAAAATATATATTATATATTAGTTAAAATATTTGTATTAAATTTATACCGACATGTACTCTCTCAATAAGTATTACGATTTACGACTTGTTTATACCAGTATAAACTTTATTCATCGCTACATGATCCGACTTGGATCATGGATCGCTACATAGATTATAACTCAATATTATAAAGGCCTGTACACTCTCATATATTTTTGATCAGGGATGGTATTTTGCAAGTATTTACGAGTACATAGGTTTTCTGCTGTTTCCTATCTCTGCCTTTGTCAGGCGGACGTTAATTGTCCAATCAAAATGGGAAGTGACGTTCGTACTCTCGTTGTGATTGGCGTAAGATTTAATAATTGAGAATGAAGAACGTAATATGGCAAGTCGACCGACGAAGTGCTAGTTTAAAAAAAGAAGGGGAAAGTCGAAAGTCGACCAGCAAAACTCGATAAGAGTCGATTTTCTGGAATTAAAAGTCGATCACAAAAAGTCGATTTTTGACTAGAAAAAGTCGAGTTGGCTCGAAACTCGAAATCGAGTTGCACATCCCTAGTTGGCACCACAACTCACATGTCGAAGCGCTAGTTACTAGGTCCGTTGCTCCGTTTTTGCGAAGCTTCGGTCCGTTCATAGCGCCCCTAGCCTCAAGCGATGTAGGCAATAACTACTGCCCCCACGAGGCCAACCCAATGACCGGAAGGAAACAAGCCTTTCGGCAAGTCCCCCGGGCTCGGACCGGTCCCCATGGTACCGTTTAGTACTCTGGTATGAGTACCGATTAAGAGTCTTACCACCCTTGCTTCGGCAAGTGAGGTCGACGGTCTATAATTAGACTTGCCGGGCCGTCACGGCACTGCCCATCATCATCGTAAGGCACTGCTCTATAAGAAAGCCTGGGATGAACCGAGTACTAACCGCAAGCAGTGGCGCCACTCCGAGCCTCATATGATCGCCTCTTACGACCTGTAGCCGGTCACAGAGGGCCTATTCTGCACCCGGGCACCCCACAGGTATCCTCTTTGAGTAAAAGAATCTACGAAGAGGATCTCTTCTTTTCCTCTTTGAATTTTCGGTCTCTGGTATGTCTCTTTTTAGCGTCCAACAGTAGGCCGCTAACATATTTTTATTCCATTTTCCTTGGTAGCGTTTTTCCATGTCCTTTATATCTTGGTGAAATCTCTCGCCGAAAATTCGTTGTCTACCTTCACCACGGTGAGGTGTCCTAGTCGCAAAAATAGAAGGAAAAGAAAAAAACGCGAAAACTAATATTTTACAAATCAAACATTACTTAAAATTGTATTTTAACAAGTAACTATATAGATAAAATTTGGACTCATTTTTGTTGCAACACATAATGAGTTTTTATTGTGACTTATTTTAAGATCTTTTTTTGGTACATTTCAGAAATAGAAAAAATTCTAATTTACTATTAGCGGTTGGAGAAAACTCCTATGCAACAGCATTAAACTTTTGGTCCAACTACTTTTTTCTCTTTAGATACACCCCAAGGGAGAGAACCTACCATGTGTCAGTCTTCGTACTCGAAATTTTTTTTTGTGTGCCGGTGTAAATTTATTATGCACCATTTAGTAATTTTCTATTGTGTTCTCGTTTCGTATTTCAACCACGCTAATACAATTCAAGCATTACAGAAAATCACATAGTGTTAATCCTAGTCTATTTTTGTTATTATATTCTTTCAGAATCCAATATTAAAATTGCAAAAAAATAAAATTTGAAAAACTTACAGCAATTTTTTTGAGAAAAAAAATTAAATTTTTAGGTTTTTTAGGTTTTGCCAGTGGCATGGCAACAACTTAAGAAGCAACACAGTGGCGCAAAATGTACTTGTTTCTTCTAAAGCACTCTGCAGGTAACAAGTTTTGATCAAAATGGCTTTATTTTTTCTAAATCTTCGTAGATAAATTCTCTATCGATCTCTCAGGCCCGATTTTCGAATTTTTGTTTTTAAACAATTTTTCAATAACAATAAGTATTAAAAAAATCATGAAATTTTATAAAATATTTTTTTTAGCTTAATTAATTAAAAAAAATTTTCAAAAAATCTATTAAAATAAAGTTTAAGTGTTTCTGATGTAGAAAAAAAGTATAACAATTTATTAAATTGTTTAAACAATTAATTCTTCTTACTCTTTTCATAAACTGTATTTATAATCTGTAGGAAGGAAGATGGCGCTTGGTCTGTGTGGATGTGACTGTTGTTGCTCATAATATTTTATACTTTTTACATATTAAGTTGAGAAGCATTCAAGTAAAAAGTAGGAAAAGGTGTTAATAATTTGTTTTTGGTAAAATTGAGTTATAAAATAGTGAGTGAAAAGGAAGAAGTTAGTGACTGCAAGAAAATTGGTCAAACAAAAACAACGAAAATAAATAATAATAATGATAACGGTGTAAATGGTAATGATCATCAGGGTGAGTCAGCATGCCAAAGTAAAAAAATTGATAGTGATAAAAAAATAAAGAAAAATTCATCGACACTACCTAATGTGGGAAGTATCAGAGCGAAAAAGGTAGAATATTGGACAGACCAAAAAGAATTGATGAGGAGCATTTGAAATATGAATGGAAGGAACGTCGTGCCAGAAGAAAAAATATTGTCGTTAGATACCGTGATGATGAGAAAGTTTTGAGCCAAGACGAATTAACGCAAATAACGGTCATAAAATTAGGCTTACACGGAGAGAGATTTTGTATTAATATTTGTTAAAATTGGTAATAGAATTTAATATATTCTTTTTCAATTTAGGGAAATCGTGTTTTATATTAAAAATTAATATTGTGCATATTAGTAGGCAGCTCTTAATATATTTTAGAAAAATTAGTAAAAGAATTATAATCTTTAAAACTGACTATATTAAAATTATAGTCAGGGAAAGTATCGAAAGAATACCTTTAATATAGCCAATACTAAAAATTATGAGTGAGTCGAAAAGGATAGAAAATAAAAAGACGTAAGAAGGAGAAGGGTAGAATTAGCGTTTCGAGAGTATTTCACACACACACATACACACAAATGAGTTAACGCTAGCACTATACTATACATATAAACACAAACTATATACAATTTCGGATATGTGACGCGATATGAAGAAAGGGACCTTAGAAGCAAAAAATTAGAGGTTATGTTTGAAATTTTTTAAATGAAAATACAAAAAAAGAATCAACTCTCAATGTAAATCATTAATGTTTAAGTCTTCATTAAAACCAAAATATTCAATAAAAACTGCTTTTAATTTGCAATAAGTAAAAAGAAACTTTCAAACAAGAAAAATAGCAACGCTACATAACCTTAAAGTGATTTGCTTCTAAGGTCCCTTTCTTCAGATCGCGTCACATATATATTTTAAAACCTAAAAACACATACATATAAACTTAACCGATACAAATAAACGCAATGTCGCACGCACGCTGAACATTGAGAGATACAGTTCTCAACTTCCTTATATACTAAACACGAGAAATTTTCTGAACTTGCTAGAAAGTAATATTTTCTCAATATTTTGTTTAACAAAGTTCTTAATTTATTTTAAGTTATAAATAAATAATGTTGTATGCTAGGTCAAAATTTTATTGAGAAATGTTTCTCATAATATTGTTTTTAAAATTGTTTGTTTCTGGAAACTGGTTTCTATTAAAGTTACATCCAATTTTACGTTATTTAAAAAAACTCATTTAATTTATTGTCATAAGAATTTTTATGCATTTTATATAAAATGCAGCATTTCTTAAATCATTTTTTAATATCTTCCAATGAACTAGTTTAGTTAAAAACTCTAAAAAAAATTGAATTTTGAAGAAGTTACAAATGATTGCAAAAATTAAATTATTTTCAAAGTAGTAAAACCATTTTTATAAATAATAAAACTCATCACAGAATTTCAATTATTTTTTATACAGTTCTAATAAAATTCTTAGTAGAAATTTTAATAATTTATCAAAATCCAATTATTTTCAATATTTACTATTTCAATAAAATTTCACAAAAGAAACTAATTATTTAGAAAGAAATATATTATTAAAATTCGTCTTAAGAATTTAATATTATTTTTCAAAGCAAAAGATAAATTCCTTCGCAGAAATTTAGTTTTAGTCAAAAAATTAAAAAACTTCTCATCAAAATTTCATTTACATATTTTTATAAATAATAACATTTTTCTCCAAAATTGAATTATTTTCAAAAACTGTTCTCAAATAAAGAGTTTTTAATATCCAGTACTTTAATAAAATTTCCAAAAGAATTCAATGATTAAATAATTGTTTTTATCCATTCTACGCAAATATTTGTGTCGCGATCTGAAGAAAGGGACCTTAGAAGCAAATCACTTTAAGGTTATGTTTGTGTTACTTTTTTGTTGATTAAAAGTTGCTTTTTACGTTTTTGCAAATTAAAATCAGTTTTTATCAAATATTTTAGTTGTACTGAAGACTTAAACATTAATCAATCCAATTGACAGTTGATTCTTTTTTTGCAATTTCATTTAAAAAATTGCAAACATAACCTATAATTTTTTGCTTCTAAGGTACCTTTCTTTAGATCGCGTCACATTTAATTGTTTTCATAAATAATAAAAATTTAATAAGAATTCAATAATTTTTTACAAAGATTCAATTATTTTTTATATAATTTTCATCAAAGTTTCTCTAAAAATGAAGTTATTCTTAAAAATTTTATTAAAATTCGTCAATATAATTTTTTGAGAGTTCAACAACTTTAAGAAACATTCAACTATTCAATAAATTATTTATTTTTGTATTTAAATAATTGAATTTTCGTAGAATTTTCTAATAAAAATTAATTTAAATATGAATATTTTAGTTAAAATTTTAAATAATTATTGAAAACTCTCTTAATTAATTAGTAAAAATATTTACTAATTTGAATTGGCAACTGACTTTTTGCTTTTGAATTAGCAGATTTTATTTATATTTAAAGAGAAATTAAACTTAAATGTCTTAAATGTCTTTGACAGCCGAAAGCCTGCTACTAGGCTGGTCATAATTTTTAATATAGTCGATAACACTATTCGTTACTAAGTTTACAATTTGTGCAATACTTCGATAGTATTTAGTATAATTCTCTAGTAATACTTTTTACTATTGTAGACTTTCTTACTTATAATATTAAAATTTCTTACTGACTATTCTAATTTCTGTTACTTCAGAATAATACAAAGTAATAATTTGATTAGAAACTTTCTTAAAAATGGTAATATTAATTAACCCCTTGACAGTCCATGGCCCATATGTGGCCACAAAAAGTCGTGCCACCTTTACGTCTGTGGCCATATATGTCCATCTCAAAAATAAAATACTAAACATAATTCGATTTGAATGACCAAGTGCATACTAAGGTTTTTGGGGTCGCTGAATCCGAATTTCAAATCAGATTTTCAAAATTCAAAATGGTGGACCTAAAATGGCGACTATGAAGATTTAAAAATTTATCAAATACGCTTGAAACTCGTTACTTGGGGGTTTTCGGGGTCGCTGATAACGAATATGATGTCAGATTTACAAAATTAAATTGGTGAATCCAATATGGCGGATAATTTCAAGATTCATGCAATTTGATCGAATTTTAGGTCCGCCATTTTGGATTTCAAAGTCTGACATCGGATTCGTAATCAACGACCCCGAAAACCCCCGAGTAACAAGTTTCAAGCAAATCTAATAAAATTACAAATTTTCGAATTCGCCATTTTGGGTCCGCCATTTTGGATCCACCATTTTAAATTTTGAAAAACTGACTTCGAATTCGAATTTTGCGACTCTAAAAACCTTTATTACAATGAAATCACATTTTTTAGAAACTTTTTTTTCTTGGACCGTTTATGGACCACATGAGATTTTTAGCTGGACTGCGAAGGGGTTAATAAAAGTGCACGTTTTCCCCAAATTGCAATCGGTTTTACAAAATACTAATATAATAATACGAAATATTAAAACAGAATTTCTCTCCGTGTATATTTATATTATTATAAATATAATATGTAATATTATTTTTATATACTTTTATATATTTTCTTTTTATACTTTCACTACATAATATCATGTTTTTTTATTAATAATTATAAACTTTTTTCACTAAAACTCAATTAAATAATAATAAATAATCAAAAGTAATGATTAAAAATAGATCAAAATACTAACAAGTAATTTTAAAAATTTTATTATACCGACTTAAAATTATTTAGAGTTACGATTTAAAAAATTTTATAAATTCCTCATTTAGTTTTCAATTTTTCAGTATCGACAATAACTTTGTATTATTTCTTTTTTCTTACAAAAAGAATGAAAACTAGTATTATATTTTACCATTTGCCAAATACAGTACACGGTCGCGCTAATCCAACATTTGCTTTGCACGAAAATGTCGAATTAGCGATTTGTCCGGATTACCGAGTACTTAAACAAACCTCTGTAGTTCGGACAAATTTTTCAACATATACTCTGTAATCGGACATTTAGACATCGAGGTATTCCGTCGCGCCCCCCACTTATCTTAGGTGGGGGGAAAGCGGTCAGCTTTATTGATGTCGGATTACAAGGAGTGCCGGAATAACCAGGTGTCGGATTAGCGCGACCGTGTACGTACTGAGTGTCGATAATGAAGTGTTTCTCCTTGTCATAATCTTCACCTCTTTATCTACACAATATCAAATACAGCAATACACTGTCAGCGAAAAAGTGATATTTCACAAAACTCGTTCTTTTTCCTTAATAGAGGTATTTTATACTTTATTTTTCTCTATTTATCTACAATTATGTATTTTCTAAAGTTTCTGCAACGTTTCAGTACTTTTTTTTCTTATTTTACCTCTTTTTAAGCCACGAAAAACATTTCGGATGATTGGGGCTAATGCATTGGATGATTGGAGCAGTCACTCTAATTGTCCAAATGCAGTTTCGACAATTGAGCAGACGGCTTGCTCAATCGTCCAAACTGTTATCTTAAAAAATCTTTTTTTACTGGGCATTAGAATTAATATTTATTTATATAAACACATCTTAACATTTACATAAAAAAAGAAAAAGGTTTATTTATTTAAAAAAAATAATGTTGAACAAAAACCAAACAAAAGTGATCACATTCTGCCAAAAATCTGTCTGTCATTAAAAATATTTACGTCTAATGTTATAACCACTATCCCTATTGATTTTCTAAAACAATAAATAAAATAGAAAATTTGATAACAAACACAAAATCGAATATTCACATTTTAACTTTCCTGTAAACTATATTTTACCTTTTAAATGAAATGAGCAGCATATAACCTTTGCCAATTTTTTTAATTTTAAAAAGTTATGACTTTTTAGATTCTACATTTTTTAATGAATTAAATTATAGTTTTTAAATATATAAATAATTATTATAATTATCCAAAATTGTTAATATTATATTTAAATTTTATACATTGTTTATTTCATTAAAATAATTTAGTTTTATTATTATTACATATTATTAATTATTAAATTTATCCACTGTTGTTTTATAAATAAACAATTTTTGTCAAAATTGTGCAGATTACCTTTGCATTATTTCAAGAGTAATTACAATTTTTTATTATTTTGACACGTTTACAAATGTCAAATAACTTGATTTTATCCTTTTGACATAAAAAGAATTCATTTAAAAATCAAAACAAATCAGTTAATATTTAAACGATTCTATTTTTTCCAATAAACTAATGCTTATATTTATTTATTATAATTATTACTTTGATTATAATTAATAATATTTCATTGAACAATGTATTGATGAAGACCAATTAAAAAATAAAATTTCGAATATACCGAAACTGATTTCTTCTTCAAATAAGGAAAATGTTGTCCAAAAACCAAACACTGGTTCTGCACGGAAAAAATTTCGGGCGCGCAGCCGTATTATCTATGGTAATGAAGTTCTACCTTATGCCTGGTGCAGAAGGAGAACAAGACTCCCACAATGAGAACGCAGATATCTCACCCTTAGAATATCAGCATTCTTTCATTTAGCACTGCAACTGTACGCTTTGGTAAAGCTGCGCGCCTGAAATTTTTTCCGTGTGCACAGTGTGCAAAAAGGAATAATATATTATTGATTTTTTGCATCGCTAGAGTTTTTATATTTCATAAAAAAAAATTAAAGTTATTTTTATAATATTAATTATACCGTAAATTTTATGAAAAATTTTCTAATAAGTTTAGTTCATGTCACACTTAAAGCAGAAACAATTTACCCGTTTTGGAATTTTTTAAAATTCGTCCTAGATTGGTGAAACCACTCAAGACATGAAAAATTATTTTGAACAAAACAAATAAATTTTTCAACAAAATTTAATTATTTACAAAATCTCCAATAAAATTGTTTAAAACAGTTTAACCCTTTGCCGTACATAAGCTTTCCCCACCTCAGAAAAAATCAGTTTGACAGTGGAATCACGTGGATAATATCAGGGCCGGAAATTAGTTTGATTTTGAGGTTATGTTTACATTGGTTATGTAGATTTGATAAAAGTCTTTAATAATCAAATATAGCTATGTTTAAAAAGTAATAAATTGCAAATACACTTCCACTTTATACAAAAAAACAGATTTTTAGGTGTTAAATATTATATTGAAATATAATTTATTTCAAAATATAAATGGATTCATTTTTTAATTAGGTACGTTCCTGCAAATTCAGAACACTTACATTCTCACACATAACTAATTTATCAACACAAGCATACCGCCTTTTCTCATTGGTTGTTCCCCCAGAAAAGACTCTAAACGACATTTCGTAACACAAGAACGGCAAAGGGTTAATTTTCTGTCAATGATTTGTATAAAATTTTAATAGTAAAATTATTATTTACAATAAGAATTTTTAGAAATTTTAATATAATTCTTCGCATGAATTAAATTATTTTCGTAAATAATAAAATTCTTTGGAGGGATTCTTTTATTTTTTATTCAATTTTAAATAAAAATTCTGGAAAGAACACAATGATTTTTTGAAAAATATTAATTAAATTTAATGACCCGCTTTTTTTTTTTGAGTACTACATTATGTAAACAAATATTTAACATATTTTTAAGGCATTCCATTTCAAAACGACCCCCTTTATAAACAATTGACATTGTAAGACAATTTTTAAATAATTATTTTTCCTATTTATTGAATCTAATCTTTATTTTATTATTAGTGTACAATAGAATTCCAATTATCTGGACGTCAGATTTACAAGATTGCCAACAACGAGACATTTCACTGCAAATAAAGTGACTTTTATTAGCTGATTGAAATCTTATTATTCAAAGTATATCATTCATATGCCCATTTCGATTATCCGGATTAGATCTGGTCCCATTTCACCCGGATAATTGGAATTCTACTGCATTTAAAACAAAAATTTCTCAACTTTGCCATAGTAAAACATTCTGTTTACAAAATAATATTATTTATGAAAACAATTAAGTTTGAAAGTCAGCGCCACCACTAAACTTGTTCATCTGCACTCCCAAACTAGGTGACCCACGTGCCCAGTTATTATTTTCTAAACTTTTTGGGAAGTTTGTCTATCGAAAATGGGAACGCTACGCACCCAGTGGCGGGCGATCAGACTTTCAATGCAGTGAGAAGCGAAATACTGTGACAGTGGGGAGATAGACTTCTCAAAGGTTCTTTCGTGTACACTTTTAAATATCTCAAAACACGTTATATCCAATTTTTTTGAAAGTTATGTGAAAATGAAGCTTAAATATTCTGGTTTCATTTCCTGTCAACATTATAATGGACAATTCAGGGAATTTTATGAGATGAATTCATTTTTATAAGAATTTCAAAGGTTATAATGTTTACAATGTTGACAGGAAATGAAACTAGAATATTTAAGCTTTATTTTCACATAACTTTCCAAAAATTGGATATAACTTGTTTTGAGATATTTAAAAGTATATCTTTCAAACTTAATTTTTTTCATAAATAATATTATTTTGTAAAAAGACTGTTTTTCTATCGTAAAGTTGAGACATTTTTCTTTTAAATACACTAATAATAAAATAAAGATTGGATACAATAAATTCTGTCACTATTCGTCCCGCGAGCGGGCTAAAAGGACACAGTGAATATATAATTATTATCTACTACTTTAACTCAATTATTTAGATAAATATTCGACATTTAAAAAAATGTTTTTAAATATTGAAAATATTTAATAAATTAATATTGTCTAACCAAATCTTGCCATGTTACTTGTTCTCCATTTTCTTCTAAATGGTCCAATGGTTTCTCCATTTTTGTACAATTTTCTACACTTTCTTCTGTTTTGTTCTTGAGGACAAGAGGATCATTTATAATGATTTACAACAATAACACAAATTTAAACCACATGTCAGGACAAAGAGACAATTAGGTTAGAATTTAGAAGGGATCACAATGTGGTATTATGGCCTACAAAGCCTTTCTCCAATATGTTCCTAAGAGGCTTTCTACAACAGCTTTTTTTCATGAGACGCATGATTTTCTCCTAATCGCCAAGTGGTCGAATGTTCAAATGGTCGAATACCAAATCGTCGAATCGTCATTTTGTCGAAGGCTTAATGGAACGGTCACAGCTCGGCTGCCTGGCTGCCTGCCTGCACGTCGTTATGACAATACATAAGAGTAAGAGAGTCAGACAATTTAAATTATTCGTCTCCTCTCTTTTACTCTCGTGGCGGCTGCCTGCGCAGGCAGGCAGGTAGCCGAGGTGTGACCATGCCATAAAACGTCGAATTCTCAAATGATCGAATGCTAAAAACATCGAATCGTCAAATGATCGAATTCTAAAAACATCGAATTGTCAAGGCCAACGCAGAATAGATCTGTAACCGGAACCGCAATCGTAAGCGTAACCGTAAGAATGAGTTAAAGAAGGATATGTATATTGTTTATCCTTCTCTAACTCATTCTTACGCTTATGGTTACGATTGCGGTTCCGGTTACAGATCTATTCTGCGTTGGCCTTCAACTGGTCGAATGCAAAAAACATCGAATCGGCAAATGGTCGAATGTTCCAAACGTCGAATCGTCATTTCATCGAATGCTCAAAACGTCGAATTGTCAACTGGTCGAATGCTAAAAGCATCGAATCAGCAAATGGTCGAATGTTCAAAACGTCGAATCGTCATTTTGTCGAATGCTAAAAACATCGAATTGTCAAATGGTCGAATGCTAAAAACGTCGAATCGTCAAATGGTCGAATGCTAAAAACGTCGAATCGTTAGATGGTCGAATACTTTAAACGTCGAATAGACAAAAAGTCGAAAAATTTGCTTGGTTTAAGTTAATGTTAACTTAAATCAAACAAATTTTTCGATTTTTTGCCTTATCGACGTTTTAAGCATTCGACCACATGCGGATTCGACGTTATGAACATTCAACGAAATGACGATTCGACGTTTTGAACATTCGACCATTTGCCGATTCGATGGTTTTAGCATTCGACCAGTTGACAATTCGATGTTTTTAGAATTCGATCATTTGACGATTCGATGTTTTTAGCATTCGATCATTTGAGAATTCGACGTTTTGAACATTCGATCAATTGAGCCGCCGGATCGTAGAAAGGCACGTAAATTTTTCTCAGCTGAAATCGAAGTCCCCTAGACATCCAAAATTCGACTTCCGAATTTTAATATTTCATGTACATATCCTTATAGGAAATTTCATTGCGCATCTTTTTTTCTTATGAAATTTTTTTGTATCTATTACCGTTTTCGAAATATAAGGGAAAAACTGTTTTTTTAAAAAACAAAATTTTAATTGACTTTTAACATTCGTCATTTGTTAACTAATTGTTTAATTGAACTGTAACTTTCGGGAAAAACTTGTTTAGACCTAAATGAACAACTTTCTCGCTGGAAGTTTTTTGATGCTCAAAATTTGCTCAACTTCCCCGCTTAATGAAAATTTCAGTTTACGAATTTTGCAATATCTCAATAAAAAATTAATAACTTTTTTATTTATAATTAAAACATCATTTTTCTTTTTTAGTCACTCGTAGGATAAAATAACGCGTATTTTCTTTTTGTTTCATTAAGAAATTCTTAGAATTGACTGAGTAATCGCGAGTTGAAGTGAAAAAAACAATTAAAATTTTGTTTTTTAAAAAAACAGTTTTTGCCTTATATTTCGAAAACGGTAATACATACAAAAAAATTTCATAAGAAAAAAAGATGCGCAATGAAATTTCCTATAAGGATATGTACATGAAATATTTAAATTCGGAAGTCGAATTTTGGATGTCTAGGGGACTTCGATTTCAGCTGAGAAAAATTTACGTGCCCTTCTACGATCCGGCGGCTCAATTGACGATTCGATATTTTTAGTATTCGAACATTAGACTATTCGACGTTTTGAGTATTCGACCATTTGACAATTCGACGTTTTAAGCATTCGACAAAATGACGATTCGACGTTTTGAGCATTCGACCATTTGACAATTCGATGTTTTTAGCATTTGACCAAAACTAATTCAATGAAAATGCCTTAACTCTATATTACATTTCGGTTCCATCTTCCTTACAAACTTTTAAGAATTCTAACATTTAAAATTAGGTTATGTTAAAATTCAGACAAACCGAAATGATGATAACTTATAATTACAGCACATGTCGATTCGATCATAAATTATTCTCTCATATTCATTTTCGGTAAAATGTTAATTCCAGAAAATAAAATTTCATTACATTTAAAATTCGATAAAAATAAATTCCTAACAATACAGATTCTGAGGTTGTGGATTCGACGTAATAGTCATTCATGTAAAGGCCAACGCAGAATAGATCTGTAACCGGAACCGCAATCGTAAGCGTAACCGTAAGAATGAGTTAAAGAAGGATAGGTATATTGTTTATCCTTCTCTAACTCATTCTTACGCTTACGGTTACGATTGCGGTTCCGGTTACAGATCTATTTCGCGTTGGCCTTTTGGCTGCGGTTACACCTCTGCAGGCAGCCTCCCTGCCTGCAGGTTGTCATGGTAACGTACAAGAGTAAGAGAGTCAGTGACTTCAAACTTCTCCCTTACTCTCGTTGCTCCTGCCTGCGCAGGCAGGCAGCCTGCAGAGGTGTAGCCGCACCTTAATTCAATTTGGTATATGTGGATACATCTCCAAAATAGTTGCGCGCGCAACGTTTTCACACTGATTTCAGGCTAACGCAGAATAGAATCTTTAACCGGAACCGCAATCGTAACCGTAACCGTAAGAATGAGTTAAGTTGACTCTACATTCCATGGTACGCGACGTGAACGCGAACGTGTACGTTCCCCAATTTGATTAAAGTCGGTTCTACAATGGGCACGTATGGACGTGAACGTGGACGCGACTTAACATTGTGACATCACACGTTCACGTTCGCGTACACCTCAATGTACACTCAGATGCATTAATGTTGTCCTTCCGGTTTAAAGGAATTTTGAAAAGTCGTGTCATTTCTATCAAATATTCTTAGTTCGTGACTTACGAATGTTATTATATGTCATGAACTGAAAACATTTTGGAGACGCATGATTTTCCCCTAATCACCAAGTGGTCGAATGTTCAAATGGTCGAATACCAAATCGTCGAATCGTCATTTGATCGAATGCTTAAAACGTCGAATTGTCAACAAGTCGAATGCTAAAAACATCGAATCGTCGAATGTTCAAAACGTCGAATCGTCAAATGGTCGAATGCTAAAAACGTCGAATTCTCAAATGATCGAATGCTAAACACATCGAATTGTCAACTGGTCGAATCAAGAAGACTAGAAACAGGAGGTCTAACTCCGGTAGTGGGGGTACAGGCCTAATACGTACGAATATGGTTCCCGAAAGAGGCCGAGCAAACTGAATAAGTCATGAGACGCGGTAGCCTTCTGCGCAGACTACTTTTAATTTACCTCCTGGTGGTAATTCAGTATAAATATTAAACACTGATTTGTATATACATATATGAATCGATAAAATGAATATCTATTTTTTTAATTACCACCTGTAGGTAATATGCGCAGAAGACTACTGCGGCTCATGACTTATCAGCCTTTTTCTGAAAACCAAACCATTACGTACCCCCACTACCGGAGTTAGACCTCCTGTTTCTAGTCTTCTTGGGTCGAATGCTAAAAACATCGAATCAGCAAATAGTCGAATGTTCAAAACGTCGAATGGTCATTTCGTCGAATGCTCAAAACGTCGAATTGTCAACTGGTCGAATGCTAAAAACATCGAATCGGCAAATGGTCGAATGTTCAAAACGTCGAATCCTCATAAAGTCGAATCGTCAAATGGTCGAATGCTCAAAACGTCGAATCGTCAAAAAGTCGAAAAATTTGTTTGATGTAAGTTAACATTAATTTAAACCAAGCAAATTTTTCGACTTTTTGACGATTCGACGTTTTGAGCATTCGACGAAATGACCATTCGACGTTTTGAACATTCGACCATTTGCTGATTCGATGTTGTTAGCATTCGATCATTTGAGAATTCGACGTTTTTAACATTCGACCATTTGACGATTCGACGTTTTGAACATTCGACCATTTGACGATTCGATGTTTTTAGCATTCGACCAGTTGACAATTCGACGAAATGACCATTCGACGTTTTGAACATTCGACCATTTGCTGATTCGATGTTTTTAGCATTCGATCATTTGAGAATTCGACGTCTTTAGCATTCGACCATTTGACGATTCGACCTTTTGAACATTCGACCATTTGACGATTCGATGTTTTTAGCATTCGACCAGTTGACAATTCGACGTTTTAAGCATTCGACAAAATGACGATTCGACGATTTGGTATTCAACCACTTGGCGATTAGACCACTTGGCGATTAGGGGAAAATCATGCGTCTCACATTTTGACAGAAATCATACGACTTTGCAAAATACCGTCAAACCGGAAGGACAGCATTAATGCATCTGAGTGTATAGCCACCTTTAAAGAAGGATAAACAATATACCTATCCTTCTTTAACTCATTCTTACGGTTACGGTTACGATTGCGGTTACTGTTAAAGATTCTATTCTCCGTTGGCCTTTCGATGAAAAAAAGCTGTTGTAGAAGCAGCCTAAATGGTCCCTCCAAGAGACCTGCATCCCTCCTCTACAATATAATTATGGCACGGTCACACCTCAGCTGCCTGCCTGCCTGCGCAGGCAGCCGCCACGGGAGTAGGAGAGAGGAGACGAATAATTTAAATTGTCTGACCCTCTTACTCTTATGTATTGCCATGACTACCTGCAGGCAGGCAGCCAGGCAGCCGAGCTGTACCGTGCCATTATAGATCATCCCCAGTCCCCACTCTATTTATATTATCTCATTTGACAATATGAGTTGTGTTAGCACCTTTATTCTATTTGTTTATAATTTATAGCGCCAAAATGGATACTGCAGAAATTGAATTTTTGAGTGAAGAAGAAACAGTTACTATTGTGCCAAATTTTAATTGTGGTGTTCTTAATTTAATATCCCGACCAATTGGTCCATTTCGAGCAGGTTTATCCACAAGAGTGCCTATTTGGGTTGCTCTAATTTTGAAACAACAACAAAAATGTCGAATAATTGAACAAGAGTGGATGCAATTAGACAATCTAAAATCAATTAAAGAAGATGAAAAGTTATCCAAGTGAGTAAGATTTCTTTGCAGTATTTTTTATTATCTGTCAGTAAATTCAATAATAACATATTATTAGAGGTTAGGGTAGCAGTTACAGTGATATAACTGATATGGGTAAAACAAAAAAATTTTTTTAATATAAATAAAAAAAAGTAAGCAATAAATTCCATATAAAAAATTTATTAATAATGGTAATTTTTAGGATTTTCATCCTAAAAACAAGGATTATTTTTCTAAATGATTAGAAAATAGTAAAAATCAATTTTGTTGTGGGTAAACAAATATATTTGCTTCACATGTTTTGCGAAATCTACCACTCAGAGAGAAATGGTTCATCAAATTGATGTCAAATTGATCATCAAATTAATTATTCCAATTGACGAAAATGTGTCTTACATTTTTACCATTTGCGATGCTGACTGGGCATTAATTTGATTTTATAATTTGACAATATTTTTATTTATTTTTAACACTA
The DNA here is from genome assembly GCA_032873175.1 of Leptopilina drosophilae. Lineage (NCBI taxonomy): Eukaryota > Metazoa > Arthropoda > Insecta > Hymenoptera > Figitidae > Leptopilina > Leptopilina drosophilae. The sequence continues at coordinate 38,791,563 of CM065483.1, forward strand.
TTTTGATTACTTTTTTACGGGATTAAATAAAAATTTGTTGACATATAGGTATCATTAAGTTTAAAAAATTTTTAAATACAAAATTTGAACTTTTAGTGAAAAATATTAATAGCGATTAATTTTATAAATTTTGATACAATTTATACTTTATATTCATCAATGAATTCATTCATTCATTTTTTCATGAAGAGGAAGCGAAATTAAATCATATATCTGATCCGCTGCATTTCAATCATTTCTTACGTAAAATTTTCTCCCGAATATGAAGTTAGAAATTAAGAACGTAGAACAGTTTTCGAGTTATAGCTAATTCCGAATTTTGAGTTTCGACAAAAACTGGATTCACTAATTTACCACTATTTCCGAATATAGTAGATCGATTTCAATTTTGTTTGAAGCAAATTAATAGTAATTAAAAAAAGTATTTACAATATTTTTGAATTGAACTGAAGGTTCAGGAGCTATTTATGAATTTGTTTCGAATTAAGTATACATTGTTATTCAAACTGCAAAAGTCACACTGGTAAATCAACGAATAACTACTAAAAAAAATTATTACTATATATAAAAACTTTTTCTTACAAAATAAAAAATGCTGTCTCAAAATCTGCTGGAACAATCGTTTTGAAAGTTGGTGCAGTAATTCTTTCCCTAATTTCTCTGGTATCACTAGGATCTTTATCATTTTTTAAAACAAAGTAATTTTACTATGACAAATTAAAAATTTTTTTACTTCGATGCTAATTTTAACTAAAAATATACTTAAAATAAAAGAATTTCCATATTGAAAATCCAAAATCGGTTAATTGGAACCAAAGTTATAGAACCATATTTTGGTAATTTTCAAAGTTTTGAAAAAATATTTGGTGGAGTTGTTTATGACTGCTACCATATTATTATTCAATAATTTTAATTATTGAACTTCTTGAGCACCAGCTTTTGCAAAATTAGGTACTGATGTCTATGCAAAAAGCGAATCAACATGTCTCTAGCATTATTCGTAACTAATATATCCGTGTACTAATATATTTAAAGATGTGTCTAATTGTATCGTAAGTATATCCTACGTTACGATTGCTAAAATGTAAAATAAGACCTATAGTAGACTGAAAGTACGGCTAAAATTTTGACTTAGGTCTGTTTATATAAATATTACATCAATAAAAACTAAAATATAAATGCCCACTTTCATAAAGAAAACCACATGGATTCCCATGTAAAACCATGTATGGGAAATTGCGATACAATTTTAGGTAATAAATATACCTTAAATAAATCCAAAAACGACTAAATTTCTTTAAGAAAATGTTTAACCCCTTCAGTGTGTAGCTAAAATATAAAAAAATGGTAATACCGTCAATGCCCAAAATGTGTAATACCGTCTTGTGAATAAATTTTCATGACACTTGGTACTTAGGGGTTTTTAGGGTCGCCGATTACGAATCCGGTATTAGTTTTTAAAAATTCAAAATGGCGGATACGTTTTTGAAAAATTCATTGGATTCGCTTGAAACTCGTTACGCAGGGTTTCTCATGGTCGCTGATTACGAATTAAATATTAGTTTTTAATATTTCAAAATGGAGGATCCAATATGGCGGATGATTGTTTAAAAATATTTAAATAATTGCCTTTTAAATTTTTTAAAAAATTTTGCCTGCCATATCGGTTCAAAAATTAAGTATTTTGAAAATCTGACTTCAGAATCATGATCAGCAACTCCAAAAACCCCCGAGTAAAAAGTTTTAGGAAAAAAGATCCACTTTTGAAATTTTAAAAAATTTTTGGCTGCCATATTGGATTAAAAATTAATTATTCTAAAAATCTGACTTTAGAATCTTGATCAGCGACCTCAAAAACCCTCAAGTAAAATTTTTGAGGAAAATTCATCCACTTTTGAAACTTTTTAAAATTTTTGGCGGCCATGTTAGATTAAAAATTAATTAGTCTAAAAATCTGACCTTAGAATCTTGATTAGCGATCTCAAAAACCCTCGAGTAAAATTTTTTAGGAAAAATCATTCACTTTTGAAACTTTTTGAAATTTTTTTTTATGCTATTGGATGTCCTTTTTCGAAATATATATGTAGGGTAAGTGTACTAATTCCTGCGGTATTTTGGTCAAGGCGTCTTTTAACTATAAAATATAATTTTTATATTGATCAAATTGAACTTATGACTTATTAAATTTGTAGTTTGTGTTATTAAGATACGTTTACAATAAATAACATCTCTGAAATATAATTTATTTTAATAAATTTAATGAATTAAAAATAATATTCAATGCGTTTAATTCTGCGCGTTTGTGTCAGTTGCTGCGCATCAGTTGCTGCGTTAATTCAATTCCTGTGGGTCAGTTTATGCGCATAATTTTGTGCTTATGTGTATAATACCGCAAACAAAACAATTTATAATTTGTTTATAAATTATTTAATTTAATTTTTTTTTGTAATTATAAAGAGTTCAGTAAATTGCAAAATTGATCTCCACAATACGATGTCACGACGAAACGATAAATCACATTTAACAAAAAATAGATTGTCTATTGTAACCAGTCTTAGTTGATTTTCTGAGGGCGCAGAAATTAAATCAAGCCCAAATTCTGTGTTAATTACTACTCTTAAAAATAAAATATAATAACAGATAAAAATAAAGTAAAGTTTAATTTTTCTTTTAAAACAAAGTTTTCTTTATCTAAAATCATCATAATAATAAACACTTTAAGTCTAAAAACAATAATAAAGCCTTTTTTATGTAGGTATTTTTGCACTGCCAGCAAAGTTAGCAATGAAAATAACTAAAACCTTGCACATGTCAACTTTTAATTAAAATAAAATACATAAATATTAAGTTTTGGTATATACTTCCTATATCTATTTTAAAACTTACATCGTTAAGTAATTTTTTAAAAAAATTTCAAAATTATTTATGTCCTGAACAAATGTATTCACTTAAATTATTAAAATGACGCAGAAACTGAAGCACTCGCAGCAATTGACGCACTTACCCTAGTTTTGTTTGATTTCAAAATCAAAAATTCACTTATTAAATTTGTGTAGGAAGCCGAATCAGTATTAATAGTATTTGCGTTTTTTTGGCGATCTTAAAATTTTTAATATTAAAAATATTTATTAAAATATACACTGAAAAAAAAATTTATTATTATTATTATTTATTTTTATTTATTTTATTTTCAACATTATTTATAAACATGTTCACACAGTTTTTATTCACAACACAACACACAATTTTATTATTTTATATAACGCTTAAAACGAAGAATGAAAAATATTCGCTCGCATGTGGCATCGAACTCACGTCCCCCCGCCCATAACGCTGACCGCAAGCCTATAAACGCACCTATTTAAGCCACACGGACACACTGAAAAAAAAATTTATTTGAATCAAATAAAAATTATTTGATCCAAATAAATCATTTATTTGGTTATAATCCAATAAATGTGTATATGAACCAAATACATATTTATTTGACCTAAATATTTGATTTTATCGCATCAAATAACTATTTATTTGAATCAAATACAAATTATTCAATTCAAATAAATGGAATATTCCAAACCAATAAATAATTAATTGAATCAATTATTTAAACTATTCAAAGCAAATAAATGTAATATTTCAAGCTAATAAATAATTATTTGAACCAAATATGAAAATTATTTCATCCTATATTTAATACAAATTCTTTTTTAAAATATTTAGTATTTTTTAAATTTATTAATATATTATTATACTATATTTATTTATTATATTATACATATTAACTGATTTTTTAAAAGACTTTCAACATTATTTATAAACATGATCACACAGTTTTTATTCACAACACAACACACAATTTTATTATTTTATATAACGCTTAAAACGAAGAATGAAAAATATTCGCTCGCATGTGGCATCGAACTCACGTCCCCCCGCCCATAATGCTGACCGCAAGCCTATAGACGCACCTATTTAAGCCACACGGCCACTGAGACTTGGCGAGAACTCGGGCTGATCTACTTTATGAATGCCAATGTCGTATATTCTGTGTCCAAATAACACATTTATTTGTCGAAATATTTTTTATTTGTATTAAATAAATGAAATATTGAAGGGAAATAAATAAATGAACAAATAAATGAGTTTCAAGTATTTCATTATTTTCGTTTCAAATAATTATTTAATTGATTGAAATATTTTTTTATTTGTCTTGATAAAAAAAATGTATTTGCTTTGAATAATGAATTATTCGGATTAAATAATTAAGTTTATTAGAATCAATAAAATAAATTTATTGTGTCAAATAATTTTTATTTGCATCAAATATACGAAGTATTTGAATGAAATAAATGAAAGAATAGTTTCAAGTAACTCATTATTAGTATTAAATAAATTCATTTATTCAATTCAAATAATTATTTAATTGAATCAAATACGATTTATTTGGTTCAAATAAGTGTGATTCAAATAATTCAAGTTATTTGAATCAAATACATATTTTTTTGATCCAACTAAAAAGTATTTGAATCAATTAAATATTTTTCAAATAATTTGAATTATTTGAATCAAAAAAATTTTTTTTTCAGTGCACTAAGGGTGTTTTCGACGTCGTCGGTCGTACCGGTCAGTTGCCACATAAAGGTGCTCAAACTGTGTATTTGATACTATTTAGTTAAACCTAAATAGTCTCAAATAAGCACCTTGTTGTGGCAACTGGCCGGTACGACCGACAACGTCGAAAACAACCTAAGACTTGGTGAGAACTCGGGCTGATCTACTTTATGAATGCCAATGTCGTATATTCTGAATCCAAATAACACATGTATTTGTCGAAATATTTTTTATTTGTATTAAATAAATGAAATATTTAAGTGAAATAAATAAATGAACAGTTTTAAGTATTTCATTATTTTCGTTTCAAATAATTATTTAATTGATTGAAATATTTTTTTATTTGTCTTGATAAAAAAAATGTATTTGCTTTGAATAATGAATTATTCGGATTATAAATTAAGTTTATTAGAATCAATAAAATAAATTTATTGTGTCAAATAATTTTTATTTGCATCAAATAATTTTTATTTGCATCAAATATACAAAGTATTTAAATGAAATAAATAAAAGAATAGTTTCAAGTAACTCATTATTAGTATTAAATAAATTCATTTATCCAATTCAAATAATTATTTAATTGAATCAAATACGATTTATTTGGTTCAAATAAGTGTCATTCAAATAATTCAAGTTATTTGAATCAAATACATATTTTTTTAATCCAACTAAAAAGTATTTGAATCAATTAAATATTTTTCAAATAATTTGAATTATTTCAATCAAATAAATTTTTTTCCAGTGTAGAGTCATTTCATTATATTTCGAATAAAGTCATTGCCGACTAATTTTAAAAAATTGTAATATTTTGCAGGAATGATTTTAAAGGTATTAGGATTACTGAACAAAACGAATTTTTAAAATATTTTTTATATTTATTGTAAAATAATTATCTAAAGTATATGAAGTCGTAAAAACTGTCACATTTTCATCTATTAGAAAACATTAAAGAAAACACATAATTTATTATAAAAACGTAAAAAAATTTTAGATTTTATTAAGAATGGATTATTTTCTTATTATAAATTAGTAGAAACAATTACTAATAAGAAATATTAAATAAAAATGATTTTAAAGTTCACCTGGTGAATAATCTATTTTTGCAAATTTCATTCACTAAATGTGAGACATAGAAATCATTAAATTGAATAAAACCTTATGAAATATAAAGAACCTGTGATTAACTTTTAGTTTTTCTTAACACTTTATTCCTTTTTTCTTCATAAATTTTAAAAAATAAGCAATTAAAACTGGCACTTTGCTTATATTCACGATTTTTAAATGTAAATAACTTCTGCCCAGAAAAATGTAAAATTACGAAAATTGAACAATAATTAATTGATCACTAGATACACTCACTGGAAAAAGATTTTCTTTGGTCCCGAAGCTACCCAGGCAGAAAAGTCGGTGATGTGCCGATGCCTACGACCGGCTCGACACCGGCCCGGTGGAAAAGTCGAACAATACCCGGTACCGGCACTGTGGTACCGGTCCGGTTAATAAAAGACAACCGGCCCGGCACCGGCCTGGTACTACTTTTTAATACCGTTTTTACACCGGCGATGGACTTTTTCCGGCACCAAAATTAGTACCGGCCCGGTTCTGGCATTCGATGCAGTTTTTACACCGGCGACGGGATTTTGACGGCATCAAAATTAGTACCGGCCCGATACCACTACTTGATGCCGTTTTTACACCGGCGATGGACTTTTGCCGGCATCAAAATTAGTACCGGCCCGGCACCGCCCCGGTTCTGGCATTCGATGCAGTTTTTACACCGGCGACGGGATTGTGCCATCAAAATTAGTACCGGCCCGGCACCGGCTTGGTACCACTACTTGCTACCGTCTTACACCGGCGATGAACATTTTGCCGGCATCAAAATTAGTACCGACCCGGCACCGGACCGGTATTACTACTTGATACCGTTTTTACACCAGCGACGGGATTTTGCCGGCATCAAAATTAGTACCGGCCCGGCACTGGCCCGGTACCACTACTTGATACCGTTTTTACACCGGCGATGAACATTTTGTCGGCATCAAAATTAGTACCGACCCGGCACCGGCCCAGTACCACTACTTGATACCGTTTTTACACCGGCGATGGACTTTTGCCGGTATCAAAATTAGTACCGGCCGAATTACTAGACACCCTATAATAACTTTCTTCGTTTAAAATAATTTTGGTCAGGTTGTATCTGATTTTTTGTTATAAAATTTTAATAATCTAACAAGGTATTATATTAATTTCATTATACTAAGTTTCTGCAAGTTTTTCTATAAAGCCGGTACCAGGCCGGTACCATGACAGCGGTTTTTCTGTAGCCTTAGTCCCAGCGTATAATGACATTACCAAATGTTATTATAATTATTAACTTTGACATTGCATTATTCAAACTGTCTTTTAGAAAAGGTTTTTTCTATTACTTTAGAACATTTTGTAACACAGCCACACAAACAAAGAAAAATGTCTTGATCTGGGGTCGAGACATATATATTCCGATGTATTTCGATGCGCTGAATCCGAATCCGTCATCAGAATTTGGCCAATGGGTCCTGGTTTCTCCCTAACCTCAAAAAATACCTTAAAATCGCTAAAATGGTCGCTTTTGAATGATCAAACTTGAATCTAAGCGCATATTAGTAAGTATCTAAGGTTCTTTTATTTTCAATCAACTATTCTATAAGCTTTTCAATTGAAAATTCATATGAAACATTAAATCTATCGAACATTACCTCAAAATTATAACTAAGCTTCCAAACAAACAAATTATACCATACACTGCGCAATAAAAATTTTGTAAGCTTATGAAATTTACTATTTAGGTCTTTCTGTGATTACTGATTAAGGACCCTATGTCAAGTTTCCAAAATCCAAAATGGTGGGTCCAATATGGCGGACACAATTATAAAAATTTGTTCGGATTTGCTTGAAAATCGTTACTCTGGGGTTTTCGGGGACGCTGATGACGAATCTGACATTAACCTTGAGAGGGCCGGGGTGGCCACTATAGTGGCCACCATTTATTTTTACTTTTATTTTCATCGAATTGATTTTTTATTTAATTTTACTTAATAAAAAACTAGTAAATTTTATTTTAATTTTCCGGCCCTCTGAAGGTTAAATTTTTATTTGTTCACTCTTAAATATTTCTAATAATTAATTTCAAGTCGATATATTTATTGTGTGTATTCAATCTTAAAATGTACGCTATTGCTATTTCATGGTTCAGAATCTCTCTATGTTAGCATTTTTCGCCTGTATCTGTAACCAGGGCACCTCCACGTGGTGACGGTGGGCAACGGATCCATACTAGCAGAGTCCCTGGGTTAACGGCGTTCATGCCGTCATGGCAGATACAGGAAGAAAATGTTTTACGATGCAGGGATTAGGAACCCCAGTATCGGCGTCTGGTCAGGGTGGGAAAGCGGGCCCTCCGACGTCGTCATTCATTGATGGGTAACTTGGTTGATAAAGAGTCCGATGCTACAAGAAAAGTGACTTCTCGACTACATAATTGTAACAAAAGTCCCGATTCCTTTTGTTACATTTGTAGCAAATATGAAGTCAGCTCCTTGCGGAAAAAAATAGATAAAGAAGTAGAAGATCTGTACGAAAATTGTTTCGGTCGTAAATTATTATACTAAGAAACAAATTGGGTTTCTCACATTGTTTGTAACTCCTGTAGACTTATGTTGTATCGCTCAAAAAATTCGAAAGATGAAAAATATCTAAAGTTCTCTGCACCCACGATGTGGAAGAAACCACGAAATTTAAAAGACTGCTATTTTTGTATAAATGACATCAAAGGAATTACCTCAAAAAATAAGAGTTCCATTACATATATAAATGTGTCAACAGTAATCAGACCTACTGAAATTGATCGAAAAGCGGGAAAACTTGATATTACTTTTAAAATATGTCGAAAAAGTAGAAGTCGATAATGAAACAGAAGAATTTAGTAGTGGCAGTGATGAAAATGACAATGATGATGAGGAAAATGAGTTCACCGCGTATTACAATAAAGAAAAAAGCCAATATTAGTATTGCGATACTAAGCAATACCGGAGCTAAATGATTTTATTACAAAAATCTAGGTTTACCAAAAGATGGTGCAGAAATTGCTGCTTCATTTATGAAGAAAAGAAACTTCTTGCATCCGAATACGAAAGTGTCATTTTATAGAGATAGAGATAAAGAGTTCCGAAAATATTTTACGAAAGATGAAGAGACATCTTTGGTGTATTGTACTGACATAATATGTTTGATGGACAATTTAAAAGAAAATGTGTATAGAGATAAAGACTGGAGACTTTTTATCGATTCCTCCAAACGTAGTATAAAAGCCGTTTTACTACACAATACAAATGTCTACGCTCCTGTTCCAATAGCTCATTCTACACAAATCAAAGAAGAATATAATAATATAAAAATGCTTCTAGAGAAAGTGAATTATCAAAAACACAAACAGTTAATTTGTGGTGATTTTAAAATTATAACAATATTACTGGGTCAACAAACGGGTTCACGAGAGAGCCATGTTTCTTGTGTCTATGGAATAGCAGAGATCGTGCTAATCATTACAAGAAAAAAATTGGTCTTCAAGAGATTCGTTTAAAGCAGGTTCTCACAACGTCATTCATCAAAGTTTGGTAGACCGCGAAAAAATTATATTTCCATTTCTTCACATTAAGCTTGGTGGGATTAAGCAATACGTGAAAGCGTTAGATAAGGACGGTCTATGTTTCAAGTACATTGCAAAAAAATTTCCAACTGTTTCTGATGCTAAATTAAAACAAGGGGTATTTGATGGACCACAGATTCGTGCATTATTTAGAGACACGAATTTCGTTTCTCAAATGACCCGACACTGAAAGGGCAGCTTGGGAAAGTTACAAAGAAGTTTCAACAAATGTTCTAGGAAACAATAAGAGTCCCGAATCTAAACAAATTGTAGCCCAAATGCTTAAAAACTTTCAAAAATTAGGATGCTTAATGAGTTTAAAACTACACATCCTCGATTCGCATCTGAATAAGTTTCCCGAATATTGCGGACATTACAGCGAAGAACAAGGAGAGCGATTTCATCAAGATATCAAATTGATAGAAGAACGATATCAGGGAAGATGGGATGAGGTAATGATGGCTGACTGTTGTTGGATGTTGAAGAGAGAAACGAGTAGAAAAGGAAAAAAACGTAAGCGAAACCCTTTACATCGGTCATTTGAAGAAAAAAGAACACGGTATAGTAGCAAGACAATGGACTGAAGAGATGTTCCCAAAAAACCGCAAGTTATAAATCTAATAAAAATCGTTAAAATAATAAAGACTGCCATATTGGATCCGCCATTTTGAATTTTTATAAACGGACATGGAATTCGTCATCAGCGACTCCGGAAACCCCCTGAGTAACGATTTTCAAGCAAATCCGAACAAATTTTCACAATAGTGTCCGCCATATTGGATCCGCCTTTTTGGATTTTGGAAACTTGACATAGGGTCCGTAATCAGTAATCACAGAAAGACCTGAATATTAAATTTCATGAACTTACAAAATTTTTATTGCGCTGTATATGATATAATTTGTTTATTTAGAAGTTTAGATGCATTTTTGAGGTTATGTTCGATAGATTTAATTTATTATATGAATTTTCAATTGAAAAGCTTATAGAATAGTTTATTAAAAATAAAGGACCTTAGAAACTTACTAATATGCGTTTAGATTCAAGTTTGATCATTCAAAAGCGACCATTTTAGCGATTTTAAGGTATTTTTTGAGGTTATGGCGAAACCAGGACCCACTGGCCAAATTCTGATGGCGGATTCGGATTCAGCGCATCGAAATACATCGGAATATACATGTCTCGACCCCAGATCAAGACAGTTTTCTTTTTTTGTGTGGCTGTGTAATTAGTCCTAGTGTCACACTTTATATATAAACTTTGCATTCACTTTTCCACCCCTGTCCGTCTTTCCCAAAAAGTAGTCAGCTTAGTGGTTTGCACTTCAATGTGCAAAAAAGTTCCTCGAGATGGCGCAGTACTCACCACTTGTCAGCAATATTCGTTACCTCATTCATTATTGTGTTTGTTGTGTTGAAAACGGTTAGAAATATCAACTGAATTTTATAAAAAAATGTGAAAGTAAAGTGACAGTTGTGAAAAATTTAAAGAAAACATTATTTAGGAGTGTTATATAATGGTGAAATATAATGGGAGCTCGTGTATTGCCCCCAATTGTAAGTCTGGCTACAAGTCAGAAAAAAGTGACAAAAAAATTCACTTTTTCTCTGTCCCTGCCGGAAAAGAAAATTTAGAAAAGTGGCAAAAAGCAATTTTGAGGAAAAATTTTGTGATAAGAGCAGGGCAAGTAGTTTGCGAGAAGCATTTTCGTCCAGAGGAAATTTTATGGAAGCGAGAAGTTAAAGATCCTAGCGGAAAGGTTATGGCTTCTGTAAGTATACAAAATATAATTTGTAAATTAATCTGGTATTAAAAATAATGAAAAATTTGAAAAGCATTCTTTTAAATTTTCACTGAGAAAACTTTATACTTAATTCAAATAGAAAAATAATTTTAAATGATTTTGTTTAATTGAAATTAGTTTGTAAGCTTAATCCCAATATATAGGGATTTGTTTACAATATTTGTTTACAATATCTCAAATAGACTTTATTAAATATCTGAATAAATATGTACTGTCATTGCGTGAAACTCGAAATTAAAAATATATAGAAATATAAAAAAAATATATATAGAAAATATTTACTGCTTTGATTCAAAAATATTATTTGTTTGAAAAATTATGTTTAATTCAAACATATTTTCTGTTTTGATTTAAACAAAAATTATGTTTAAAAATTTTATGTTTGATTCAAACTTAAAATTTTATTATAAATAATTTAAAATCAACCATAACTTATGTTTAAATTAAATATATTGTTTCTTTAAATGAACCAAAAAATATGTTTGAATTAAACTTAAATATTTGAATGGATTTTTTCAAAAAACAAAATAAGATCTCACTAAAATTACAAATCCAAACAAAATAACATCGTAATAAACTTAAATATGTTTGACTGTATAGCAAAGTTATTTTAAGTTTGATATAAACAAAATTTGTTTGAACCAAATAATTCGTTTTCTCAGTGTTTATTTTTTAACTTGAATAAAAAAATAATTATTTACTTTTTTATAGATGGATTACAAAATTCCTCGTTGGAAAAAGGGAACAGTGCCATCAATTTTCCCCAACTGCCCAAAGTATCTTACAAAAATTGTAAAAGTAAGAAAGCCACCAACTCAAAGAGACAGAGAGCCCCTGAATTCCACTCATTCTTCAACCACGGAATGTTTTGAAAAAGATGAGTTAGCCAAAGCAGAAAGTCTCTCGAATAACAGTCAAATTTTAAGTCCTAATATTGAGGAAAATGAAGTAAATATGGATATAGATAATATGGAGAATAGAGACACTGGAAACTACGAAGAACCCATGCATGAACCTCTACTCTCCAGCTCTGTGCATCACGAAGACTTATCAGAAGCTAAAAGATTCGCCTTATTTGATTCTCTAAACTCGTCAAAAAATTCTTTTAACTTGCCGGATGCTTGGGTGCGCCACGACATCGAAAGAGGAGACATTCGTGCCATAGAATTTTCGCAATGTTTCGCGAAAGTGACCAACGGCAAAGTAAAAACTATACATGATAAAAAAATTGTTTTAAGTAGAGACATGGCGTTACACGCTTTAGTTGTGAATTGTTCCTTAGAAAATAAAACTGTTGGACTATTGAAACCCTACGTATCTTCTGTCGAAGAAGTAGAACAGGCCATAAAAACTTTGCATAAATTGAAAGTTTGTCGAGGATGCGTATCTCCATCGTCCATTTGTAATTCGAACACATCATTTACCTTCAAAGATTCGATAGGCACATTAAGACATAATAAGTGTTTCCTCGTTTTAGATCCGAGTGCAAAGAAATCTAAAATTTGTCAATCGTGCAAAAAGGGAAAAGTTACCCTAACAAAAAAAATCTTACGATTTAAGCGTCAAAAAGATTTTCAACGGATCGTTCTGCAGTTGAGTCCTGTAAAAAAACAAAAATTAAAAATACTAAATCAAAAAATGAACACAACGCGCAAACAAAACGTCAGATTGCGAGCACGGAGACATTATTTGGAAAAAAAACTCGAGAAAAGCAACGAAGAGTTAAATCTCCTACAGAAAACTACTTTAGAGTCCAAATTAAACGAAAAAAAAATTCCACCAAATGAGCAAATTGTTATAACAGAAATATTAAATGCTGCAAACTCTAAAGACGCAAGAGGACATCGGTATTCGGAGAAGTGGATCATTTTATGCGTATTATTTCATATGAGATCTCCTGCTGCATACAGAATGTTAAGAGATTCAAAGGTTTTGCCCCTTCCTTGCATCAGTACCATTCGCCGGTAAATATTTATAACTTTTAACTACACTTTAATTTAAATTGTCATTTTAAGTAGTATTTTGATAAAAATGTTATTTTATATCACCTTTTTCAATTTTCAATACAGGTACTTATCTTTGATTGAGACTCCCTGTGGCTTCAGCGAAAATTTATTTAAAGTTCTCGAGGAAAAATTAAACGAACAACCGGAGATGTTTCGACATGGTATCCTCATGTTCGACGAAATGAGCACACGCCAAAATATCCGAGTAGATCCAAAAACTTTAGATTATGTAGGTCTAAGTAATGTCTCTGACACAGGTAATTCCACATCGTGCATTGATGAAATCGCAGACCATGCATTAGTTTTTGTATTCCAATCAATAAATTTTGATTTTACACAGCCAATCGCTGTATTTACATCGAAAGGGCCAGTAATTGGAATTGAAATTGCAAAACTAGTCATTCAATGCATAGTTTTATTGGAAAAATTTGGTGCTTAAGTACATGGAGTAGTTTGTGATGGTTCCAAACCAAACAAGAAGTTTTGGGAAGAAGTAGGTTGTTCCGGAAAAATAAATAATACTAAAAATTCATTCACGCATCCAATGTCAGATAATCGACAAGTATATTTATTTTCCGATACACCACACTTAATAAAGTGTATACGTAATCGGCTGTTTAATAAAGGCGAATTGCAGGTATTTAATTTTAAAAATACATATTATTTACTTCTAATTCTTATCACACTTACTTTAATTTTTACATTATTTTGCAGGTCGATCCAGAAATGGGACTGATTAAATGGGAATATTTTGTCAAATTATTTGACATAGATCGCTTAAACAGTCATGGACGTTTATGCCCAAAATTGACTAGCAACCATATCCATCTCCACAATTTGTTAAAAATGAAAGTGTCTTATGCTGTGCAGGTAAACTTCCATATTTACTGTAATTTAATTAAATACTTTCCATATATGTGAAAACTAAACTTTGTTCTTTACTGTTGGAAACATTGTTAAATTTATGAAAAATAATTTTTTAAATATTCAATTTTTTTCCAGATTTTCAGTAAATCTACAGCCAGTGCCCTACTGAATTATAAAAATTATTTCGAGGATTTACAATTTTGTGAAGCAACTGCTGATTTCTGCATGGTCATTAATAATTTATTTGATTCTTTAAATAGAACGAAATCTGAAAATGGAGTGAACCTTGAAAGTTCAGATTTTAAGGTGAGAAGATTAATCATATAATTTTACATTTTTTTCATCAAAAATATTTTATAGGTCTTGAAAGATTCTCTCCAATGGCTGAATGAATGGGAAAATAGAAAAATTCAGGGATTGATTAAAAGTGATCATTTTTTAACCGATTTAACGAGTGAAGGGTTGAGAGTAACCATCCAATCAACCATGGACATGTGCAACCTGTTAATAAAAAAATACCATTTTGATTATTTATTAACAGGGAAAGTTAATCAGGATCCATTAGAGGTATGCAAAATGATAAAAGTGTTCAACCTTTAGTTAATAATTAAAAAATGTTTAATGTACCAATTAATCAGTTAAGATTTTAAAGTAAGATTTTTTTTTAAGTAAGATTAAAAGATTAAGATTAAGTTTAAGATTTTAAAGTAAGATTAAAAGATTAAGTTTAAGATTTTAAAGTAAGATTTTTTTTTAAAGTAAGATTAAAAGATTAAGATTAAGTTTAAGATTTTAAAGTAAGATTAAAAGATTAAGTTTAAGATTTTAAAGTAAGATTTTTTTTAAAGTAAGATTAAAAGATTAAGATTAAGTTTAAGATTTTAAAACTATAATTTTCTACGAATATTTAATTATACAAACAATTAGTAATTAATCATTATTATGCAATATGTATCTCAATGAAGTAAATTATTTCTTTTATATATAAATAAATAAATAAATTTTATGTTACACATATTATCCTGGTTGAAATTTCCTTAATCTACTTTTCAAAAATGTTTCTCATCATCCGCATTTTATTTTTTTTTTTATTATTAACGTGAATTCGAAATTTTTTTTTCATTCTAGAGATTTTTCGGAACAATCAGAATGGCTGGAGGGACGAACGACCACCCGTGCATGCCTACATTTTTGCAAATTTTTAAAATCGTGTCTGCTATTAGCATTTTAAAGCCTCCGAAAACAGGAAATTGTTCCGTATTTGACGGTAATTCTCCCCAGTCACTAATGACTGTTAGTCGGTTAAAAGAACTTTTTAAATCAAAAAAGATTTCTGCAATTGAAGAAGTAAAAAAAAAATTGGAATTAATTGTCGAATGCGATGACTCGGACTTTAGCGATTTCGTTAACGCTGTTGAACACGATTATGCATTGCCGGAAATAACTCAATGTTTAATTTTCTATACGACTGGACGTGTTGCAGCTTTTTTAAAAAAGACAACACAGTGCGAAACGTGCTTACATGCGTTTCTTTCAGACAGTAGCATTGAACAAGATCAATTAAGCTTTTCGAATAACAATCTTCCTAAAGGTTTCGAACAGTTTACAAAAGCAAATAAGCATTTCATTCATCCTAACGTAAAATTATTCAAAATCATGTCGACAGTAGAGAGACTTTTTAATCAATTTAAAAAGTATAGCTCTCCCCTTGAATTGATATTAAACGAGTTGATTTCCAGTGGAGAAAAGTTCACTTTTAGTTGCATGCAACACAAAGATAAAGCTGTAGATATTATAGCATACATTGTGCAATTTTATTTACAAACTCGTATGCGAGAATTGGTCCAACAGAAAGTAAGTTCTTTAAGAAGAGAAAATGTTTTAAAAAAGAAAGCTGCGAAACTTTGCTTAGCTTGAAATTGATGCCAAAGTTTAAAACTTATAGATTTTTATTTATGATGCAAATTTAAATAATGCATAATATATACGTACATATTACTTTTAAAACAATTAAATATTATTTTGTTTTAAAGATTTGTGGCTTCTATGTTTATAATTTTAAAAAAATCTATAACATAAAGAAATTATCATTATATAAAAAATGTTAACATTAAAAACTATTTTAATGTTGTAAAAAGAGCATATTGTTTAAAAAGTGAAAATGTTTTTAATAAGTAGCCGACAAAGCTTGTCTTAGTTTAAAAATTTTAAAAAAAGTTTAAAACTTTCAAATTTTTATTTAATATTATATTTTTTATTTATTGTATACGTTTATGTTTGTTTTTGTCTTGAGTAGAATTTGATCTCAAATAATAAATAAAAAAAAATGCATTAAAGTTAATGCTAATTATATTATCAAAATTTGTTTTCTTTATTTTAAATATACTATCTATCTATGACTTTCCTTTTAACTTTTATTATAAATCAGTTTATCTGATAATTTAAACGATTTAAACGAAAATCATCAGCTTATTGTACATTTATGTATTTTCATACTAATTATTCAATTGTTCTATCATCTTTTATGAGTTAACAATACAATATTACTTCTTATCGTTTATTTTTAACATCACTAACAACAAGATTTCATTATGAAAACAAATAATTTATTTGTTTCTATGATATTTTTCTATTGCTGCAGTGAATTTTAAACGAGTGTTGAGAACAGCGCCATCACGTGTTACTTTTTGGCACATGAAAACGCAAACCACTAAGCTGACACATTTTTCCTTCAAAATACATAGGAGTCGGACTGGGGTGACTTTTCATAAGCAGGTTTAGGTTAGCGGATGCGGCGTCGACTTTGCAGCCCGAGGGTCCTGAGTTCAATTCCTCATGTCTTCAGATTCTTCGTTAATAATTAATAATAATTCATATGTTTCAGCATTCTATTTAGTGTTTACAATTAAATTAATTAATAAATAATATTGTTTAACGTTTCATATATGTAAAAATGTATAATTATAATTAATTCTTTTTTTACTACCGGCCCGGTATCGAGCCGGTGGTTTACCGGCACCGGGGCGGATATTTCCCGGGTTATCATTGTTGACTGGACCGGTTCTGGGCCGGCGGTAATGCCGGTCTCACGCCGGCACCGGCAAGTCCGCCCTTGGTACCGGCCCGGTACCAAGCCGGTCGTTGATTTCTGCCTGGGTATTTTCCGAATTAATTAACTTTAAACTTTTTACTATTTTTGTCAGGTGGATACATGTCATTTTTTTAAAACTGAAGTTGGTTCTAAACGATTGAACAAGAAGAGCTAACTTCGTCATTTAAAAAACACACGTGTTAACCTGACAAAAATAGTAAAAAGTTTAAAGTTAATTAATTCGGAAAATAGCTTCGGGACCAAAGAAAATCTTTTTCCAGTGAGTGTATCTAGTTATCAATTAATTATTGCCCAATTTTCGTAATTTTACATTTTTCTGGGCAGAAGTTATTTACATTTAAAAATCGTGAAAATAAGCAAAGTGCCAGTTTTAATTGCTTATTTTTTTAACATTTATGAAGAAAAAAGGAATAAAGTGTTAAGAAAAACTAAAAGTTAATCACAGGTACTTTATATTTCATAAGGTTTTATTCAATTTAATGATTTCTATTTCTCACATTTAGTGAATGAAATTTGCAAAAATAGATTATTCACCAGGTGAACTTTAAAATCATTTTTTACCCAGGTGCGAATTTTCGGTTGGCCCATAGTTGGGCCAACTTTTACAAGGTCGGTCCAACTTCTCGTGCCAGAGGTTGGGCCAACCATACAGATGATAACGGTTGGCCGTCTAATGGCGACGATGGTTGGCCCCACAAGTCATAAGGAAGTTGGCCCAACTTAGAATGCATATGTTGTGCCAGCTATACATTTTAATGGTTGGTCCAAAAACTGACGCCAAAGTTGGCACGACTTTAAATGCGTAAGTTTGGCCAACTTTAACAGCCAAAGGTAAAAAATTATTAAAAAACTAAATTATTTAAACAATTAACACGTTATTATTAGCAAGAACATCAGATATAACCTTTACCTATTATTAATAAACACAATCTCATACATACATTTTCGAAAATATCTACCGCTTGCTGGGATCGAACCCCTAACCTAACGCGCCGAAGACTTATACACTGACCACTACGCTACGCTCACATGGGAGTCCATACCGTTAAATGTATATTAAAGCTGCAACAGTCGGGCCAACCGTGGCCCAGAGTTTGGCCAACCGAGAAAGTTTAAGTCATTTAAACTGTTTTTCACAAAGTTTTGCCAACCGTCGGGCCAACCGTGGCCCAGAGTTTGGCCAACCATAAAGTTTGAGTTATTTAAACTGCGTTTTACAGAGTTTTGCCAACTGTCGGGCCAACCGTGGCCCAGAGTTTGGCCAACCGAGAAAGTTTAAGTCATGTAAACTGTTTTTCACAAAGTTTTGCCAACCGTCGGGCCAACCGTGGCCCAGAGTTAGGCCAACCGAGAAAGTTTAAGTCATTTAAACTGTTTTTCACAAGGTTTTGCTAACCGTCGGGCCAACCGCGGCCCAGAGTTTGGCCAACCATAAAGTTTGAGTTATTTAAACTGCGTTTTACAGAGTTTTGCCAACCGTCGGGCCAACCGTGGCCCAGAGTTTGGCCAACCTAAATTTGTAAGTCATATGAGATACGTTTCCCATAGTTGTGTCGACCTTTGTCGCCAAAGTTGGCCCGACGGTTGGTTATACTCTGCATGTAATGGTTGTAACTACATTTTAATTTTCTCTTAATAAAATATTATTTAAATTCACAGTTGCAATTCATGAAAGCTATACTTATTATTTAATAAATCAATATTTATTGTTTATAGAACTCATAATTTATCATTAATAAATCATACTGAAGACGGAAATAAGGAGAAATTTAACACATACAAAATAAAACTGTCTGGATTACCTTAAATTCTTAAAAAAATCAAGTGATCTGGTTTACCCCGAGGGGTAAAAATTCTGGCAGTTTTTACCGTGCTGCCTCTACAATCTGTAATGCAAAATTATAGAGGCAGCACCCCTGGCGAATTTGGTTGACCAAAATCTGAGCGACTTTGATCAGGTTTCGATCGAGGTTTGATTAGGAGGCAAATTTATCTAGAAATTGATGAAACATGTATAAAAATGATAAATAATGTAAAATTAGCCACTTTTCAGTTGATTTCTGCAAGAATTAAATAAAGTGATTAATAAGTGTGATTAATAAGATAAGTGATTAATGTACATTAACTACTTATTAAATAAAGTTCAATTTTATTTAATTCTTTCAGAAATGAACTGAAAAGTGACTAATTTTACATTATTTATCATTTTTTCATCAATTTCTAGCGAAATTTGCCTCCTAATCAAACCTCGATCAAAACCTGATCAAAGTCGCTCAGACTTTGATCAACCCAATTCGCCAGGGATGGTGAAAACTACCAGAATGTACTTTGCACACAGTTTAAGGTGGCAGCACTGTAAATATTAACAGAAATTTCTCTCCGTATAGGTTTTTACCTTTCTGAAAAAAGTGAGCGGGTTTACCCCAGTCTTCCCTACATTATGCAACAAAGGCGTATTATGGTTATTCTATGCTACCTGTACTGGTGTATACTAAGTTCTCCCATATAACCCAACTGGTCAATAAAGTAACCATTATGGCTCTAGGAAGATAAAGGGTACTTTATTGACCTGTGAGCGGTTAATAATGTACCCTTTATCTCCTTAGGGCTATAATGGTTTCTTTATTGACTGCTGGATTGTAAGGAGCAACTTAGTACGCACCTGTACAGGTAGATAAAGTGATCATAGTACGCCTGAGTTGTATAAAAGAAAATTATTCATATAAACTATAATACAAATTTTTGAAGCCGTTTGTAGATTTATTTATATTCGAAATCAAATAAATTTAAGGTTAATAAGAAAAAAGAGTAAAATTATGACAAAGACGGGAAAAAACCGGGAATTATGTTAAACGAAAATAACAGACAGCCTTGTTGAGTTTTTTAGTTTAATTTTTATAATGAAATCTTTTTCATCCTTTAAATTGAATTTTTAAGAAATTTTGCTAACGTTTCTGTTTCTCTAGTTTATTTACTCAAATGCCAAGCAATCACTATATGGAAGAAGCACAAATACTGCTTGGCACATCAAATGATGACATACCTGATGGTGACAACATAAGAACAGCAGTAAAGGTTTGTTCCACAAAAACTTCACATATCCGACAGTCAATTTGATTCCCTTTCTACATTAAATCGTGTAAGGAAACTAGGTGTGGTGGGCTTCGTTTGCCTCTGAGTGGTGTCTTTTCGGGGCACATACAAAAAAGGTTTTTTTTTTAAAAAACGTTGGAAGGGGTTTTGGTTCTGAGTTAGGTACCTTTCGTTACCAACTATACTCTGTTCAAAGAGAGAATGCTCTTGGCAAAGGACGATTTTTCGTCTATATAGCGCAGAATGTTGTAAAAGTGAAAGAGTTGGTGTGGTTTTCAATGTAGAAACGCCTTTTTCGATTAAAAAAGTTAGTTTGAGTCGTGGTCTTAGCCTATACAGAAAAAACTTTGTCAGATGCATAAAATCAGTGACGGCAGTAGTACATTTCATTACGTACCGCTGCGGTGCTTTTTAGAGAATGCAGATGTAAAGTTTGGCACAAACACTGTACATAATGCTAAATTGTCTTGGAGTCAAAAAAACAATTTATACATTTTAAAATTAAATAAATAAAATTTATTTATTCGACCGTCACGGAAATCAAATTTTGATTTCGTTACGATATTCCAAAACAAAACGAAATTATTAATGTATTTTGATTCCGATACTGTAACGAAACAAAATTTACTTTCTATTTTGATTCCAATACTGTAACGAAACCAAATTCACTTTCTATTTGGATTCTGATACTGTAATACTGCAATTCGGTTTTCTTATAGAAACAGAAGTCGATTCGAATTCTACTTCAGATTTCGTATGTAAAAACGATATTATCTTCTGATATATTTGAGATTTGCAACAAAATTGAGGTTCAATGAGACTTATACATGCGCAGTAGTGTTCTATCAAAATTAAAACAAAAAAGAATTTTGATTTTGTTATTGGAATCAAAACTAAATAGAATTGAATTTTGATATTGGAATCAGAACTTAATAGAGTGGAATTTTGACTCTGATACCCATATCCAAGTCAAAACAAAAGTATTTTTTAATTTTGTTTTGATTCCATGACGGTCCCTGAAATAAATAAACTGTTTATCGATATTAAAACATTTTATTGACTGAATCCATTTCAAATCAGGCAGGTCGACTAGCTTCAAGTTATAGATTTAGCTGCCGCTAAAATATGTTATTGTAGATGAGAATTAAAGAGACACGTATTTTTTTATTTTTCAAAAAAGTTAAATTTAAAGAAGTTATGCACATTTTAACTTTGAGTGGTAAAACTCGAATGAATAGTTAAAAAAAATTGTTTTGCCTGACATTTTTTTTCATTTGAGTATAATTTAATTTTCTTTCTTAGGTCTTGTAGATGGGCTTGTCCTCTTCAAAATCCAGTTTGAAATTTGAAAAAATATTTAAAATTATAAAAATAGGAGATGATTTTCTGAAAATAAATAAGATCAATTTTCTCAAAAACACCACCTTTTTTTCTATCCAAATTTTTACTACAAGTTCTTAAAATAATTATGAACATTTCCTATGAATTTCAAGCGGGCTAAACCATTCTGGCAATCAGGAGAATTTTTTTTTTTGAAATATTTATTTTCGCAAATTTTCAAATTGTTAACGTTTACGTCAACAATGTTATAGCGATTCATTTGTTTTTAAAAATGCAAGTTAACAATTTGAAAATTTGCGAAAATACATATTTCAAAAAAATTCTCTTGATTTCCAGAATGGTTTAGCCCGCTTGAAATTCATAGGAAATGTTCATAATTATTTTAAGAACTTGTAGTAAAAATTTAAATAGAAAAAAGGTGGTGTTTTTGAGAAAATTGATCTTATTTATTTTCAGCAAATCATCTCCTATTTTTAAAATGTTAAATATTTTCTCAAATTTTAAACTGGATTTTGAAGAGGACAAGCCCATCTACAAGACCCAAGAAAGAAAATTAAATTATACTCAAATGAAAAAAAATGTCAGGCAAAACAATTTTTTTTTCACTATTCATTCGAGTTTTACCACTCAAAGTTAAAATGTGCATAACTTCTTTAAATTTAACTTTTTTGAAAAATAAAAAAATACGTGTCTCTTTAATTCTCATGTACAATAACATATTTTAGCGACAGCTAAATCTATAACTTGAAGCTAGTCGACCTGCCTGATTTGAAATGGATTCAGTCTATTAATATAATTTTATGTTTAAAACGATTAAATTTTTTTATGAATTTTGAGAATGGCTTAACTTTGACAACTATAATATCAATTTTCTCAAAATCACTGTTATTATTTTCTTATATAAAATATCTAGTTACTACAGAAAAAACTGGATTCTTTTAATCAAAGCTGTTTGAAATATATTATATAAACATAATATATTTTGTGTCTCCTGTGAAATTTCAAAAAACCGAGTTAAGCCCTTTTCAAAAATCACTATTCAATTATTTAGTTGAATTGTTCTCTTTTGTTCCAATATTCTTTTTTTAAACAACTGAAAACATTTTTTTGAATAAATAAAATTAAGTCTCTGCTCTGTAGACCACAAATTCGTGTAAAGTTAACTCAAAATTTTAAGGGATAAAATTGAAAACTGTTTTTTAAATAAATAAAATCAAAATTTATAAAAACGAAACATGTTCTACACTGAAAAAAATGTTATTGAACCAAGTAAATGCATTTACTTGACAATGTTTACTTGAATCAATCCCATATTTATTTGAAGAGAGAAATTTATTTTCTTGTGCCAAGTAATTATGAGCATTGGATAGAGTTCATGAATTAATAATTCAGTATTTGATGGAAGTAAATATTTTATTTTTACAACCAAATATTTTACTTATCCGAAGTACCAAAAAGGATTGAATCAAGAATATTATGTTCTTAAGCGAAATTCTAAAGTATTGTCTGGAGAATTCGTGTTTCTTAAATCAAATCATTTTATTTATTTGCTTTGTGACTTTTTTACATTCTCATCACATGAGAAAGTATTAGTTTTAGTCGAAAATTGACTTCTCTAATTTCATGAAATCTCGACGTTTTGGGGCCCCCTGAGTCCGAAAAACATGGTCTAGAAAAAGTGTCTGTCTTTGTGTCTGTCTGTAGACACAATGGTGTTGCCACGATAACTCTTGAAAAACTTATTGCATCAACTTGCAACTTTGCATGCACAAAAATAGTGTTTAAAATACAGATCGAGTTCGTTAGCCAGCCATTTTCGTCGAAAACTTCGCAAACTACGGTAGTTTCAAAATTTTGAAAATTCAATTTTTTCAAATTTCAGAATTTTTATTTTTATATTACTTTAGTTTAGGTTAATACAAACAACTTTCCTCTAGAACATTCTTTCATACAAAGTCAAATTTCGGAGTTATATGCTCTTAAATGGTTAAAAAAAACTAAAAAATGTAAATGTTTTTGTTTAAAGAAGTGTACAATTTCGTGTAGACATTGGAAATGACATTAATTTATTGTCAAATTTTTTTAACTATTAATTTTTTTTATATATGTTGTAATTTTTAGTTAATGCAAAAAATAATTAAAATTTTTAAAAACGGTTAAAATTTTGATTGGTTTTGTTGTAAACTACTGTTTTTAATAAATTTTTAAATATTTAGAAAATCAATGAAATTTTTTAATACATTTGGTCTGGCCGGACCCCGTTATTATTTATTTTATTAGTTATTTATTAGTTTATATAGTTATTTTATTAGTTTATATAGTTTTTTATTCCACAGACTTACTTTTTTTAGCATATTGTAATATCGTCATATTTTTCTGTAAAAGAAGTTCGATGTTTATTGCAGCCGTATACGTAAATTATTTTATATACATTCTGGTTTCGTTTCTTTCGCCTTTGCAGTATCATTCGAATGACAAGTCTGTTACTGATGAATATCTACAGCACCTGAATTTCAGTTTACTGTGTTCTAGAGTATAACAAGATTTGAGTCTAGATGTTTATTTCATAGACTTTTTGCTTCCTCTTTATTAGGATCGTCAAAAACAATTTGCTTCCTTCTGGTGTTTTCATAATTTTTGTTAAACGTAAAAATCAATTCCTCTTTATGTTCATCTAAAAAATTTGCTTCCTCCTGCGAAGTTTTTTTAATTTACAATCCTGCAATTGTTTTTATTTAGAAGTGAGAACATTTTTTGTAATCATTGTATGTTTTATTATTTTATTGTATACGGCATATTAGTCATTAATTGTTTCATATTTGTTTTATATCATAAAAATAATGAATATCTCAAAATGCTTTCACAGTAAATTAATTAAACACACACTTATTACACGAAATTGTTCATTCTTTTAAATAAAAATATTTGTATAATCGTTAATTTAAAAATTACACATTTTTAATAACAATTTTGTAAACAATAATTTGATTTATTTGTGTTCACACCCTCCCCCCATATTGCAATTTAATTCATAAGAAGTGTATTCATTAGTCTCTTCTAAATTCTAATACTTTTAGAATATTATACCTTCTTCAGCAAATCATGTTTCTGCTGAAAGAGTTAGTAATTAAATATAATTTCACAATTTTACTCATAGACACCAAAAATATACATTTATGTCTACTTAATCTTGTAATCATAACCAAAAACATGTGATGAGAATGTAATCCTTAAAGTCGTAGTAACTTTAAGAAAAAGAAATGTTTTTTGAAATATTTAATTTGAAACAGGAATAAGAATTCATGAAATGAACAACAGTGGAGCGCGACGTCCGAAAAAATCGTCGGAGCGCGAAGCGCGGGAAGATTTTTTTACTTAATACAATGCCGGTGTTCTTGACCCAAGAAAATATTTCTCTTCAAATGGATATGCAACTTAAAAGTGGTATAGTGGTAACGGTATGGCTTCTGACGCGTGCAACTCGGGGTTCATTTCCTCCGACCGTGGAAAATTTTATTTCAAGGTACATTTGTTGTACTTATGATAAATATTAATTAAATGTAAATATTTTATAAAATAACAATTGTTTAATTATTAAAATTTTTTTATATTTTTTTATTGCTTATTTTCCTGCCCTATTGGCCTTACGCACTTGACAAGAGTCCCCGAGAAATACTTTTTTTGGATTAAGCATAACCATTCTACATATTAAATTTCTATATATTGACTTAATTTGCGTCTACAGCTGGCTTTATTAAGAGTATTCTCATTCGCCTGGACCACCTGTTAATTAAGTTTTCTCGCCACAGGAGAGGGAAACTGTGTAAAACCTCTCTTGAGTACAACCGGTTTTATCGACAGTCAAGTTCTAATGGTGTGTACTGGACAATAATCGACAGTGCACATCATTATTCCTTGACGTCAAACCTCCAGCTTGATAAATCACGAAAGTAGTGAGAAAAACACCGGGCTATAGCAGACACCGCACTGAATGATGCTTAACCCCGGTAACCGCAAGCCACAGAGTCTCACCACTGTGATTTACCATCGGTAATTATTTAAATAAAAATTATAAATGTTAATTAATTAAATAATAAAAATGTTTGACCTAAGTATTATAAATGACAGGATGAGGGAAAGAGGGAGGGGGATTCATGTAAATAATTTACTTGAATTGAGAAAATATTTTTTTGATTGAAGTCTATAATTTTCTCAAATCAAGAAAATATTTTCTCAGTTAGAGAACATATTTTCTTGATTATATACACAAATGATATTGAATATTCTGCATTTCGTACATGTTACTTAATTTCTTGATCGAATTCCATATTTTCTTGGATCAAGAACATATACTCTCCTACCAAGTGTACTATGCAAAGAAAATAATTTTCTTGATTCAACTACATTTTTTTTCAGTATAAGCTGTTTCTTAACTTGTGCTCTGTTGTGAACAAATTTAATTTATAAAAAAAACACAAAATTTTTCCAGAAAAACTAAAAACTATGTTTTAAACAAATAAAATCTTAATTTTAAATTTATAATTTTTCATTAAATAAAATTGCACTAAATTCTACTTTCTGATACGTAACCCGAAGTAGGTATTGCCGTTGGATCAGACAATCGTCGCGCCTAATGCACTGTTGCATGGGCACCTTCAATGCTTATAACTGTGCCAACGGAACATTTTCGTCAAGTAACTTAACCTTCGCTCTGCTAAACGTTACTAAGGTAGAGAAGTGGTATCGAATATAGAATGAAATAAAAGCTCAAAATTTTGAAAATTAATGACAAATGAAATCGAGTATACGCGGTCAGTCACACGGTGAGAAGTTTCCTCACTTTTATTTGCGTCAAAAATTCTTGTCATTTGCTGCTTAAAAATTCAAGTACAAAAAAATTAAAATAAATTAAAACACAAAAATTGTTTTCAAATAAGAAGAAGAGTTTTGTGTACTAAATACATGAAATTATAATTTTTTGTATCTTAAAAGTTATAAATGAAAATAGAAATTGGGTGAGGAAACTTCTCACCATGCGACGGATGAAGGCTTAAGAACCATGCAAGCTTTTAAATTCTGTAATTGGTTAAATAAAACGAATCATATTTAAAAAGTTATATTATTTCCCGTAGATGATTTTTATGTGTTAATTGTCTTGTTAAAAAAATATAATAAATATGTCGATTACTCCGTTCGACACGATTTTGCTCCCATGAACAAACCAAGAATTTTCAGAAACTAAAACCAAAAAAATAAGATACCCTGTCTGACCGTTTTTCTAGATCAAATCATTTACAATTTTTAGGGGTAAAAACGATCCCTAAAGAGAAGGTTTAATTAAAAAAATCTAGAAAAATGGGAAATTTGTATTCACAATATTGTTCGGATCATTACTCGTGCAGAAATTGTATTCAGGGAGTAGTAGGGTAACAGCCATTTTACCCTACTTTAAATAAGGTTCTGAAGGTACAAATTAGTCGTTGCTTGTTCAATTCGGTAACGCTTGGAAAATCAGACTCTGACTACAACTTGACCGGGCAATAGTTTTAATAGCTTGTTCCCTTCTCTATTTCCTGATCAAAACGAAATGCTCTTTCTAAAGGCGCTTGTATACCTCCACGTTTTTGAGTATATTCCGAATTTCTCTAATTTTGATTGGCTGTTCCCATGAAGTAGTAAAAGGACACTATAAGGGCACTAGCGCTGCATGTGGCTAAATTATTGACTATGAAAAGCAAAATCATAACCTATATTATTTTTTAAATATTAGCAAATTAAAAATGTACTTCATTCAGTCTCCTTATACTACTTCATGGCTATTCCCATAGAGAAATTCCAAAACTTCCAATTTTTTGGATATTCTCTATGAGCATTGCCAATCAAAATTAGAGAAATTCTTAATATTTCTTAATAATATTTTTCATATCAGGGTGTCTAGCGAAATATGATTTTCAAATTCCCGGTAAATTCCCGGATTTCCCTGATCTTAAATTAAATTTTTCCCGGATGTCTTTTTTAGATGATTAATAGCTATACTATTAAAAATTAAAATATGAATCGGATAATAATAAATATTAAGCAGATCGTTTTTAAAAAGTCAATATACGTCTTTATTATTCAGAAAAATATGCTATAATTTGTTTTATTAAATTAAAAATTTAAAGGTCTTATAAACTTACATAACAGACATATAATTCGTATTATTAACTAATCAGTCGATAACGTTGCGATCTAAATCTAGATTTAAAATTCGAATTCCTAGATTTAAGATTTTTAAAGTTTACACAACAATTATATAATTAATATTATATATAAGAATAGTAACACATGAATAGGACAATTTTACCAAACTTTTTTCCTGCAAATTTTCAACTAAACATTCTTTGTTGATTGAGAAACCTCTTTCCAAAGCTGCGTTGTCGTGAGAAATAATAAAAATGATTTTTACAAAGTAAAGCACACTTGAAGACAGAGTGTGAGCTTGTAATAAGTCAATCCAAAATTTGTCTAAACGAAATTCATTTTTTTAAACGTTCTTAAATTTAAATTTGTTTTGCAGTTTTTCGAAATACTACGGTTATTAAATTTTATAAAAATCGGATGATTTTTTGAATTTGTCCGACATTTTGGATATACTATTTTGAATGTTTAAATAATGAGTTTAGATTTGTAATTAGCGACCCCAAAAACCCATAAATACGAAGTTTTATGAAATTCCAAAAATTGTAGGGCAGTATTCAATATATTGATTTAACTTAGGGGTAGGTTTTGAGATAGGCGTTGAGGTGAAAACTTGAAAATGATAGGCTGTAGAATGATATTACAATTAATCAACGATTATTTTAAAAAAATTCAAAACATTTATTTTTATTGTTATTTTTTTAAATAAATAGAAATAGGTGTAGTTTTGGGGTTGACGATTCGACCTGAAATAATATTAATAGTCTCAATAACGTTTGAAGAATTATTAAATAAAAAATTTCCCATTTTTCTATATCTTTTGCAATATAATTGGTTGCCTTCTATTTAAGGGTTGTTTTTAGCCCTAAAAACCGTAAACGACTTGATCACGAAAAAAGGCCAGTCACGGGTATCTTTTTTTAGCTCTAGTTTCCGAAAATCTTTGGTTTGTTCATGGGTGCAAAATCGTGTCGTACGGTGTTACAGAAGTAATATTGAAACAAAACTTAATTTTGATTAAATCAAAATTAAAACCAAAATTGTAATAACGCAGAACAAAATTGAGTTGCCAAATCGAAGAAACACGTAAATTTGTTTATCCTAAAAGGGATGTTCTCTTGAAGTAACGAGTAATGCGATACATGCTCTTTTTTATTCGGTAGCTCAGTTTTATACAATAAATAGTATAGTAATTTATTCTGAACATATATAAATATTTAATTATATTATTAATATATTACTTATCACTAAGAAAAATACACTCTTTAATATATATTTTTATATACACATATATATATATATATATATATATATATATATATATATATTTATTAAATTTATTTTTTTCAATTTATTAATAGTTATTATTAATAATATTCCTGAAACGCACAACAATCACAAACATTAAACATAACCTTCTCAACTTGTAGATTGTTATGATTTTCTCAGTCGTCTGGGTTAGTAAGAAAGACAGAGACAAATATATTACATGTGCGCATGCGCGAAAACTATAATTTTTGTTCTTACATATAGTTTCAATGCGACGAATGGTTTCACTTCCATAGCATTACTGGAGTCTCCTTAGTCTTACTCCCTGGATTTAAGTAATCTGCGCATATACCAACGTTATTGTGACGTTATTGTCGAATTTAACAATTTAATTAATTTAATTTCTAACAACAGAAATGCGAATTTTTGCTGAAAACTCTACCCTAATGGTAAAACGCGGGAAGATTCAAAAATGAAATATAAATAATTAATGAATATTCACATTTGCGAAGCTCTTAATCTCGTATATAGAAATGTTGATTCCTTTTAATTTTTACAAGAAATTAGAAATGATTATATTCTTGAATTTTTACTATTTCTATTATTTAAATTCATTATTTAAACTAAACTTTTATTATAAATGAAATTATCTTTTAAACATAATATTATATTATATGTTTTCGAAGAACTCTTGAAACCCCTTTTATTAAACAGCTTTAAAATTTGGAAGTAAACATAAACTCGAGATATACAAATGATTCATTTCAAGTCGCCTGACCAAAGATTCTAAAAATAGAATGTAACAGAAAATTCAGTTTCTATATTTTCTAAGCAAATCTTTTGAAAGTAGTAGTAGTCTTTTGAAAATGCGCACTTTTTTATTATCCCCACTTTCTCTTAGAAGGGCCTTAGAGGGGGAGTTCAGCAAAGGTTCAAGTGGCTTTTGAAGGCCAAGGAAGATCAATTCTTTCTTTTCATCTGATTAGACGCATTTTTGTGAAAGAAAATATTAAGTTAAATATTGTTCAAGAATAAAAGATTTCATCGAGATAATTTAAACAAATTGCTTTCTTATAAATAAAACTCAGTGAAAATTACATTTTCTCATTTTGAATTCAACCGCCTAATTTCCTACCTGCCCGGTGACTACTTCAGTAGTCAAAGCAAGAACATTTACTTGAACCAATTCAAATTTTCTTGATTCAATTACATATTTTTTTCAGTGTATGACAAATAAAATTTCTATAAATAAAAATTTCAGAAATATGACATATCGTAAATTTTGAGGTTATGTCTCGTGAGAATTCGATTAAATACGTTTTATGTCCCCTTGTGAAAATTGGTCCTAGCATGGTCCTATCTATTTTGCCCTGTTAATAGCTTGGACCTAAGTAGGCAGTGTAGTTTGGACCAACAATGGCTGGTGACGCGATTTTAGCCTGGTCCTAACTTGGGAGCCTAGTTAGGACCAGTTTGTGGGTCCATTTTTGGACCTAGAAAGGACCATCTCAGACAGTATTTTCTATTTCATTATAATTTTAATTAGTTTATAATATTTGTTAAAGAAATAACCTAAATTTATAATAATAAGTATTAGTTTTAATAAATTATTATTTTTTTCAATTAAATGATGACCAAAAGCGAATTCATAAATAATGTTAGTACTTATATGCAGAGATTAATATATATTCCTCTAATATATACATTAAAAATTATGAAAAAAATAAATTTGTTAATTAAATTATTTTACATTATATATGAGCCGCCGGATCGTAGAAGGGCACGTAAATTTTTCTCAGCCGAAATCGAAGTCCCCTAGACATCCAAAATTCGACTTTCGAATTTAAATATCTCATGTACATATCCTTATAGGAAATTTCATTGCGCATCTTTTTTTCTTATGAAATTTTTTTGTATCTATTACCGTTTTCGAAATATAAGGGAAAAACTGTTTCTTTAAAAAACAAAATTTTAATTGTTTTTAGGGTTCCGTACCCCGGTAGGAACCCTATTGGAACGGTTACAAAAATGACCATGTACTCCCCCCCCCTAGAACTCACAGTTTTTCATCTAGAGAGCTAAAAATTGGTACACTTACGTATTTTCACGCGTAGATTACAGGAAAAATATAGCGAACGTGATTGGGATTGATCTTCATAGAGTTTTCGACGAAAAACATCAAATTTTGGCCATTTTTCGCAAAAAAAGGCATGAACCCCCCCCCCCCCCACCCCCCCTAGCGCTCACAGTTTTTTACCTAGAAAGTTGAAAATTGGTATGCATATGTATTTTCAAAAATGGATTAAAGGAAAAATATAGCGAACACATTCGGTATCGATCTTCATAATTTTTTCAGCGAAAAACTCGAAATTTTGAAAAAAATGCATGTACTCCCCCCCTGGCGCCCACAGTTTTTTACCTGGAGAGCTGAAAATTGGCATACTTATTCGTTTTTATGCATAGATTACAGGAAAAATATAGCGGAAGTGATTAGAATAGATCTTCATGGTGTTTTCATCGAAAAACTAAAATCTCTTTTTGCAAGCTCGAAAATTCTTCAACCCTTGCTGGTTCTCTCAATTCTTAATCTAGTGGACTGGTGTTATATATTTTTGTTTATTTTTTCGTGTAGATTCCAACAAACATACAGAAAAAATTATTGAAATTCATCTTCATATTTTTTTTGCGAAAAACTAAAAAAATTTTTCGTTTAAAAAAAAAAGTGTGTACCCCCCCCCCCCTTGGTTTTCACAATTCTTTGCCTATTGGACTGCATTTTTTTTTATTTTATGTATTTTCATTTGTAGATTTTAAGAAAAATATAGCAAACATGATTGGATTTGATTTTCAAATTTTTTTTATCGAAAAACTCAATTTTTTTTTAATTTCCTCAAATAATCGTATATTTTACCCTAGCGCTCACATTTTTTACCTAGAGAGCTGAAAATTGGTACACTTATGTATTTTTACGTGTAGTTTATGGAAAAAATATAGTGTAAATGATTAGAATTTATCTTCCTTACGTTTTGAGCAAAAACCTAAATTTTTTTTTTCAATTTTTGATAATAATTATACATATGCTAGTTCTCTCAATTCTTAACCTAGTGGACTGGCGTTATACATTTTTGTTTGATTTTTCGTGTAGATTCCAACAAACATACAGAAAAAATTATTGGAATTCATCTTCATATTTTCTTTGCGAAAAACTAAAAAAAAAAATCGTTTTTTAAAAAAAAGTGTGTATCCCCTTTGGTTTTCACAATTCTTTGCCTATTGGACTGCTTTTTTTTTATTTTATGTATTTCCATTTGTAGATTTCAAGAAAAATATACCGAACATGGTTAGATTTGATCTTCAAATTTTTTTTAGCGAAAAACTCAAATTTTTTTGTAAGAAAAAAATTAGAAGTTTTTATGGAGGGTACGGAACCCTCGGTTTTAGTACGAGTTCTACTCGCACTTGTCCGGTTTTTTCACTTCAACTCGCGATTACTCAGTCAATTCTAAGAATTTCTTAATGAAACAAAAAAAAAATACGCGTTATTTTATCCTACGAGTGACTAACAAAGAAAAATGATGTTTTAATTATAAATAAAAAAGTTATTAATTTTTTATTGAGATATTGCAAAATTCGTAAACTGAAATTTTCACTAAGCGGGGAAGTTGAGCAAATTTTGAGCAACAAAAAACTTCCAGCTAGAAAGTTGTTCATTTAGGTCTAAACAAGTTTTTCCCGAAAGTTACAGTTTAATTAAACAATTAGTTAACAAATGGCGAATGTTAAAAGTCGTTGGCGGCTGAACGCCCAACGCGCGTATCTCACCTTATAGTAAGCTGGAGTTTTATTCTGCGTTTACATAATACGGGTGAGAAACGCGCGCTGGGCGTTCAGCCGCCAACGACTTTTAACATTCGCCATTTGTTAACTGATTGTTTAATTGAACTGTAACTTTCAGGAAAAACTTGTTTAGACCTAAATGAACAACTTTCTCGCTGGAAGTTTTTTGATGCTCAAAATTTGCTCAACTTCCCCGCTTAGTGAAAATTTCAGTTTACGAATTTTGCAATATCTCAATAAAAAATTAATAACTTTTTTATTTATAATTAAAACATCATTTTTCTTTTTTAGTCACTCGTAGGATAAAATAACGCGTATTTTCTTTTTGTTTCATTAAGAAATTCTTAGAATTGACTGAGTAATCGCGAGTTGAAGTGAAAAAAACAATTAAAATTTTGTTTTTTAAAAAAACAGTTTTTCCCTTATATTTCGAAAACGGTAATAGATACAAAAAAATTTCATAAGAAAAAAAGATGCGCAATGAAATTTCCTATAAGGATATGTACATGAGATATTTGAATTCGAAAGTCGAATTTTGGATGTCTAGGGGACTTCGATTTCGGCTGAGAAAAATTTACGTGCCCTTCTACGATCCGGCGGCTCATATAATCTTTAAATTGCATACTTATACGAATATAATGCAGAAAAATCGGAATAAACGCAAACCTAAGAAGCAAGTAAAATCTAACGCACGCGGTAATCGAACCTATGACCTACGGACTACGAGACTAACGCATTAACCACTATGCTAATGAAACTAGTTGAGATTATAATTTTTATTGTCAGTGACTTGTTGACTTGCTTTTGATGATTCAATATAGTATTTATTGACACTAATACACCATAATAAATAAAAAATAGTTTAACAACAACAATAATAATAAAATAATATTCAAATATAAAAATTCAAAAATTAATATTTTTATATTATATCAAGAAAAAAATATCTATACATTTTCGTTAAAAACAGGTTTTTCATTGTTCTTAATCATTTTTAACATTAATTTGTTGGTCTAAAAAAATATTCGTCTTTTGGACTTGGAAATTTTTGCTAATTAATTAAGTGGGTGATCCACTTTTTAAAAAAATGTCAAAAAATGTATGTTAAAAACACGTTTTTCATTGTTCCAAATCATTTTAAACATTAATTTTTTGTTGCAAAAAATTTTTTAAATTTGGACTTAGAAATTTTTGCTAATGAAACTAGGAAGTCTAGGTAGGTCCTGGGTTGGACCTGGGTGGGTCAGCCCACATTCAAACTGCAATATCTTTTAGTGTTTAGCACCAACTTAAACGAAACTTAAAATCTGCAAACGAAATTAAAAATATATTTTACTAATTATAATTATATTGCAGTCTGTATCTGTTTTAATAAATAAATAAATGTTACTGTTTTATTAACTTTTGTTACAAATTACTTAGAAATTTGCAGTTTTTTTTCTAATTTCCCGATTAGTAAAATATGAAGATAATTTATCATTTTAACAATTCAGTTATTTGTTTAAACAAATAAATGTTATTTATTAACTTTTGATACAAAGTACCTAGAAACTTGCAGTTTTTCCTAATTTTGCAATAAACTAATTTAAAAAGTATGAAATAGAGATATTTTATAATTTTAACAATTCAGCATTTGTTTAAACAAAAAATTGTTGTTATTTATTAACTCTTGAGACAATAAAGCGTCTAGACACTTGTTGTCTTTTAAAATTTTGCAATTAACTAATCTGAGTATTTACTTATTGCAAAATTAGAAAAAACTACTAGTTTCTAGGTTGATTGTGTGAAAAGTTAGTAAGTAACAATTATTTGTTTAAAGTTTTAAACAATTGCTGAATTAATAAATTAACTTTATTTTATAATATTTGTATAATTTTCTGATTTATGTCAAACAATAAATTGTTTAAAAAATATGATTAGCAATTAATTTTATAAATATTAATTGAGAATAATATTTATCAATTTTTACATGTTTTTCCTGTATCAATTTTGACACTTTATTTTCCTAAAAAGTTTTCTAAGTCACAACTGGATCTCCTAGTTAGTACCAAGTTAGGACCAGCCTAGGATATATAAAAAGGGGTTGCCAAGTTAGGTCCAAGCTAGGGCCAATAATCATTTTAAGTATAGCATGGTGATTTCTACACGGGTCATTTGATAATTCAAGTAAATGAACAAATAAAGTTTCGATTAGTCCCGTCCGACTACCTCAATTTTTATAGGACGTGTAGGAAAATATACGACCACCTCTTGAATAGTTCTAACTTTCTACCACAGGATGGCACCGCTGCGCTTCTGCTCGTCTTTTCGTAAATATTAATGATAAACATACAACAAAATTATTTAAACAAAAAGATTTAGATACAGAAAGTAGTAATTTTACATTATAAATTCAATAATACACAATAATTAAATAATATAATAAGAATTTAACAGACCATAAAATAAGAGATGCATTCCTATTCTCTAAAGTAAATTTGTTCGAACTTCAATTAAACAGAATTTTAGGTGGTAGAAATGTCTCTTATCCGTTTTTTTATTTATCATAGTTATTAAGAGTCTTACAGCGTAGATAATAAAAATATATAATACAGGAATTAGAATTTAAACAAATTTGCAACAATATTAATTTGTCAATAGTAGAACTTTTGTTTAAAAAAATTTTATATTTCAGAATTCTATTTTATTTGAAACTTCGATTTTGCAAATTTTTATTTACAAGAATTTTCATTTAAAAGAATTTTCAAAATACAAAATTTATCCGTAATTCAATTTTCATTATACAGAATTTACATTAGGACAAATTTTAATTTCACGAAATTTTTAATTTACTACAATATTTATTAAACAGAAGTCATTTAAACAATTTTTTAATTGACAGAAGAATCATTAGAATGAATTTTTTCTTAGTCGACTTTTTATTTCTCAAAATATTAATTAACATAAAATCGATTTGAGCAACTTTTCATATGACAAAAATCTCACATAATCGAAATTCATTTAGACAGAATTTCTAATTATTGAAATTTTCGTTTGTCAGAATGTTCATATGCTAGAAATTTTATTTGACAGAATTTAAATATGACAGAATTGACAGAATTTACTATGCCGACATCTCAAGCTAACGAAAGTTTAGTTCACAGAAATATAATTTGTCCGACAAAACTCCATTAGATAGATGTGTTGTCTTTCTCTAACTAATGGAGCATTTTTGGGCAAATTAAATTTCTGCCAACTAAACTTTCGTCAGCTTGAGATTTCGGTAAAGTAGAAATTCGTGCACATAACAATTTTGTCATATTTAAATTCTATGAAATAAAATTTCTAGCATTTGAGCATTCTGGAAAACGATAAATTTTACTAATCACAAATTCTGTCTAAATCAATTTTGGTTATGTGAGATTTCTGTCATATATAAAAAGTTGCTCAAATCGATTTTATGTTAATTAATATTTTAAGAAATAAAAATTCGACTAAGAAAAAATCCATTCTAATGATTCTTCTGTCAATTAAAAAATTGTTTAAATGACTTCTGTTTAATAAATATTGTAGTAAATAAAAAATTTCGTGAAATTAAAATTTGTCCTAATGAAAATTCTGTATAATGAAAATTCGATTACGGGTAAATTTTGTATTTTGAAAATTCTTTTAAATGAAAATTCTTGTAAATAAAAATTTGCAAAATCGAAGTTTCGAATAAAATAGAATTCTGAAATATAAAATTCTGTTAAACAAAAGTTCTACTATTGACAAATTAATATGGCTGCAAATTTGTCTAAATTCTAATTGCTTTATTATATATTTTTATTATCTACGCTGTAAGACTCTTAATAACTATGATAAATAAAAATACGGATAAGGGACATTTCTACCACCTAAAATTCTGTTTAATTGAAGTTCGAACAAATTTACTTTAGAGAGTAGGAATGCGTCTCTAAAATAAAATTAATGACATTTCGAAAAGACAAACGAAAGTAATGAATCGCATGTACCTACTTATAGCTTTACTAATTAATTTATAATTATTATAAATTAATTAAACAAATACTAGTACTTTTTTCAAAAATACTTCTATAACAGTACCCTGCCGGAAGAATGATCTAAAATTGTACTGGGGAATTAGTAGTTATTATATATTATGCTAAATATTTATGTAAATCAAAATTCAAAAATAATGTCCGTTTTTGCGTAAGAATTAAAGTTTCCGAGATAGTTGATAACTTTTTTAATTAAACGTTTTTTACAATGAATTTTAGATATTTGTAATATTAAAACATCAGATTTTAAGCCATAAAATTATCATCACATTCAACAATAGGCTTTTAGGTCTGTTGTTAAAGCAGGGATTGCAACATTAGTTTAAAATTTAACAGAAATTTCATTGAAAATTTTGTTAACCTTTTTATTATTACTTCTACTCTTTCAGACTATTAACAATGGGTGTTTTCGGCATTCGCCCTGAGTTTACTCTACAGTCAACAGTGGCGCTCACACGATTTTGTATTTTAACGCAAAATTGTGTACCAGTGAATAGGGCTTTAAATCGAGAAATATGTTTTGACACATATTTTATTTTTGTTTTCCTTTCTAAATGTTAATGTCAGTAGATATTAAACAATAATACTATTGACTGAATCCATTTCAAATCAGGCAGGTCGACTAACTTCAAGTTATAGATTAAGCTGTCGCTAAAATATGTTATTGTACATGAAAAATAAAAAGACACGTATTTTTTTATTTTTCAAGAAAGTTAAATTTAAAGAAGTTATGCACATTTGAACTTTGAGTGGTAAAACTCGAATGAATAGTGAAAAAAAATTGTTTTTTAACATTTTAAAAATAGGGGATGATTTTCTGAAAATAAATAAGATCAATTTTCTCAAAAACACCGCCTTTTTTCTATCTAAATTTTTACTACAAGTTCTTAAAATAATAATGAACATTTCCTATGAATTTCAAGCGGGCTAAACCATTCTGGCAATCAGGAGAATTTTTTTGAAATATGTATTTTCGCAAATTTTCAAATTGTTAACTTGCATTTTTAAAAACAAATGAATCGCTATAACATTGTTGGCGAGAACGTTAACAAGTTGAAAATTTGCGAAAATAAATATTTCAAAAAAAAATTCTCCTGATTGCCAGAATGGTTTAGCCTGCTTGAAATTCATAGGAAATGTTCATAATTATTTTAAGAACTTGTAGTAAAAATTTAGATAGAAAAAAGGCGGTGTTTTTGAGAAAATTGATCTTATTTATTTTCAGAAAATCATCCCCTATTTTTAAAATTTTAAATATTTTTTTAAATTTCAAACTGGATTTTGAAGAGGACAAGCCCATCTACAAGACACAAGAAAAAAATTAAATTATATTCAAAAGAAAAAAAATAACAAGCAAAACAATTTTTTTCACTATTCTTTCGAGTTTTACCACTCAAAGTTCAAATGTGCATAATTTCTTTAAATTTAACTTTTTTGAAAAATAAAAAATACGTGTCTCTTTATTTTTCATGTAGAATAACATATTTTAGCGACAGCTAAATCTATAACTTGAAGTTAGTCGACCTGCCTGATTTGAAATGGATTCAGTCTATTAACATTTCTAATTTTCTTATAAAATGAAACAAAGTTTAATTTCTTTTTAAGTATTTCCTCAACAAAAATGAAAAAAACAATCTAAAAATCTTAATTTTTTAAAAATATATTTAAAGAGTCTATTACAAAAAGACTTAGTAAAAATGAGTGCAATGCGTCTACTCCGAAAAACTATTTCAAACATTTTTTATAAAATGATTATAAAATCAAAAAATCTGAGTTAAGATTAAAAAAATTGTAAACTAAATTTTTTTAAAAATTGCTTTTGTAAAAATATTTGTGTCACGCTCCGAAGAAAGGTACCTAAGAAGCAAAAAATTTGAGGTTATGTTTTAAATTTTTCAAGTAAAAATACAGAAAAAAATCAATTATTAATTAAAAATTATTAATCTTTAATTCTTCATTATATCCAAAATATTCAATAAAAATTGGTTTCAAATTCAAATAATTAAAAATAAACTTTTAATCATCAGAAAATGTCTGGACAAAAATTAGAAAAGTTATAAATATTAAAAAAAAATGTCGTTACGGTCGAGCCACCGTAGAAAATCAATGTGATATGAAGGAATATTTCTAAAAATGGCCCGTAAATTACAGAACACGGAAGAACCTTTGAGAAGTCTGTCTCCCCACTGTCACAGTATTTCGTTTCTCACTGCATGGAAAGTCTGATCGCCCGCCACTGGGTGCTGAGCGTTACCGTTTTCGATAGACAAACTTCCCAAAAAGTTTAGAAAATAATAACTGGGCACGTGGGTCACCTAGTTTGGGAGTGCAGATGAACAAGTTTAGTGGTGGCGCTGACGCATAAGTTTCGGGTGAGCAGGCTGCTTATAGGTTGTTCCGTGTAATCCGACCGTAAGTTTTGCGTCGTTTT
This sequence comes from Leptopilina drosophilae, assembly GCA_032873175.1. NCBI lineage: Eukaryota > Metazoa > Arthropoda > Insecta > Hymenoptera > Figitidae > Leptopilina > Leptopilina drosophilae. Next base: position 38,830,836 of record CM065483.1, read on the forward strand.
GATTTTTTTAGCACACAGACATAAACGGATGATATAAAAACCAAATAACATACCAAAGTATTAAAGCACTCTAATGAATAAATTTCATCATCTTACTTTATTATTAATGTGAAAGAATTTATCAATTATCCGAATCACTCTCAAAATAATTCTTATTAAGCTCTTGAGTTTCATATGTATCGACAGCACAGCCATCCTGAATACAGAAACCTGCTTTTTCAGAAAATATTTTTTCGAAATTAATTAATAATTTTAAATTATCAAAGAACTCAGAAAAAATTGGTTAGCATGGTGGGATACGAGCCCACGACCTTTCTATTGCCGGTAGACTGCTCTGACCACTGAGCTACATGCACCCCAAGATTCTCCGAGTTCCTTTGATATACTATACCTCCCTGCATTATTTCATGATAATGCAGGGAGTTTCTTGAAGATGATAAGCCTAATTTTACAATTCATAGGCAATTATATTTAAAGGAAGTCAATTTATCATTCGGAAGATATTTAATATTAATGTGAAAGAATTTATCAATTATCCGAATCACTCTCAAAATAATTCTTATTAAGCTCTTGAGTTTCATATGTATCGACAGCACAGCCATCCTGAATACAGAAACCTGCTTTTTCAGAAAATATTTTTTCGAAATTAATGGCTCGTATCCCACCATGCTAACCAATTTTTTCTGAGTTCTTTGATAATTTAAAATTATTAATTAATTTCGAAAAAATATTTTCTGAAAAAGCAGGTTTCTGTATTCAGGATGGCTGTGCTGTCGATACATATGAAACTCAAGAGCTTAATAAGAATTATTTTGAGAGTGATTCGGATAATTGATAAATTCTTTCACATTAATATTAAATATCTTCCGAATGATAAATTCACTTCCTTTAAATCTTACTTTATTGTTTGCGTCTTCTCTTTTGTTTAATTAATCTTTCTCGACATTAAGTAAAAGTTTTGCTTGAAAAATTCATCACACATTTACGTTTTATGTTATTCTGCTCGCGTACTTTATTGGAACTTAATGAAAATGACGTGAAAAGTTTTCTACCTTCACTAACAAGTATTTACATGCAATGGTAAATGGCACTAGTTTGTTACAACTAAAAACCCGAGGTGGCCCAACCGTAAAGGTGCCTCGACCGTAGAGACTCTCTCCTAATTTTAATTTTTTAACAACTTTCCAATTTTTCTTAGAAAAAAATTGACTTAAATTTTTTTGAATTTTTATTTATAATTTATATTATATTTTAAAATAAATGTAAATCTAATTGAAGCGTTTTTTGCAGAAATAGCATTAGTCCATAAATCGAAATTGTTCAGGAATCAATAAAAACTGTTTTACTTAGAAATGTTGAGATTTTTTCTAATTCTGTGTTACATCCCAGATACAGGTTATTTTTGATTAGATTGGTAAGAACATGTTTTTGTGTATCTGCGATGTAACAATAAGCTAAAGGAATGTCACCATTATCATTTTTGCATATGATACTCGTGTTAAAAGACTTGAAAATTCAGTAATCGAGATAGAAGTTATAAATTGAAATTTTATACTTCGTCTTACATATTGAAATAATATTAAAAAAAAGCCAGAGATAGAAATTAACAAAAATAAGAAACAGTGCGTTGAGTCAAGGAGTGACTCACGTAAGCTCGCACTCGGTTGCTATGACCTCATTACGCAACCCGAGTTCTGAGAATTACTGCCTGTAACTCTAGCTTCACTTGTTCCATAATTGAGGTAGATATTTAGATCGTTTGTCAAAATTGCATTCATTCTCCGAACTTCTAAGTATAAATAGAATTATAATGAATAAGTGTTAATTCTATAAAGCTAACACTTTATCCCCATAATTAATTTTTGAGTATATAAACCAAAGCTTTTTAATAAAGATTGTCAAAAGTTTCAGTGCGATTTTATAGATCAGTAGTAATTGTTGAGGGACCCTTCAGTTTTTACTCGATTTTATTATATTCTTTCTTTAATCGGCAATTGCGGTTTAAAATTGTACTCGGTAATCGTGCAAGTCTATTTTGTTTTTCACTTAGAAACAAGTTTCTTTTTGTAAAAGGTGCAAGAAAGGCAAATTGACATTTAGAATCAATAATTCAAATGTATTAACTCTTTAACGCCCAAATGGACAAAATTTTGGCCTGAAGTATGAGGACTTGTTTCGGTATTTAAAAATCAATAGAAAAAATCGCGAATCATCATTTCTTATGTTTTCATATGCGCTCTATTGAATGGCGTTAAAGAAAACTTTAAAAATTTATAAACAAAAAAGTTATTAATGTTTTTTATAAAAAAAGTCCGATTTTTTTCAATTTTTGTTTAATTATCAATTTTTTCTACTATGAAATAGCGTAAAAATAATTGCAAATGTTACAAATAACGTGACATAGATATATAGCCTAGAAGATAGAACTACAGAGAAAAATTAAAATAGCGACTCAAAAATGGAGTTTGAAGTTCAAAATTTTTTCAAAATTTGATTCGAAAGTTTAGAATTGTTAAAATTTTTAGATCGGCTTGAAATTTGTTACTCGGAGGTTTTAGGGGTCCCTAATCACGAATCTGAAGTCCAATTATTAAAATTAAAAATGGCGGATCCAATATGGCACACATTTTATTAAAAACTCATTAAATTTGCTTGAAACTTGTTGCTCGGGGGTTTTTGGGGTCGCGGGTCATGAATCTGCAGTCTAATTTTAGAAATTTAAAATAGCGGATCCAATAAGGCCGACAAATTTTCAAAAACCTATTACATTAGCTTGAAATTTGATACTCGGGGGTTTTTGTGGTCGCTGGTAACGAATATGGAGTCCAATTTTCAAAATTCAAAATGGCGGATCTATCATGTCAGACAATTTTTTTATAAACTCATTAAATTTGCTTGAAACTTGTTATTTGGGGTTTTTGGGGTCGCGGGTCATAAATCTGCAGTCTAATTTTTAAAATAAAACCTGGCGGATCCAAACTCCATATTAGACGGTATAAGTGGAAATCCTCGTGCTCACTTACGCTGTCCGAAAAAGAGATCCAATATACAGAGCAGGTAAAATATTTAGGAGTAATCCTGGATATTAAACTGCTTTGGAAAAAGCACCTGGAGGAGAAGTGCAGGAAACTTACAGCTGCTCTGTGGCAATGTAGAAGGGCCATAGGTAGTAGCTGGGGTCTTAAACCGGATACACTATTGTGGATCTATTAAGCAATTCTGCTCCCTAGGCTGACCTATGCCTGTGTGGTCTGGCGGAGTAAAGTTGAATTAAAAACATCACAAGCAGAATTGGAAAGGGTAAGGGGGATGTTACTTAGAGGAATAACGGGGGCAGTGCGTATAGCTCCTACTGCTGCCCTTGGTGCTCTTTTGGGGCTAGAACCCTTACACTTACAATTAAAGCAGCGGCAGTTAAGGCTGTCCTGAGGTTGAGCGGTCCAATGAGCTGCAGGGAGGTGGGTAGATGGCTTCCAAAGCGACCACAAAAACCCCCAAGTATCAAATTTCAAGCTAATCTAATGGATTTTTGAAAATTTGTCGGCCATATTGGATCCGCCATTTTGAAGTTTTGAAATTGGATTTCAGATTCAAAATCAGCGACCTCAAAAACCACCGAACAACAAGTTTCAAGCAAATTTAATGAGTTTTTAAAAAAAATATCCGCCATTTTGAACTTTTAACAATTTTGTACTTTCGAATCAAATTTTGAAAAAATTTTGAACTCAAACTCCATTTTTGAGCCTCCATTTTAATTTTCTCTATAGTCCTATCTTCTAGGTCACGTTATTTGTAACATTTGCAATTATTTTCACGCTATTTCATAGTAGAAAAAATTTGTAATTAAACAAAAATTGGAAAAAATCGGACTTTTTTATAAAAACCCTGGCGGGCCGGTTTCACTGAATATCTACCGAATTCGGTAGAGGTTCGGTAGACGTTCGGTAATTGGTCGAAAATGTAAATAAAAAAGCAGAAAATGTAGAAAGAAACGATTGAAAATAATAAAAAAAGTGTTAAAGTGTTAATTTATCCAATAATTAGGATAAATGATGTTGTGAATAATTAAATATTCATGTGTAAAGTGGGAAAGAGCTAACCTGACAGTTGACATAGTGTGTGAAATTAATAAATTTATAATGCAAATTAGTGTGAAATGTTGAAAATAGCAGCCAATAAATATTCTTTAATATTTAAAGTATTTAATTTATTATTTAGTTTTGTTAATAATTGCATATTAATAATACAAACATTAATTAAAGTAATAATTTTCTCTTTTTGTGTAAAGTGTCGATAACAATATTAGATAGCCGCGCATTTGTGACGACAGATGGCAAGACTGGCATTTGTACGCCGTTCTGTTTTATCACATTCAAAACAAGAAATAGGAAAACGAACATTTCAAGATGAACTTCATATAAATATCTAATAATTAAAAACACAAAGTTCCAACTCCCAAAAGAAAAAATGGATGTTGTAGACCAATAAAAATAAAGTTGAAACTCCTCCCTCGTAAAGAAAGACATTTTTTATTTGCTGGTTAAGTTACACAAAATAGAGAAAAAGAGTTATATATTTAAAAAATAAAACATAATTCCATCTGTCAAAAGAAATAATGGATGTTTAAGACCAATAAAAATAAAGTTGTAACTCCTCCTAAATGAAGGAAGCTATTTTTTTATTGGTTGGTCAAGTTAGACAAAATGGAAAAAAAAATTTATATTAAAGAAAACATATATAGTTCCAACCCCCCAAAAGAAAAAATGGATATTTAAGACCAATAAAAAAATTAACAAACTCCTCCTACTTTTAAAATAAATTTTTCTATTTGTTGGTTGAGTTAAACAAAATGGACAAAAGAAGTTATATTTGAAAAATAAAACATATAATTCCAACCCCCAAAAGAAAAATGGACACTTCTGGACAATAAAAAATTAACAAACTCCTTCTACTTTTAAAATCAATTTTTCTATTTGCTGGTTAAGTTACACAAAATAGAGAAAAAGAGTTATATATTTAAAAAATAAAACATAATTCCATCCGTCAAAAGAAATAATGGATGTTCAAGACCAATAAAAATAAAGTTGTAACTCCTCCTAAATGAAGGAAGCTATTTTTTATTGGTTGGTCAAGTTAGACAAAATGGAAAAAAAAAATTTTTATTAAAGAAAACATATATAGTTCCAACCCCCCAAAAGAAAAAATGGATATTTAAGACCAATAAAAAAATAAACAAACTCCTCCTACTTTCGTTAAAACCTCTTCGAGTTATCGTGTTCACAAAAATCGGGATCCACACACACACACACATACATACATCCGGACAATTGTTCAGGGTCTTATATAACATAGTCCCATATAGAAGAAACTTTGTCAAAAGGATTTTTAAAAATTTTGTAAATTAAACAACTACAAAGCTTCCTCACGAGGAAGCAAAAATAAACAAACTCCTCCTACTTTCAAAATCAATTTTTCTATTTGTTGGTTGAGTTAAACAAAATGGACAAAAAAAGTTATATTTGAAAAATAAAACATATAATTCCAGCCCTCAAAAGAAATAATGGAAGTTTTAGATTAATAAAAATAAAGTTGAAACTCCTCCTTTATTAAGAAAGCTATTTTTTTATTTGTTGGTCAAGTTACACAAAATGAAGAAAAAAATTTTTATTCAAAAAAATAAAACATATAATTCCATCCCCCAAAAGAAAAATGGACACTTCTGGACAATAAAAAATGAACAAACTACTTCTACTTTTAAAATCAATTTTTCTATTTGCTGGTTAAGTTACACAAAATAGAGAAAAAGAGTTATATATTTAAAAAATAAAACATAATTCCATCCGTCAAAAGAAATAATGGATGTTCAAGACCAATAAAAATAAAGTTGTAACTCCTCCTAAATGAAGGAAGCTATTTTTTATTGGTTGGTCAAGTTAGACAAAATGGAAAAAAAAATTTTTATTAAAGAAAACATATATAGTTCCAACCCCCCAAAAGAAAAAATGGATATTTAAGACCAATAAAAAAATAAACAAACTCCTCCTACTTTCAAAATCAATTTTTCTATTTGTTGGTTGAGTTAAACAAAATGGACAAAAGAAGTTATATTTGAAAAATAAAACATATAATTCCAGCCCTCAAAAGAAATAATTAAAGTTTTAAACTAATAAAAATAAAGTTGAAACTCCTCCTTCATTAAGAAAGCTATTTTTTTAATTGTTGGTCAAGTTACACAAAATGAAGAAAAAAATTTTTATTCAAAAAAATTAAACATATAATTCCAACCCCCAAGAGAAAAATGGACACTTTTGGCCAATAAAAAATGAACAAACTCCTTCTACTTTCAAAATCAATTTTTCTATTTGTTGCTAGTTTTAAACAAAATGGAGAATAAGAGTTATATATTTAAAAAATAAAACATAATTCCATCCCTCAAAAGAAATAATGGATGTTTAAGACCAATAAAAATAAAGTTGAAACTCCTCCTTCATAAAGAAAGCTATTTTTTTATTGGTTGGTCAAATTAGACAAAATGGAAAAAAGATTTATATTAAAAAAAACATATATAGTTATAACCCCCCCCCAAAAAATAGATATTTAAGACCAATAAAAAAATAAACCAACTCCTCCTACTTTCAAAATCAATTTTTCTATTTGTTGGTTGAGTTAAACAAAATGGACAAAAGAAGTTATATTTGAAAAATAAAACAGATGGGCGATTCCACGTGAGATTTTAGTCGACCTTTTAAAATCGGCCAAAAATATTTTTTTCTATTCTGTATCGAAAAAAAAACAGATACGTATTTTTTATTTTTGTTGAATTGTCAAAATTTCCGAGTAATGAATTTTCGAAACTTTGCACTTTTAACCGTAGACCTATATTCAGCTTAGAAACGTAGTACGGTTTCTGAACTTTTCGTCAAAGTTGACGAAAAATTCGTGAACTTTTAAAAAATGTTAAAAACAAAAAAAAATAATTTCTAGACACTACTTTTTTGATAGTATTTCACTTAATTTGATAACTTGACGCCTATACACACCCAACTACACAGAACACACAATTTTATCGCCATTAAAATTCGCAACTCGCTTCACGGGATTCGAACCTAGTACCCTAATAATATTCCTAACAACTAACCGACACGGCTAAATCTATATACACTGACAGTACTCCTGCAAACGACACGATTAGCTTTGTCTGCTACAAAACTCTGGACCGTGCAAAGTATAAAACGATCCTTGTCGTAACTTCTAATTTATTTTATGAATTATTTGTTTCACAAAAGAAATTAGCACACAAAAATATTCAATGAATAATAAAAACATTGATTCTAAATAATAAATTTAATCAAACAAAGAATTTGTCCGAGTGTAAACACTGATGACACCGACTGAATTATGACAGATGAATTCTTGATCAGCCATATTTGATGTGCATTGCGAACTGCGCATACTACTGAGACTCGCGAGTTCACGACTTTTTCGTCAACTTGTACCTTTACTTTTGACGAACTACTCATCCTTAACACGTTCATCAAAAATTCATTAACTTTGTTTCAGTTTTTCGTTGACGTTCGCCATTTCTAATCAAAAGTGAATGAAAATTTTGAAATTTTGTGTCCCATCCAAAAGTGATATACTAGTTCACGAGAGATTCGTGAACTATTTTTTTCCGTGTAAGCTACTGAATATAGGTCTACGGTTAAAAGTGCAAAATTTCGAAAATTCATTACTCGAAAATTTTGACAATTGAACAAAAATAAAAAAATACGTATCTGTTTTTTTTCGATACAGAATAAAAAAAAATATTTTTGGCCGATTTTAAGAGGTCGACTAAAATCTCAAGTGGAATCGCCCATATAATTCCAACCCCCGAAAAGAAATAATGGATGTTTTAGACCAATAAAAATAAAGTTGAAACTCCTCCTTCATTAAGAAAGCTACTTTTTTATTTGTTGGTCAAGTTACACAAAATGGAAAAAAAATATATTTAAAAAATAAAATATATATAGTTCCAACCCCCCAAAAGAAATAATAGATATTTAAGACCAATTAACTTAAAGTTAAAACTCCTGCTTAATAAAGAAACCTATTTTTTTATTTGTTGGTTAAATTACAAAATTTTTTCTCTAGTTTGTTTAACTCAACCAACAAATAGAAAAATTGATTTTAAAAGTAGGAGGAGTTTGTTAATTTTTTTATTGGTCTTAAATATCCATTTTTTCTTTTGGGGGGTTGGAACTATATATGTTTTCTTTAATATCAATTTTTTTTCCATTTTGTCTAACTTGACCAACCAATAAAAAAATAGCTTCCTTCATCATTTAGGAGGAGTTTCAACTTTATTTTTATTGGTCTACAACATCCATTTTTTCTTTTGGGAGTTGGAACTTTGTGTTATTAATTATTAGATATTTATATGAAGTTCATCTTGAAATGTTCGTTTTCCTATTTCTTGTTTTGAATGTGATAAAACAGAACGGCGTACAAATGCCAGTCTTGACATCTGTCGTCACAAATGCGCGGCTATCTAATATTGTTATCGACACTTTACACAAAAAGATAAAATTATTACTTTAATTAATGTTTGTATTATTAATATGCAATTATTAACAAAACTAAATAATAAATTAAATACTTTAAATATTAAAGAATATTTATTGGCTGCTATTTTTAACATTTCACACTAATTTGCATTATAAATTTATTAATTTCACACACTATGTCAACTGTCAGGTTAGCTCTTTCCCACTTTACACATGAATATTTAATTATTCACAACATCATTTATCCTAATTATTGGATAAATTAACACTTTAACACTTTTTTTATTATTTTCAATCGTTTCTTTCTACATTTTCTGCTTTTTTATTTACATTTTCGACCAGTTACCGAACGTCTACCGAACCTCTACCGAATTCGGTAGATATTCAGTGAAACCGGCCCGCCAGGGAAGCATTAATAACTTTTTTGTTTATAAATTTTTAAAGTTTTTCTTAACGCCATTCGATAGAGCGCATATGAAAACATAAGAAATAATGATTCGGGAATTTTTCTATTGATTTTTAAGTACCGAAACAAGTCCTCAAACTTCATACCAAAATTTTGTCCATTTGGGCGTTAAAGGGTTAAAAGAATCAGTACAGCCAACAGCCTAAAATTTTTTCAGTGCACATATTTTTTTTATAAAATATCTAATTTAGTTACTATAGTTAAATAATAATATCGATAAGAAATCGTTAGTAAATGAAACATAGGTACCCGGGTGCCTCGTCCGTTCAGAGAAGGTTGTTTTTCCTCAGTCTTATAAAGGACAGTGTTACAATGAAAAAGGTTAAAAGCGAGGAGTATTTTTTAAAACAGTAGTATTAATTAAATGTTACAAATTTTGATGACTTTCGCGCATCAATATACAAAAGGAAATACTTTTTTAGGTATTTCACAAGATATAAACATGGGTGTCTAAATAATAAATTAGACCATAACAGCAGCGTTTTTTAAGATTTCCTATATTTGATTCCATTTACTGTATTCTCAGCTTTCATCCGAGCTGCAAATAATTTACAATTTTTTCTAATGTCTTTAAATATATCTATACTTATTATAAAAAAAATTTACAGGATATATGGGACTTAAGAATGTCAAAATTAAGATCTTCTGTTTATAATTTTATAACAAAAGAAGGGCAGCATGCGAGATTGGATAATTTAACGATGTTGGAAATTAATAGCATACGTCCTCTATTACCCCATGCTTTAGATCAAGTTCTACGAATTCAACAGGTATATAATTTTTATCATTTTAATTATAAATTAGAATTGCGCTTTCCAGCTTGGTTGTATTGATTATCACTTAGTAATTTCCGTGAATAATACTGATAATTAAATAAATTTTTTAAAAATTACTGTTACATTTCAAAAAAAGTAATATTATTATTTATTATTATTATCATTATTATTTATTATTATTGTTTATTATCTATACTCTGTTCTGCCCTGTTCCACGAGAGAATGCTGTCGTAAGAAGACAAATTTTCGTCCACTTCGCGCGGATATTAAAGAAATTGTCACTATTCGCTAAATTGAATTTTGGACCGCCTATTTGAAAAAAATTGTGGTAAAACATTTTTTCATAATTTAAATTTCTCGACTCAAGTTTAACTCTCAACCAACACATGTCTTAAAGAAACATGTTTATGACAGTGGTAATAAAGGAAAAAAATAGAGACCATAAAATATCAAAAATGTTTAAATATTACAATAAATAAATTTTTAATTATATATATGTAAACTATAAATAAAGACAAATTAAATGAAGACATTCATTGTCCGAATGTTTTCGTTTAATTTGGCTTAATTTACAAAGGATCTCGGACGTTAAAGATTACTTAACTAATTATTAGTAAACTATTAATTCTGCCAATTCAGTTGATATATAATTTCTTTTCCAACTATAAAATTGAATGTTCTCCATTGTAAATTACATAATATAAAAAATAAAAATTAAGTGTTTTAAAAATGGACAGATTTTAAATGATTAATAAATTTTCAAAAATAAAAAAATTTAAAGTTGTGTTACGTCCGTAACATCTTATTAATATTCTTTAAATACTTAAATATTTATGTGTGATTTATTTGTATGTCATATATTATTGTATTATATCCAGTACATTTTCTATTATGATATTTCTTATTTTATATTTTCTATGTATTTGAAACAACATGATAAGTTATATCAAATCCAAGAAAGAGAAGTTTATATTTTAAAATTATATAAAAGGAATAACGATTACGCATCAATGTGGCAAACCTTTACTAGACCACACATCAGGAAGAAGAGAGAAAAACACATACCAACCCTGGTCCTGAGTCTTATCAAATCCCGTAGAAACTAGAGAGAAACATCTATACCAGACCCCTGTGCTACATGTCTTATCGAGTCCCGTCGAAGGTGGCACGGTGACGTCACGCTGCATCTACCTGCACTATAATAGTTTCGGCACGGGTATTTTTCGTGCATGATGTTCCATTAGAAGATTTTTATATAAATAGGGGAAGCATCGTCGTTAGATCAGAGAGTATTTATTTGAAAGCCAATATTATAACATCATCGAGAAAGAGAGTATTTTTTTTGACATCAACAAGTTCACATCGAAGCTGATTCAAAATGCAATCCCAGTTTACAGTTTAGAAGTTAACTAAACTACATCCCCAAGTATATTTTTGAGACAATTTTCGGACAACAATTTATAAATACACTATATCACCAAGTGTATATTCTGATAATTTAAGAAGAAATAATTTGGAAATAAGTCCAAATTTAATATTAAAACAATTTATCAAATTTCGAAGCATCGAAATTTATTTTGAAGGCGACAGTCTGTAAGAAAATTAAAACCCCTGAGAGCACAGTACACTAAATCTCATTAGTGTAAACATAAGGTGTAAACATACAACCATTAAGGACACTAACCACAGGCTCTTTTGTGTCCACTCTTTAGATCGAAAATCAAGATTACAATCACCAGCTTTAACACCTATAGTAATCGTTATTCCTAAAGAAAGCTTTTTCATTTTTAAATATGCTCATTGTATTTTGTATTATTGTCAATTCATTACTTTCTTGGTTAGTTTTTAAATAAAATATTCTCTCACAACATTTAGTAGGCTCATTGACTTATCCTCATCCCAAATTAGATTCAATTTCTGAAACTAATTTAAAACGAGGAACGTTAGGTAAATTTAAAAAGGTTTCTCGTTTGACGTAACAGAAGTCCTTTGAAATTTTGGTGCATCGGCCCGGGAAAATTATAAAGTCGATCAGCCATAATTTTATCAAAAAATTTTAATGAATGTAAATTCTATATTAGGTTGAGTCCATTTCAAATCAGGCAAGCTGACTAACTTCAAGTCGTAGAATTACCTGTCGATGAAATATGTTATTTTATATGAAAAATAAAGAGACACATATTTTTTTATTGTTCAAAAAAGTTAAATTTAAAGAAGTTATGCATATTTGAACTTTGAGTGGTAAAACTCGAAAGAATAGTGAAAAAAATTGTTTTGCTTGTCTTTTTTTTTCTTTTGAGAAAAATTTAATTTTCTTTCTTGAGTCTTGTAGATGGGCTTGTCCTCTTCAAAATCCAGTTTGAAATTTGAAAAAATATTTAAAATTATAAAAATAGGGAATTTTGACCGAGAAAAATTTTCATGCCCTTATGGAATACAGCAGCTTAATTGTTTTCAGAATGCTCGTTTCTTTCACTTTCGTCAGTTAAAGATTTATTTAAGCTTGAATTTAAATTTTGTTCAAGTAAGGTTTTTTCTGAAATGGTATTTTTACTATCGTTATTGTCGCTATCAAAAGAACTATCGTCACTGTCAAAAAGTTGACCACTAACAATGCCTGAGTCAAATTCTTTTTTTAATGTTTCTTCGGGGTTCGGTCAAGATGTTTTCAAGTTATAAGCGAACAAAATTTTGCAGACATACATACATACACAGATACATACATACAGACAGGAAATTTTCTATTACCATTTTTGGAATCTCCGTTGCTCAAATAAATAAATTATGTTAGAAAAAATTAATTTCGTGCAATGCACAGTGGGACGAAAAACACAGCCGTGGACAAATTAACATAGAGCCCACAAATATAATCCCATTTTAATGTTCTTAGCCTTGATTCAAAGATGATAAAATTCTGCATAACGCCTCTGATCGTGTTTTAAAAAAAAAATTTTTCAATTGTTTATTTAATGTTAAAGTTAAAAAAAATTTTTTTCTTTGGTTAAACCAACGTTTTTTTCAAATTGGTTAACTAACGTTGATTTCAATGTTATTAAAATTGATAATTAAATAAATGCAAAGTTGATCTTCACGTATGGATACACTATAGTAAATAAAAAAGAGTATAGAAAAAACTGAAAAGATATTTTATTATAATACAGTTTGAACATATAGTTTGATTATAAAATTGTTATTAATTATTAAATAATTAAAAACATTTTGTTAATCAATTGATTTTATTAAATATTAAAGAAATGTATCACATTTAACGACATTTAGAAAAAAATGAACTTTAAACAACTAAAAACAACGTCGCTATTCATTTGTTAATTAAGAATTGTTTAAACAATACTTTGTGTAAATATTAACTATAATATGTAATATTTGTAATAGGAACTAAAATCACTAAAGTTGTTTATAAAAATTATTTAAACAATTACAAATAAGTAGTCACAATAATAAGTTTAACTGGTATTTAATTTTGGGTCTTAAATACAAAAGATTAAGTGGATTTTTATTACTTAAAGTTAAAGAAAACAAACAACTTATAATTTATCCACTAAATTGTTAATAACAATTATGATTAGTTTAAAAAAAATTATTAACAATTGGAATTTGTTTCTAGGTTAGTACTTTAAAAATTTAGGCTTTGGCTGATATAATAATCGCTTTTTTAAAAAAGTTATCTTGATATTAAGGTGCAATTTTTTTTTTAAAAACATGATCAGAGGCGTTGTGCAGAATTTTATCATCTTTGAAACAAGGCTAAGAACATCAAAATCGGATTATATTTGTGGGCTCTATGTTAATGTGTCCACTGCTGTGTTTTTCGTCCCACTGTGCAATGTACAGACAAAAGGCTGATTTTATTAATATAGATAGATATAAAATAACATATTTCATCAACAGGTAATTCTACGACTTGAAGTTAGTCGGCTTGTCTGATTTGAAATGGATTCAACCATTAATGAAATAATTAAATAAAAATAAAAAAATCAATGAGTATACCAATTGTTAAAAAAGGGGGAATTTTTTTAAAGTGATAAATAATAATAACAAATATTGTCAACATATAATAATAAAAACTAAATAACCAGCAATATTTAATAAATAAAAAATATTTTTACTCAATATTTTATTTTACTGAAAAAATTTTTACTGTAAACATATAATAATAAAAAATAAATAATCAGCAATACTTAATGTATTAGAGGTTCGAGTCCTCTTAAGGTAAAAATTTCGAAAGTTGCATGGTGCATTCATCAAATTAAATACCGTATTATAATAATGAATAGAGGTTCGAGTCCTCTAGACTTATGGAATTTTTTGTCTTGTATATGAATCATTTTGACATTTAATTTATACTTTACAAATTTTTTTGTTTTTTTAATTGTAATTTGTTATTATTATTATATGTTTAAATACATTTTTAAACTAAAGCAGGATGAAAATATTTTTTAATGCAGAAGAAAAGTATGTTTTATATTCAAGAGACAAGATTGACAATTTTACAACTATTACGCATGTTATAAATTTTGATATTATGCTATTTTTTAATGTCTTCTTCGAATAAAAATACTACCGACTCCTCACATTTAACTCGCTCTCAAGTAAAAAGTAATCCAGAATTGTTATTGAATTTAGGAATTCCTAATTATAAAACAAAACCATTTACAAGTACACTCAGACATAAGAAAAAAAAACTTAACCACGAAGAAACATAAAAAAAGAATTTGACTCAGTCATTGTTAGTGGTCAACTTTTTGACAGTGACGATAGTTCTTTTGATAGCGACAATAACGATAGTGAAAATATCATTTCAGAAAAAAACTTACTTGAACAAAATTTAAATTCAAGCTTAAATAAATCTTTAACTGACGAAAGTGAAACAAACGATCATTCTGAAAACAATTAAGCTGCTGTATTCCATAAGGGCATGTAAATTTTTCTCGGCCGAAATCTGCTCCCCATGGAAGCTCAAAATTCAACTTCTGATTTTAAATGGTTAAATTATATGTATCCTTATATTTTATATATGGGCGATTCCACGTGAGATTCTAGTCGACCTCTTAAAATCGGCCAAAAATATTTTTTTTCTATTATGTATCGAAAAAAACAGATACGTATTTTTTTATTTTTGTTTAATTGTCAAAATTTTCGAGTAATGAATTTTCGAAATTTTGCACTTTTAACCGTAGACCTATATTCAGTAGCTTATAAGTCCGAAAATATTGAGTTTAGAAAAAAGTTGTCAAAGAACGAAAGTTTTAGTTCTCTTTCGACTTTTAGGAAATAAAAACAAAAATTTTTTTTTTCATTTTTTATTAAAAAAATAAAAAAAATATATAAACAAATTAATTTTTTTTAACTTTGGGTATAATAAATTTTTAATTTTCTTTTTTCAAAACATACCTGTAAATGATAAGAAGGTTTTGCAAAAAGTTTCAGAATGGGCCTGACAAGTTTAATGGGTTAAAAAAGATAATTAAGCTGCCCGTGCAGGTCGCACGCCCGCGGCGCAATATTTTTTTTTTACAATTTACTATTAAAAATTGTCTAGACCCTTGTTACATCCTGTATATTTTTCAACTTTTTTTTATCTCTAAAATTTGTATCTTATAAATAACATAAACTGGACCCATAAGAGTTACATTAAACAGATTGTACCGTGGGAAATGAAGTTCGAATTTCGTCCTTAGCAGTTAAATCTTGAGTTTTCAGAGAAAACGCTTTTTGGGAAAAATGTAAAGGAAACCATAAATTGAAATATAACCTTTGGGCCAGATGTCGTAAGAACGACCTTTTTAAGGATATGGTCAAGAAAAAAATATATATATATGTATATATATATATATATATATATATATATATATATATATATATATATATATATATATATATATATATTCTAAAATGTGTTCAAGTAATAAACAGCAACGTTAATTTTCATCTTTAGAATAAATAAACATTATTAATTATTAATAATTATTAACAATAAATAACAGACATTGACATATACACATTGCCAATTAAATAATTTTATATTCCACAACAATAAGTATTTTAATATTATTAAAAATGTGTCTAAATAAATATCTGTTGTTTATAAAATAATTAATAATAACTAAATATCAACAAACAATAAATAAAAACATTCAACCAATGACAGTTCACAAATTTTTAATAACAAAATTATAAAATATTAATATATTCTAAAATGGAAATAAATAACTAATTAAACCGTCAATTATGTTAAAAATTACGATAAAATTAAAATTCAAAAACGTACGTATATTTAAAGATTATCAACAATTAAACTACGCTATAAAAAATAATGTAAAATTATTATTAATTAGTTTATAACAATGTTTTGTAAAAACTCAAAACGTGGAATAATATCCCTACTTAAAATAGAATCAAAAGACAAGATCCCTACTTTCTGGAAATAGACACTGACCTAGGCTACGTTCCTTTAAGTCACACCCTACAATAAAGGGATGGGTCTCGAAGGCCCAATCATGAAACGACAGGCCCTAATTTTCCTTGCTTTTCTCCATTTTCTTTCTACCATTTTCTTTCGGAAAACCAATCCTAAAATTATCCACCCTCTTTTTCCATCCCTCTAGAAATATTTTCCCAAAATTTGGAAACTACCAAAAATCTTAGTGGGGACAATACTTTAAAAACAGTATCCTCACAAGACAAGTTAGTTAGTTTTTAAGTCCTAAAAGGACAGTTAGTTTTTAAGTCCTAAAAGGACAGTTAGTTTTTAAGTCTACAAGACAACAAGTCAGTTAGACAAGAAGTTAGTTCTCAATTCAGAGTTCAATTCTTAAGTAACTATCCAAGCAACTATCCAAGCAAAAATCCAAGTTCTTATTTCCAAGTTACAAAATTCCAAGTTCTATTTCCAAGTACAAATTCCAAGTTCTTATTTCCAATTTAAAAATTCCAAGTTCTTATTTCCAATTTAAAACGTATCTCGAAACAAGTTTTATTTCCAAGTGAAAAGTAGTGCGACAAATTTTAAGTATTATTTCGCGAGTGTCAGAAAATCAAATTAAATCCAAGATTCAACAGTTTCAACTATTTTCTCGAACCATATATCGATATATCGATTATTAATATCGATACCTCGATTCTCGACATATCGATCGATATACCGCCAATATTCGAATTATTCCACGTTTTATAAACGGAATATAAAATAAAAAGTGAGTACCAATAAATTATCGATTTTCTTATTAAATTCATCTTTCTCTTCTAAACTTTATCCTACTTAATTTCTCAAATCCTATTATTCTACGAAAGTGAGAATATCCTTTACCAATACCAATTTGTTTAAAAACCTTTGTGTCTCCTTAACGTGTTACCTATGTTATCGAAAGCTGTTACTTTACTTTCTTGTGTTCAGTGATTTGCTTTCATTCCGTTTTAATTAAATTTCCAACAAATCCTAAATTTATTACAAAAACAAAATAAAACTCGAAAGTTTCCCGAACTATTAGACGAGAGTCTAGGTTCAAAAACAATTATTATTTATTAAATAATTATTTATTTAATAAATAAAAAACAATAGTAATTACGATCCGTTCATAGGACGTAACACCCTACAAATTTTATCGGATTTTGATTATTATTAAATTTGCAGGCTCTAGACAATTTTTAATAGTAAATTGTAGAAAAATCATATTGCGCCGCGGGCGTGCGACCTGCACGGACAGCTTAATTATCTTTTTTAACCCATTAAACTTGTCAGGCCCACTCTGAAACTTTTTGCAAAACCTTCTTATCATTTACAGGTATCTTTTGAAAAAAGAAAATTAAAAATTTATCATACCCAGAGTTAAAAAAAATTAATTTGTTTATAAATTTTTTTTATTCTTTTAATAAAAAATGAAAAAAAAATTTGTTTTCATTTCCTAAAAGTCGAAAGAGAACTAAAACTTTCGTTCTTTGACAACTTTTTTCTAAACTCAATATTTTCGTACTTATAAGCTACTGAATATAGGTCTACGGTCAAAAATGCAAAATTTCGAAAATTTATTACTCGAAAATTTTGACAATTAAACAAAAATAAAAAAATACGTATCTGTTTATTTTTGATACAGAATAGAAAAAAATATTTTTGGCCGATTTTAAGAGGTCGACTAAAATCTCACGTGGAATCGCCCATATATTTTAACTCTTTAACGCCGAAATGGTCAAAATTTTGGCATGAAGTTGGATGACTTGTTTCGGTACTTAAAAATCAATAGAAAAATTCGCGAATCATCATTTCTTATGTTTTTATATGCGTTCTATCGAATGGCGGTAATAAAAACTTAAAAAATTTATAAACAAAAAAGTTATTAATGTTTTATATAATGAAAATCCGATTTTTTTCCAATTTCTGTTTAATTATCAATTTTTTCTATTATGAAATAGCGTAAAAATAATTGCAAATGATACAAATAACGTAACATAGATATATAACCTAGAAGATAGGACTATAGAAAAAATTAAAAATTAAAATAGCGGCTCAAAAATGGGGTTTGAAGTTCAAAATTTTTTCAAAATTTGATTCGAAAGTACAAAATGGTTAAAACTTTTTAGATCGGCTTGAAATTAGTTACTCGGAGGTTTTAGGGGTCGCTAATCACGAATATGGAGTCCAATTTTCAAAATTCAAAAGGGCGGATCCAATATGGCGGACATTTTTTTAAAAAACTCATTAAATTTGCTTGAAACTTGTTGCTTGGGGGTTTTTGGGGTTGCTGATTATAAATCTAAAATTCAATTTTAAAAGTTCAAAATGGCGGATCCAATATGGACGATAAATTTTCAAATCTCATTGGATTAGCTTGAAATTTGATACTCGGGGGTTTTTGTGATCGCTGGTAACGAATATGGAGTCCAATTTTCAAAATTCAAAATGGCGGATCCAATATGGCAGACAATATTTTATAAACTCATTAAATTTGCTTGAAACTTGTTTCTCGGGGGTTTTTGGGGTTGCTGATTATAAATCTAAAATTCAATTTTAAAAGTTCAAAATGGCGGATCCAATATGGACGATAAATTTTCAAATCTCATTGGATTAGCTTGAAATTTGATACTCGGGGGTATTTGTGATCGCTGGTAATGAATATGGAGTCCAATTTTCAAAATTCAAAATGGCGGATCCAATATGGCAGACAATATTTTATAAACTCATTAAATTTGCTTGAAACTTGTTATAGGTCATTTTCTCAACTGCATATGTCAAAAAATGTACTTTCTCGAAACATTGTCAGCATGTTACTATTACTCGTAAAAGTACTCATATGAAACATTATTATCGTTATTAAAATCATTATTAAAATTAATTAAATATTTTTTGAGTTACGAAATTTCAAAGTTTTGTATTGTTTAAAATTTTTTTTTCGATTTAATATATTGATAAGTAAAATTAATCGAATTAAAACTGAATAATGGTTTCTGAAAGGTGTTACAAGAGCTACAAGCTGGAGATAAAAAAATTAGTTTTTTTTATTTGACCTTCAAATAAGCAATGATTAAAATAAAACATATATTTCCATTTTTTAACCTTTAAATTAAAAAATTATAATAACAATTAAAAAGAAAAAAAGACATCTAAAATAAAAAAACATAAGTAAAAGAGAAAAAATATATAAAATTCAAAAATTAAAAAAAGTCTTTCCCGTTCACGTTTACTTACACGTGGTGAAAGTTAGGAAACATTAAATTTTTTTAAAGTATTTTAATTTAGTCCCCGAGCATTAAATTTCAAGCTAATCCAAGTCGCCTGAAACTAGCAGTAGCAACCAGCAGCCTCCCATAGGCGTCCACCGCTAATATGTTCAACATGAGCCCCTCTACTTGTAATTGCTAGAAAACTAATATAAACTTGCAAAAAAATTTTAATCATCATTTTAATCATTTTAATCAGAAAAGTCTAAATTGTTAAAAATTTAAGGGGGTAGAAAACAATGGACATATTTTATTATTACTCAGGACATATTCCTAAGTAAGAAAAAAATATAAACAATAAAAACTAATAAAAATAATGTACATCAGTTGAAATTATTTTTCGAAAAATTGATTTTAATCAGAAAAGTGTAATTTCTGAAAAATTTAATGGGGTAGAAAACGACGGGAATTTTTTGTTATTACTCAGGACATATTCCTGAGTAAGAAAAAAAATGTAAACAATAAAAAATAATAAAAATAATGTACAGCAGTTGAAATTTAAAATGGGTTTAAACAGAAAAGTCTAATATGTAAAAAATTTAGTGGGGTAGAAAACGACGGAAATTTTTTGTTATTACTCAGGACAAATTCCTGAGTAAGGAAAAAAATATAAACAATAAAAATTATTAAAAATAATGTACAACAGTTGAAATTATTTTTCGAAAAATTGATTTTAATCAGAAAAGTGTAATTTCTGAAAAATTTAATGTTGAAGAAAACGATGGAAATATTTTATTATTACTCAGGACATATTCCTAAGTGAGAAAAAATATAAACAATTAAAATTAATAAAAATAATGTACAACAGTTGAAATTATTTTTCGAAAAATTGATTTTAATCAGAAAAGTGTAATTTCTGAAAAATTTAAGGGGGTAATAAAACGACGGGAAGGTTTTGTTATTACTCAGGACATATTCCTGAGTAAGGAAAAAAATATAAACAATAAAAATTATTATTATTATTTTTGTTACTACTCAGGACATATTTCTTAGTAAGGAAAAAAATATAAACAATAAAAATTATTAAAAATAATGTACAGCAGTAGAATTTATTTTTCGAAAAATTTATTTTAATCAGAAAAGTGTAATTTCTGAAAAATTTAAGGGTGTAGAAAACGATGGAAATATTTTATTATTACTTAGGACATATTCTTAAGTATGAAAAAAAATATAAGCAATAAAAATTAAAAAAAATATTGTACAGCACTTGAAATTATTTTTCAAAAAAATGGTTTTAAACAGAAAAGTCTAATTCATTTCAGAAATTACACTTTTCTGATTAAAATCAATTTTTCGAAAAATAATTTCTACTGCTGTACATTATTTTTAATAATTTTTATTGTTTATATTTTTTTCACAGACAGAAATATGTTCCGAGTAATAATAAAATATTTCTATCGTTTTATACCCCTCTAAATTTTTTACATATTGTTATGTCTTACCTTATTATTATATTCCCTAGTTTTTTCTTGATTTAACTTTAAATCAGAAAAATTAAAGTTGGGACGAGGTTGGATAAATGATACAATGGACATTGGGCGTTAATTGGTTACTAAGTGGTGCAGGTAGATGATTTACGACACTCGTAAATTAGGCAGTTGAATAGGTATTATGTTTCTTTCAGCTTTTGTCACAACTCGAACGATATTTCTAAACACCAAATTTGACTTCAAGATGCACTGAATTTAGAAATTCACGTGTAGATTCAGGACAACTACTATACTGGGTTTGAGAGCACTATTACGAAGAGAACCACTTGTGATGATTAAAAAATTAAGACTGACTTTGGTTAATTCTTATGTTGACTACATTTTTAAGACTGTAGTCCGGGTGACTATTTTTGATGACTTCCAATTTTAGACTGAAGATCGTTTGATAGTTTGGCTCTTTTATACCCAAATTTCCCTGTGCATTTGAAGCAAGTATACGTTTTACCATGTATTTGAAGCAACTATACGTTTTGCCATGCATTTTAAAAACCCATTGTTAGAGAAACACTTGTGTTGACTCAGTTTTTAGATCGCACGTGTTGACATCCTCTTAGTCATATGTTTTTACAATTTAATATTATATTTTTATGTTGTTTGTTAATTTTTTATAGTTATTACAATTTGTTATTAACTTATTATTACAATTTGTTATTAACTTGTTATTACAATTTGTTATTCACTTGTTATTACAATTTGTTATTCACTTGTTATTACAATTTGTTATTATTGTTTACATTATTATAACTTGTTAATTATTATGTTGTTACAATTTATTATTATCTTATTATTAACTATTATTTGTTGTTATTTTGTTATTACAAATTATTATTAACTTATTATTATTAATTATTATTTTGTTGTTACATTTTATTACTATCTTGTTACAATTAATTATTATTATTTTAAAATTATTGTTATCATTAATTATTATTATTTATTGCTACAAATTGTTTTTATCTTGCTATTATTAACTATTATTGTTGTTACTTTTATTACTATCTTGTTATTATTATTACAATTGCTTATTGTTCTTATTTGTTATTATTGTTACAATAATTATTACTATTTTGTGATTAAAAATAATTATTCGTTTTTAAACATTATTATTGCTTATTTAATTATTATTTTATTATTCTTATTATAACTATTTTCATTGATTAATAATTGTTAATAATATGTTAATAACAATTATTTATTGTAATTCCCATTATTATTATTATTATTAATATTGAAAAGTACGTTACGATGGCGTAACAATATTAGACTTTTCTGTTTAAAACAATTTTTTCGAAAAATAATTTCTACTGCTGTACATTATTTTTAATAATTTTTATTGTTTATATTTTTTTCCTTACTCAGGAATATGTCCTGAGTAATAACAAAAAATTCCCGTCGTTTTCTACCTCCCTAAATTTTTTGCAAATTAGACTTTTCTGTTTAAAACCATTTTTTTGAAAAATAATTTTAACTGCTGTACATTATTTTTATTAATTTTAAATGTTTATATTTTTTTTCATACACATAAATATGTCCCGAGTATTAATAAAATATTTCCATCGTTTTGTATCCCCCTAAATTTTTAGAAATTAGACTTTTCTGTGAAAATGCAATTTTTTAAATAAATTGTTTACCCCCGAGCAACAAGTTTAAAGCAAATTTATTGAGTTTTATAATAAAATGTCCGCCATATTGGATCCGCTATTTTGAATTTTGAAAATTGGACTTCAGATTTGTAATTAGCGACCCCTAAGACCCTCGAGTAACAAATTTCAAGCCGATCTAAAAACTTTTAACAATTTTGTACTTTCGAATTAAATTTTGAAAAAATTTATACTTTAAACTCCATTTTTGAGCCGCCATTTTAATTTTTAATTTTTTCTATAGTTCTATCTTCTAGGTTATATATCTATGTCACGATATTTGTAACATTTGCAATTATTTTTACGCTATTTTATAGTAGAAAAAATTGATAATTAATCAAAAATTCGAAAAAATCGGAGTTTTGTAATAAAAAACATTAATAACTTTTTTGTTTATAAATTTTTTAAGTTTTTCTTAACTCCATTCGATAGGGCGCATTTGAAAACATAAGAAATGATGATTCGCGAATTTTTCTATTGATTTTTTACACATGGTGTATTATATGTTTTTGGGGTCGCTGAAAAAGAATCTGATGTCCGTTTTGTTCTATCACGTCAGAATTTTTTCTAATCTCAAAATACATATCAGAGTTTACGTGACGGATAAAAATCTAAAAATACCGACCGATTTGGTTTAACTTTGGGAAAGAGAGGTTCTCGGAGTCACTGATTAAGAAATTAAAAGCTAATTTTCAAATTACAAAATGACGAATCCAATATGGCGGCGGGATTTAATAAAAATTCTTGAATTTTCTTACAACGTGGTATCCAGTGTTTCTTAGGTCGCTGATTACGTATTTAAAGTTAGATTTTTGCAAAATACAAAATGGTAGATCCAATATGGCTGTCGAGTTTTTACAAGACTTAGTATTTGTGAGTTTTTAAGCTTGGTCTTACGATTTTGAAGACAGATTTTTGAAAGAAGTAGCTAATATTAGTTTAAGACATCTTTCATTTTATATAATTATATAATTATATATTTATAATATAATATATTATAATAAATATATAAACCCAAGAAACCCTGGAATCCATGTTTTATGAAAATTCAAAATTTTTTTCAAAATATGACCTTCATATTGGATCCGCCATTTTGTATTTTGAAAATTTGCTTTTAATTTTTTAATCAGTGACCCCGAGAACCTCTCTATCCCAAGGTTAAGCCAAATCGGCCGATATTTTTATCCCATTGTCTATATTTATTGAAAGTTGTTTAGAAGCAAAATCTATGCTTCTTGATAATGCACAAGTTTAAACAAATTTAGTTAAATTAATTAAATGTCGAATTTCGGTTGAAGTAAAAAGAATTATTATAGGGAATAATTTTAATACGGTAGAACAGTTAACAGAAAGATTGAAACAAATTTACGCACCAGTAAAATCTGTATATTAATTGCAAGGAGAACTAGGAGCAATATATATGTGGGAACACGAAAATGTAATTTTTTACGGTTCAAGAATCGCAGAAGCAGCAGAAAGAATATTAGACGTGCATAGGCTTAGTAATAAAAATACAGTGGATGAAGCATTTAAAACAAATTTAGATAAAATAGCTGTTGATTGTTTATCGCGAGGACTTAGACTAGAAATTGAATTACGTATTGGAACAGCTGATACTTTTCAAGAGATAGTTAATAAAGCGGTAGAAGTAGAAAGAATATTGTTATCACACTGTGAACTAAGAAAAACTGAATAAAATACCGAAAATAATTATCATCTTAAAAATAACAAAGAATTTGCTAAAACATCAAAAATCAACATAGCCCAAGATAATGTAATAACTTGTTTAGTTTGTGGTAAAAAGGGTCATTTTGCAGTAAACTGTTTTCAACTTAATAAATTGGTAGGACCAAGACGAGGAAACTCCTTTTATTCAGGACCACTATTGTATAAAATTAGGACACATTATCACTAATTGTAGGAAAAAGATGTGGGATGATAACAATAAGCAACAAACACATCCACAAACACAAAATCAGGATGCTCTGGGGAAGAATTAAAAAAAAATTACTATGCATCCAGAAACATTAATTTAGCAGAAACGAATACCATCCCGTATATTCGAATTGATACTAAAGAATTAAAAGTGCCAATAACAATGATGATTGACACAGGAGCAGGTCCAAATTTATTAAACATTCATGCATGGAATCCTGACATAAAAATTGATAAAAATAAATGTCTTAAATTAACAGGAATAAACGATAACGCTGTTTATACTTTAGGTCAAGTTGAGATTAATATTTTTGGAATTCTCACAACTTTTAATCTTTTATCAAATGATGTTCCAATTGAACATGATGGAATATTAGGAACAGAATTTTTCATAAAAAAAGTCAAAATTAATTACGAAGGGAGACATCTAGAAATCAATAAACAAAAATTTTATTTTGATTCGGAAAATTATTTTACAATGCCAGCAAGATGAATTTATTCAAGATCAATTTACAGCAAAATCAATTTAATATTCATGTAAAAATTTTAAATAAAAATAAAAAAGTAGGTTACATTCCAAGATTAGAAGTGAAAGAAGGTGTTTACTTAGATGATGCAGTAGTTTCAAGCATAGAAGGATTAGCTTAATTAAAGGCTATAAACACACTTAACGAATCAGTTTTCAAAAAATATTAAATCAGAAAACGTTTTCAATATTACAGGCAACGATAGAGTTGAAGAAATTAAAAAATTACTTCGTCTAGAACATTTGAATAAAGAAGAATTAGAACACACTATGAATTTAGTAGGGGAGAATGGGGAGTTATGAAGCACGGCCATAGATCTCGCATAGTAATTGTTTTGATAGATGTCACTTACTCTGAATATTTTTTCACCTAATATCTTTGTTTTGTAATTGGATTCATTCCGATAGCAGATATTTTGAATATCTTTCAAGACAATGTGTTCAAGTTTTCGTTTATAAAGTTTTTTTGTGTGTTCCATTTTGCAGAATTCTTACAAAATTCGTGAACAAATCAAAAAGATAAGTTCACCCATATAATACCCAGCAATGATTAGGTTCTCGAAATTTAAAACGATTTATGCAAAATCTCAATAAAGAATATTTACCAAAAAATATAATTTTTAGCGATTTTTAGTAGTGCTTCACAACTCCCCATGATTTTTAAAAACTTGAAAAAGCAGCTTTTTAGTCCAATTGAAAAAAATTGTCGATTTTATTTTATTTCATGCAAATTCTTTAACCAGTAAGCATATTTGAAGACCCTCTAGAGATTCAAGTGGAGAAAATTTGAAATAAAAATTTATTTTTGAAGTTACAACTCATAAACAAAGCGTGCTTCATAACTCCCCATTCTCCCCTAAAAAATTATTCCGATAGATTTTATATACCTGGAAAATATTTAGAAGGAACAGATCTTAAAAACATAGGATTATAACTACAGATGATACACCGATTATTATTAAACAGTATAGATTTTCACCTGTACATAAAGAAGAAATGACACGTCAAAAAAACGAATTGTTAGAACAAAAAATTATTAAATATTCTGACTCACCGTACAATACACCAATATGGATTGTACCAATAAAAGATATATATATGTATATGTGACGCGCTCCGAAGAAAGGTACCTAAGAAGCAAACGAATTATAGGTTAGAGTCGTGTTAGATTTCTCTTGATTAAAAGTTTATTTTTGAATATTTGAATTTGAAACTAAGTTTTATTGAAAATTTTGGATATAATGAAGACTTGAAAATCAATAATTTTTAATAATTAATTCATTTTCTTTCTGTATTTTGACCTGAAAAATTAAAAACATAACCTCAAATTTTTTGCTTCTTAGGTACCTTTCTTCGGAGCGCGTCACATATATAATATATAAAGTATAAGGATACATATAATTTAAACATTTAAATTCAGAAGTTGAATTTTGAGTGTCCGTGGGAGCCGATTTCGGCCGAGAAAAATTTACATGCCCTTATGGAATCCAGCAGCTTATATAGTGTGCAACATTTTCGACCATACCTTATGGAAGAAAATTTACTTTAGTTACGGATCACAAACCGCTTGTTTGGTTTCAAAATTCTAAAGATCCCTGTTCAAGAGTAACAAGATAGAAATTGAAATTAGCCGAATAATATTTTAATGTAGTCTATAAAGCAGGAAAAACAAATGTTAATACAGATGCCTTGTCCAGAAATCCAGTTGAAGACATGGAAGAAAAAGTTCAAGGAATAAAAAAAATTTAAGAAAACTCACGAAATTCAAGAAAATATAATGAAATGTGTGCAAGAAAAAATTGAAGAATATATACATTATGTAGCAAATGAAAAAAAATATTACAAGAATCCGGAGATTATAAAAAGTCTCCAAGATATTGAAAAAATTATTATGAACAATGAAAAATTATTATGAACAATGAATTTGGAGATAAAAAAGTCTCCTATGTGTTGAAAAAATAATTAATGAATGCTACATGAATTTGGAGATAAGAAAAAGTCTCTTATTTATTGAAAAAAATATTTAAGGACAATGAATCCTACATGAGTTCGGAGATAATAGAAATTCTCCAAAATATTAGTTAAAAATTATTGTACAAGTAATGAAACTTGTAACGTTATCACCAGAAATCAAAGAAAATGCAAAAAAATGATAATCAAGAAATGAAAAATAAAGAAATCTATGGAAATGAAGAAATAAGTACCTGAATAAGTACATAAAACAAAGAAACGAGGTAGACCGAAGAAACAAAGCACACGTTTGAATACCTCCTTATCAAAGAAGAGAAGGGGAAGACCAAAAAAGGTAAATAATACAAATATTCAAAGAATAGAAAAATTTTATAATAAAGTTATTCCTGACGAAATTGAATCAGATCCTGAGAACATTAAATAAAAGACAAAATTAAAGATAAATAAAGAAATTGATCAAGGCTACAAAAATTCTAACTCTAAAGAATCATCTGATGAAGAAGATAACTTAATGGAAAATGAAAATTGTGACGATTGAAATATAAAACAAGAAAAATATATTGTTGACTGTAGAGGCCAATTACCAAAGCGCAGGGACAATCTAACTTATTTTCTTTCAGTCAATGGAGATGCTAAAGATAATGGCTCAAGATCATTATCGAAATGCGAAAAATTACCAAATTTTGGTAAACATCAATTAGGCATAGCAGAAAAAATAAAAAGAGGTGTATATTACCATATTGCTCTCCTTATAGAAAATAAAATAAAAGAAAATTTAGCTGACACAATAAAGAGAATTAAATCTACAATTATTTTAATGAAAAATTTGTGTGAAGAATTAAAAGTCAAAAGTATTAGTATTGAAAAGACAGCCCAAATCAATGATAAAATCAATTTTTGAAAATTCGTTTGTAAAAATTGTTGTATGTATGAATATACAAAATATCCTACTAAAGAAGAATATATGCAATTAATCGAGGAAGCTTATTGAAGCTCAGTTGGAGAACATAAAGGTGTAACAGAAACATATTAAAGAATACGTCAAAATTATTATTGGGAAAATATGAAAAATAATATTCAAAAACATATTCAAAATTGCCTCCAATGTCAATTAAAGAAATTAGTTAGAGTAAAAACAAAAAACCCAAAGATTATAACTGATACACCAGGAACAGCCTTTGAAAAAATATCAATGGACATCGTTGGACCATTGCCGAAAACAAAAAACGGAAGTGAATATATATTGACAATACAAGATAATTTAACTAAATATTTATTAGCAATTGCACTTCCCAATCACAATAGTACAATAGCTGATGCTTTTATTAAAAAATTCATTTGCATTTTTGGTTCGCCTAAAGGAGTATTAACAGATCAAGGAACAGACATTTTTAAGTAGTATAATGAGAAGAATAGCAAACGAATTTAGAATTCGACAATTTAAAAAAACTGCTTTTCACCCTCAGTCCAATGGTTCAATTGAAAGATCTCATCACATATTAAGAGAATATTTAAAACAATTTATAAATAAAAATGAGGAATGGGACGATTGGTTAGAATAAGCTATGTTTTTATATAATACAAGCATTCATGAAGGCACCAAGTGCACACCATATGAGTTAATTTTTGGAAATATTGCACGATTACCGTCGAGCGATCCACCACTGGAACATGAAAAATTAGAAACTCACGACCAATATTTAACAGATTTAAAAAATGTGAAACATTGCTCGAGAGAATTTAATTTTAGCAAAAGAAAAGTCTATTACGACAGAAATTGTAATCCACAAAATCTTCAACTTGGTGATAAGGTATTTCTACTACATGGAGGAAAGATTTATAAACTTGCTAATCAATATACAGGTCCACATAAAATACTAAAAATTTTAAACAAAGGAGACGTTAAAATACAAGTTAAAAATAACCAAAAAGTAGTACATACAAACATATTAAAACTATCGCGAATTAACGAAGAATAGTAAAATACTTTAAATAATACATACAGTATTAGTCCGGCAGCTAGTTACCAAAACAACTATGTCATTTCATACCGGATAAAAATTTGAGTATAGATAACTGAAGACATGTAAACAATAAAAACACACGTCTGGTAGGCCGGTGTTGGGACGGGGCGGCGGCAGAGGGGGAAATAGGTGAAAAATAATATAAAAATTTCTTATTTCATACCGATTAAAACCTTTAGAAATCGAAAGTTGACATCTACACGAGTGAAAAAATATGTGTCTGGCAGTTCTGGGGTGGGACAAAGTACGTCTGGCAGCCCTTTGAAAATGTAGCAAATGGGTCAATGGGTAAAAAATAATGTAAAAATTTCTTGTTTCATACCGATTAAAACCTTTAGAAATCGAAAGTTGACATCTACACGAGTGTAAAAATGTGCGTGTGACAGTTCTGAAGTGGGACAAAGTACATCTGTCAGCCCTTCTAAGATGCGGCAAATGGGTTAATGAGTGAAAAATAATGTAAAAATTTTTCATTTCATACCGATTAAAACCTTTAGAAATCGAAAGTTGATTTCTACACGAGTGTAAAAATGTGCGTCTGGCAGTTCTGGAGTGGGACAAAGTACATCTGTCAGCCCTTCGAAAATAATCTCTTAGAAAGACAATGAAAAAAAATAAGTTATTTTAATTAATTTTTAACATTTCTAAAAATCGGTTTTGTGAATTTATGTAATTATTTCAGAACTTTCCTTTTTGTCTAATAGTATTTTAATTATATACAAAAGAAAATTATGTGTATAAAATAATTGTAAGTAAAATTGAAATATGAATATGAATAGTAAACATTAAAAAATTTTTTCTTACAAAGAAATATTTAAAAATAGTAATGTGCCTATTTTCGATTGCCGCAGTTTTGAGGTTATGGTTAGATCACGTCAAAACACGAGCTCTGTCATACTTTACGCCAACCCAGAATTGCCTGACGCACATTTTTAGATGGCAACTGTCGATTTCTAAAGGTTTTAATCGGTATGAAGTGAGAAAAAATTTTCGATTTTTCTACATGTTCACCCCTTTGCCAGACGTAGTTTGTCCCACCCCAGAACTGCCAGACGCACATTTTTACACTCGTGTAAATGTCAATTGTCGATTGCTAAAGGTTTTAATCGGTATGAAATGAGAAATTGTTACATTATTTTTCACCCATTGACCCATTTGCCGCATCTTCTAAGGGCTGCCAGACGTACTTTGTCCAACTCCAGAACTGCCAGACGCACATTTCTAAAGGTTTTAACTGGTATTAAATGAGAAATTTTTACATTATTTTTCACCTATTCGCCTCCCTGTCCCAACACCGGCCTGCCAGACGTGGGTTTCTGTTATTTACCTGTCTTCAGTAATCTATATTCAAATTTTTAGCCGGTATGTAATGAGATAGTTGTTTTGGTCGCTAGTTTCCGGACTATATTTTTTACAAAGGGACTTCACATAGAAAAAAGGAATGGTTTTCAATAAATATATTTCAATGGAATATAAATTCTGTAAAGATTTTATCTTAAATTTTAAACAATATTCTGAATACTTGATTAGAATTTAAAGAATTTGAACCTAATTTTTCACCCATTAAAATAAACCCTACAACTTATTCAATATCATTTTATTGAAGAAGGCTCCAAAATGGCATTATTCGAAATTTCTAATAACAAACATAATAACTTTCAAATTGTACCTTATTACTGATCAAATTGTATAATTATAAAATCACTTCAATAGATTCATGTCAAAATGTAACTTGAGAACAAAAGAAGTTTGAAAGATTGATATATCTAAACATGGAATACAAGAAATAAAACTAGCTTTAAAAATTTATATGTGAAAAATGTAAATTGTGTCATATAAAATGAAATACTTTCTGTCTGTAAAATTAAAAGTAATATATTTTCAAATTCTTAAATTTGTAAAAATAATTTCTAAATGTTTTTTTTTGTATAATTTCAAGCAAACTAAACAAAATTATAAATTACAAACTTCGATACACAATTCTACGAAAAAGCAATTCTTTGTATATAACAAATTTTTTTTCGTTCTGTAAAAAATTATAAGCATAAAATTTTTACCAAAATAATTACTTAAAATGTGACACATAATTTCTTTGCATGAATGATTAAAAAACCTATCTTGAAAACATAAATATATTGTAATATAGATAAAAAATATCGAGTGAAATAAGAAAATTATTTTTCTAAATATT
This sequence comes from Leptopilina drosophilae, assembly GCA_032873175.1. NCBI lineage: Eukaryota > Metazoa > Arthropoda > Insecta > Hymenoptera > Figitidae > Leptopilina > Leptopilina drosophilae. The sequence continues at coordinate 38,862,133 of CM065483.1, forward strand.
AATCATAAAAATAAAGAATGGACTGAATGCGTGCGTAAACTAAAAAAAATTATAAATTACAAACTTAACATTTCATAACATAACATTTCCTCTGCAATATTTTTAGGTATATTAGCATGTTTCGTTTCTCTCTTATGCTCAATCTGAGAGGGGAGGTGTTACGCCAGTAACTTCTTATTAATATTCTTTAAATACTTAAGTATTTCTTTACAAATATTTTTGATTTTACTATGTATTTTGTTATTAATATTCTTAAATTATATTTGTAATTCTTATTAATATACTTGAATTAACAATACAATTTTTATATTTACTTGTATGAGTATGTGTGTTTTATTTGTATGTTATATATTATTATATTTAGTACATTTTCTATTATTATGGTATTTCTTATTTTATATTTTCTATGTATTTGAAACAACATGATAAGTTATATCAAACCCAAGAAAGAGGAGTTTATATTTTAAAATTATGTAAAAGGAATAACGATTACGCATCAATGTGGCAAACCTTTACTAGACCACACATCAGGCAGGAGAGAGAAAAACACATACCAACCCAGGTCCTGAGTCTTATCAAATCCCGTATATACTAGAGAGAAACATCTATACCAGACCTCTGTGCTACATGTCTTATCGAGTCCCGTCGAAGGTGGCACGGTGACGTCACGCTGTATCTACCTGCACTATACTAGTTTCGGCACGGGTATTTTTCGTGCATGATGTTCCATTAGAAGATTTTTATATAAAAAGGGGAAGCATCGTCGTTAGATCAGAGAGTATCTATTTGAAAGCCATCATTATAACATCATCGAGAAAGAGAGTATTTTTTGACATCAACAAGTTCACATCGAAGCTGATTCAAAGTGCAATCCCAGTTTACAGTTTAAAAGTTAACTAAACTACATACTCAAGTATATTTTTAAGACAATTTTCGGACAACAATTTATAAATACACTATATCACCAAGTGTATATTGTGATAATTTAAGAAGAGATAATTTGGAAATAAGTCCAAATTTAATATTGAAACAATTTATCAAATTTCGAAGCATCGAAATTTGTTTTAAAGACGACAGTCTGGAAGAAAAGTAAAATTCCTGAGAGCACAATACACTAAATCCCATTTGTGTAAACATAAGGCTAATATACAACCATTAGTGGCGTTAAGAAAAACTTAAAAAATTTATAAACGAAAAAGTTATTAATGCTTTTTATAAAAAAAGTCTGATTTTTGTTTAATTACCAATTTTTTTTACTATGAAATAGCGTAAAAATAATGGCAAATGTTACAAATAACGTGACATAGATATATAACCTAGAAGATAGGACTATAGACAAAATTAAAAATTAAAATGGAGGCTCAAAAATGGAGTTTGAAGTTCAAAATTTTTTCAAAACTTGATTCGAAAGTTGAAAATTGTTAAAAGTTTTTAGATCGGCTTGAAATTTGTTAGTCGGAAGTTTTAGTTGTCGATAATCACGAATCTGAAGTCCAATTTTAAAATTTTTTTTTGGGGTCGCTGATTTTGAATCTGAAATCCAATTTTAAAAGTTCAAAATGGCGGATCTAATATGGCCGAAAAATTTTCAAAAACTCATTAGATTAGCTTGAAATTTGATACTCGGGGATTAAATTAAAATGTGCAACGACATGTGCCGTTGAGAAAATGTGACCCATAATTATTATGAATATACAATTTTTAGAATTTATTTTTTAAAAGTTATGAACAGTTTAAAAAGACTGTTACGTTACAAAAGTTTCATTTTTTGCGCTCTTGACCATATATTAATTTACCAGAGTTAAAATTGGGAAAACTATACACAATAGAAAACGTTTAAATGTGCGGTAACAAGATCTAAGCGAATCTAATGATTTTTTAGAAAAATTTGCCGCCATGTTGGATCCGCCACGTTTAATTTTAAAAATTAAACTGCAGATTCATGACCACAACCCCAAAAAACCCAAATAACAAGTTTCAAGCAAATTTATTGAGTTTATAAGAGAAAAGTCTGCCATATTGGATTCGCAATTTTGAATTTTAAAAATTGGACTCCATATTCTTTACCAGCGATCACAAAAACCCCCGAGTATCAAATTTCAAGCTAATCCAATGAGATTTGAACATTTATCGTCCATATTGGATCCGCCATTTTGAATTTATAAAATTGTATTTCAGATTCATGACCCGCTACCCAAAAAAACCCAAAATAACAAGTTTCAAGCAAATTTAATAAGTTTATAAAAAAAATTGTCTGCCATATTAGATCCTCCTTTTTGAATTTTGGAAATTGGATTCCATATTCGTTACAAGCGACCACAAAAACCCCCGAGTATCAAATTTCAAGCTAATATAATGGATTTTTGAAAATTTGTCGGACATATTGGATTCGCTATTTTAAATTTCTAAAATTGTATTTCAGGTTCATAATCAGGGACCCCAAAAACACCCAAGCAACAAGTTTCAAGCAAATTTAATGAGTTTTTAATAAAATGTGTGCCATATTGGATCCGCCATTTTGAATTTTGAAAATTGGACTTCAAATTCGTTATTAACGACCTCTAAAACATGCGACTAACAAATTTCAAGCCGATCTAAAATTTTTTAACAATTTTCAACTTTCGAATCAAGTTTTGAAAAAATTTTGAACTTCAAACTCCATTTTTGAGCCGCCATTTTAATTTTTAAGTTTCTATATAGTCCTATCTTCTAGGTTATATATCTATGTCACGTTATTTGTAACATTTGCATTTATTTTTACGCTATATCATAGTAAAAAAAATTGATAATTAAACAAAAATTGAAAAAAAAATCGGACTTTTTTTATAAAAAACATTAATAACTTTTTTGTTTATAAATTTTTTAAGTTTTTCTTAACGCCATTCAATAGAGCGCACATGAAAACATAAGAAATTATGATTCGCGAATTTTTCTATTGATTTTTAAATACCGTAACCAGTCCTCAAACTTCATGCCAACATTTTGTCCATTTGGGCTTAAAGGGTTAAGGACACCAACCACAGGCTCCTTTGTGTCTACTCTACTATACCACTTCAGTTTGGAAATCAAGATTACAATCACCAGCTTTAAGACCTATAATAATCGTTATTCCTAAAGTAAGATTTTTCATTTCTAAATATACTCATTGTATTTTGTATTATTGTCAATTCTTTTCTTTCTTGGTTGGTTTTTAAATAAAATATTCTCTTATAACATTTAGTAGGCTCATTGACTTATCCTCATCCCAAATTAGATTCAATTTCTGAAACTAATTCAAAACGAGGAACGTTAGGTATATTTAAAAAGGTTTCTTGTTTTGACGTAACAGTTGTTTTGTAATATAATTTAAAATAAAAATTTTTTTATTTTATGTTTAGAAAAAAAATTAAATATCAATAGATTCAGCAAAATTGGTAGATTCCAAATTTGTTAATTGAAATTAATTAATTGTATTATTTAAATGTTGTGAATATTTTATAACCTCTATTTTTTTCTTTTATGAGTACCGTCATAAACATGTGATGCTAGAACATGTGTCAGGAAAGAAGTCGTTTTCAAAGGTTTAAAATGTAAACCTTGAGTTTTTCGACCTTAGCGAATCGAGCTGTTTAAAAAGCTCTAATAATTTCGAGCATTTTATTATTCGCGAATAAAATAGAGTTCAAGAGTAAATTTAAATATTCATCGCATATGTTATTAGAAAATTAAAATACAGTTTGAATTTGAGGAGTTACAGTCGGGTCTCAATACTGTTACATTTCCAAAAATTTACCATTCCTCCAAACTCAACACTGTTATGTGCTCAAATTATACCTATTGTTCACCTTTCAAAGACGTAAATATACACACCTTAAGTTTGGCCCAGAAAAAGAATGTGTAAACTAATCGACTTTTATTTTTTCATATGATTTTTTAATTAAAATTCTAAATGTATTTTATTATAAAAAAATTCTATACATTTAAAAGTTTTTAGATATAATTAATGGGAGTGAATTCATCACTCGGAATTTAAATATTAAATATGAAAGAAGCTATCAATAATCCGAATCAATTTCTCAAAATAATTTTTTTTCCCTTTCTGAATTCTTCTTAGACTAACTACTCCTTAGAACCCGACTGTGCTATTTGGTTTGGAATGATGAATAAATTTCGAAATTTTCTACTTTACTCAATTTAGCTCAAATTAATAATATACGATATTTCCCATACATTTTATTTCTTTGAACTTTTTTTGTTAAATTAATATTTTTATAATAAATGCAAAAAACTTATAAATCTTTACATCTGAAATTTATTTAATATTAGTGTATATTGGGTCCATAGAAGGCAATGCAAATAAGTTCTCTAAAAAATTTGAGAGAAATTCTTTAATTATATACAAAAATGTAAGAACTTTGACTAATACAGTTGCATTATTATTGATCGCGTCTGAGCTTAAAAATTATAATATATTTTATTCTGCATACGATATAATAAAAAATATAGTGTTACTATTTTTGTGTTTCAGAAACCCAAACAAAGTTAAACGTATTACTTCTTTTTGAGGAAAATTTCATTTTGTGAGTGACAGTTTTTACTGACAGCATAAAAAATAACATACATGATACGTACTTTTTTGTACACTCATTGTGGGTATTATACATTTTTAAGCAGTACAAATAAAGATATTATTTTTAATGAAATATGTTTTAATACTCGATATACTATAAAGATTTAAAAATCCTACTCCAAAAACCTTATATAAACCCCAAAAGGTCAGCCTTATTTGATTGAAATAGCATTAATGTATTTTTGTTTATTTCGAATGAATAACAATAAATTAGCAACATATAACGTTTGACATCATCAATTAAAAAATTGTTAATAAATTTACTTGTAATTGTTTAAAAAACGATAGTCAAAAAGGCCAAAAGTTTTTAATTTGCAATTATAAATGTGTACCTAATATTTTATGTTTTTTACATTTAACGAATTTGATTTGACTTCCTACGAAATTCATAAAATTTGAGTCCGTATGTATGAAAAATATGGATTAATACATTTTTTATAATAGTTATAACAGTTAAAAATAATAGTTTTCTACTAAGATAAGTTTATTTAGAGTGAAAAAATAAATATATATATAAATAACCTGAAAAAATATTTTACGTCAATTATTCAAAAAAATGACACAGGCACACAAAAAAAGCTTTTTGGCCAAGACACTACAATAATATATTCCCATATATTTTGGCCCGCTGAATCCGAATCCAAAGTCAGAATTATCAAATTGGTTTTTTTTAGTTATATGGAAGACTGGGGTAAACCCGCTCACTTTTTTAGAACGATAGAAACCTAGGAAATTATTCTCCAAATCCAAATTAATTTATATAATTTGAAAGCTTATGATTTCTACTAACAAAATAAAAAAGAATTTTTGATTTATCTTTCTTAGTTTTACTTAGGGAAAATTTTTAATACACATATACCAAATTTAAAAATTACAATTTTCCAGGGTAAATCCGCTCACCTCTCGGGGTAAATCTGATCACTTGATTTTTTTAAGAATTTAAGGTAATCCCGACAGTTTTATTTTGTATATATTAAATTTTTCCTTATTTCCGTCTTCAGTATGATTTATTAATGATATATTATGAGTTATATAAACAATAAATATTTGCTTATTAAATAATAAGTATAGGTTTCACGAATTGCAACTGTGAATTTAAATAATATTTTATTAGGAGAAAATTAAAATATAGTTACAATTTTTGATTTAACAAGATATAGATTTTATTATTGATAAAATATAACAATTGAAATTCGAAATTTTAAATTTAAAAATAAACAATGATAAAACGTGAACTGAACGAAGACAACAAACTTAGATTTATGTATTTTTTTAGCTGAAAAAGACAGTGATAAATTTTGATTATTTGTTTGCGTTGTTTGTTGTAACCATTATAACCTAATAATCACTAATAATGACTAATATAGACATGATTCCGCTCAATGTTGCCAACAAATATTGATAGTTCGGCGCCCTCTGTTCAGAAAAATCGCGAAATGCGGGACATTTAAACTGTTAAATATTCAACTAATTACCCAATAATTCAATAATATTGTTAGAAAATGAATATTATTTATCTTTTAATAAATATTTTTAATATTAAAAGTTTTAAGATCGTCAAAAAAAGAAATTCTGTTTATACTGACTCGGCTTCCTACACAAATTTAATAAGTGAGCGGCTTTACCCCGACTTCATGTGAGCGACTCTACCCCGAATGTATTTCTCAAATTTCAGAATAAAAAAAAATCTTTTTGAAATGAAAGAAAACTACACATATATTTCAAAAAAGGACATCCAACAGCATAAAAAAGAATTTGTCGAATAAATTAATTCTCAAAAATAATAATCGAAAGACTTAAAAATCCGAAGATCACACTGGCACACAAAAAAAATTGATGCTCTGAGCTTTTGATCAGACTATGACTACTTTATGTTTTTGGGGTCGCTGAAACCGAATCTGAGGTTCATTTAACCCCATCACGTCAGGGATTTGAGATAACCTCAAAAAACTCAAAATTGAACCCCAAAATTTTCTAATCAACAAAAATTTTTATTTTTAAGTCTTACTATCACTACTGTATGTTTGTCGGGTCGCTGAAACCGAATCTGAAGTTCATTTCACCCCATCACGTCAGGGTTTTGAGATAACCCCCGAAAAACTTAAAATTTGACCCTAAAATTTTTTTAACCAGAAAAATATTTATTTTCATGTCTTACTATCACTACTTTATGTTTTTGAAGTTGCTGAATCCGAGTCAAAAGTTCATTTAACCCCATCACGTCATAGTTTTGAGATAATCTCAAAAAACTCAAAATTTGACCCTAATATTTTAATTAATTCTTTTAATCAAGAAGAAAAATATTTATTTTCATGTCTTACCATATCACTACTTTATGTTTCTGGGGGCGCTGAAACCGAATCTGACGTTCATTTCACCCCATCACGTCAGGGTTTAGAGATAATCTCAAAAAAATCAAAATTTGACCCCAAAATTTTTTAATCATCAAAAATTTTTATTTTCATGTCTTACTATCTTACTATCACTACTCTGCGTTTTTGGGGTTGATAAAACCGAATCTGAAGTTCATGTAACCCCATCACGTCAAGGTTTTCAGATGACTTAAAAAAACTTAAAATTTGACACAAAATTTTTTTATCAAAAAATTTATTTAAGTTTTTTTTATCAAAAACTTTTTTTAACAAATTTTAAGTTTTTCGGGGGTTATCTCAAAACCCTGACGTGGTGGGGTTAAATGAACTTCAGATTCGGTTTCAGCGACCCGACAAACATACAGTAGTGATAGTAAGACTTAAAAATAGAAATTATTGTTGATTAGAAAATTTTGGGGTTAAATTTTGAGTTTTTTGAGGTTATCTCAAAACCCTGACGTGATGGGGTTAAATGAACCTCAGATTCGGTTTCAGCGACCCCAAAAACATAAAGTAGTCATAGTCTGATCAAAAGCTCAGAGCATCAATTTTTTTTGTGTGCCAGTGATCATTTTTCTTTTGAAATTTTTTGTTATAATTTTTTAAAATTTTAATATTACCGAAAGTTTTTGATGAAATTTAATAAAATTTGGAAGGCTTATACTTGACATCATGTTTCTTCTGACTATCACATAAAAAAAAACAAAAAAAATTTTTTTTGCCCAAAAGAGTCAAAAAAAATTTTTTGCAACCGTTTTGCCCAAGCGGGACCGATTTTTGAGTTTTCTTGTCAATTAATAAAATATTCCTTATAATTTCACCTTTCATTTAAAAAAAGAAAATCGATGGAGACTCAAATAGTTTTCGAGATATTGCAATTTTTGTGGAAGCGCGACCAGGTTTCAGTGTCAGCGATGTGTGAGTGCCCGGGAATCCTAATTCTTACACTTTACTGTTCAAAATTGTCTAGAACCTACAAATTTTATCCGATTTTGATGTTCTTGGTCTTAAATGAAAGGAGATAATTTTTCTAAGAGTTTTCCCGAAACTGTTGTTTCATTTATTAATTGCTTATATATTTCTTTGTTACTCAAAGTAAACAATTTACAAGAATTTTTAAAAAAATCGTGTTTATTTTTTATTTTTTCATTCATCATAATCGAAATCAATTTAAATTAGTCTAGTATGACCACCCTATAAATAATAATGCATAATTCAATTTATTTAAATAATTTCGTTAATAAATAAATAGATAACTCTGGTTCTTCTTAAAAAAAATTATATTTTTTACAGATAAATTTATGTTTATTTAAGTAATTTATGTCTATTTTGTTACAAAATAATTTTAAAATTAATAATTATCATTGTTATTAACAATTAGATTTATATAAAATATAAATTAAAAATTAATTAATCAATTTTTTATTACTTACTTATATCTTTATTTATATATGCATAAATTTGTCTCTAAAAAATACAATTTTTTTAATAATTGTTAATAACAATGATAATTATTAATTTTAAAATTATTTTGTAACAAAATAGACATAAATTACTTAAATAAACATAAATTTATCTGTAAAAAATATAATTTTTTTAAGAAGAACCAGAGTTATCTATTTATTTATTACCGAAATTATTTAAATAAATTGAATTATGCATTATTATTTATCGGGTGGTCATACTAGACTAATTTAAATTGATTTCGATTATGATGAATGAAAAAATAAAAAATACACACGATTTTTTTCAAAATTCTTGTAAATTGTTTACTTTGAGTAACAAAGAAATATATAAACAATTAATAATTGAAACAACAGTTTCGGGGAAACTCTTAGAAAAATTATCTCCTTTCATTTAAGACCAAGAACATCAAAATCGGATAAAATTTGTAGGTTCTAGACAATTTTGAACAGTAAAGTGTAAGAATTAGGATTCCCGGGCACTCACACATCGCTGACACTGAAACCTGGTCGCGCTTCCACAAAAATTGCAATATCTCGAAAACTATTTGAGTCTCCATCGATTTTCTTTTTTTAAATGAAAGGTGAAATTATAAGGAATATTTTATTAATTGACAAGAAAACTCAAAAATCGGTCCCGCTCGGGCAAAACGGTTTCAAAAAATTTTTTTTGACTTTTTTTGGGCAAAAAAAATTTTTTTTGTTTTTTTTATGTGATAGTCAGAAGAAACATGATGTCAAGTATAAGCCTTCCAAATTTTATTAAATTTCATCAAAAACTTTCGGAAATATTAAAATTTAAAAAAATTATAACAAAAAAATTCAAAATGGCGTAACTTTAACAAATTTCAAAATTTTCAAAAACTTTTTGGCACACTCGTTTCTAGTATCCAATACTACAATTTCACCAAATTGCAGCCTAATCCAAAGACCCCATGCAAATCGCATATTTTCTGGCGGAGTCTTACCCTAATATTAATAGTATAATGTATATTATAATATAATATATATTAAAATATAATATATTGTTAATATAATCATTAAATTATTAATAATAATTATTTTATTTTATTAAATATTAATTGTTTATTAATATTATAATAATATTGAAACAAACATATTGTTTTAATTATTAAAATATTTAATATCACAATTGCTTTATTATGAATATTATTTACACTTTCCAACTGACAATTAATTAATTTCATAATTAGTACGTTTTAATAAATAATATATACATATACCATTTTTCTACGAAAAATCTCCCAGTGTGTCCCAAACAATATTTATGTATACAATATGGACAGCCCTGAAAAAGTAGTGAGGGGGTATGACGTAGGCAACCGTCAAAGTGAAGGAAGGGGAAATTTCGGGCTAATACGTCATTGTGGAGGATTGACTGTATTAATATTTTTATTAATTCTTGGCAAAATTACGTTTCTGACATTAAAACGAATTGATTGATGTATATAAAGTGATGTATATAAAGTTTAATGTATTAAAGTAATCGGTATTTATATTTTTCAAAAAAAAGTAAAATGTTATGAATTTCTTGAGATTGATAAAATTTTACTTTAAAATAATTACTATTCTATAAAAGATTAAGAAATTGGTGCATATTATATTGAGGAAGCTAAATGTTCGTGGATGAACAACTTGTTTTTTACGACACAACAGTAGTATATTTCCATGCATTTTTTCACGCTGAATCCGAATTCGAAGTCAAAATTAACAGACTTCCTAAAAAATTTGAGATAAATTCAAAAAATTGATGAAAAAGCGATTTAAAATGAAGAAAGGAAATTTTTTGCTATGACACTATACTAATGTATTCCCATATAGTTTTTCACTTTAATTTCGAAGTCAGATTAACAAAGTAGCTCAAAATTATGTGTTTAATAAAAAGTGCTCAAAAACTCTAAATTGAAAGAGTTTAATGAAAATACACTAATTTAGTATAATAATAAGAAAAAGTTGAATCTCTTGACTTTAATTTGTTTTTTTAGCAGATTTTCTTGAACATCTTAAAATTATGATCTACACTCAAATCTCGCTATTTACATAATGTCAAAATTACAAACGTAACCTTGTTTAATTTGAACTTTAATATACAAAAAATTTATATAAGCCAAAATTTTGAAGATGTTCGACTGATTGATATAATTTCAAATACCAAGTGACTTTTTTATTTTTATTTCATATAAATAAAATTGATTTTAACCAAATTTAAACCAACTGAATGTGCATTTGTTTATAAATAGTGGGGACAATCGCCAGGAAATTTTTCTCCGAGAGACAGAGCCCTCGTTATAGGGAAGGTCGTTATAGCGAGATTTGAGTGTATTTTAAAAATTCTGATTTTTAATTTGGATTCAGCGGGAGAAAATACAAAGACATATTGTAGTTATGTTACAAAAGTATTTTTCTAATTTTTTATTTTACAATTATTATTTTTAAGTAGATTTTTAATTTATGTCAAAATTTGGAGCAATTCTATTAATTCTGACGCGAAATTCGGATGGATTCAGCGACAAAAAATTCATATAAAAATGCTATTGTGGTGTTACAAAATTTGGTTTATTTTTTTATTTTAATTTGGTTCTTGAGTCGTTTTTTGAGTATAACTCAAAAGAAGAACCAATTTGATCATTCTGACATCGGATTCGGATTCAACGGGCCAAAATACAAGAGAAAATACTATTGTAGTGTTTAAGCTTAAAAGCTTTTTTTTTGTGCCTATGATTTTATTTCTTATGTATAATTGATATGTTTAAACAAATAAATAAGTTTACAACTCTTTTGCAGTTTATTAAAAAGTATTTTTTAATCTGTTTACTTTAAAAAGTCAAACTCCAGTGTAATACTTAAAGATTGTAAGTGTGCAAGTAATTGAAGAATTAAATTTTCATTTGAGCAAGAAGAAAAATAATTGCGAATATCACGAATAAGCTCTGAATTTAGAGTGACCCGATAAGAAACGCGCATTCAAAAGAATCAGAAAGTACAAAAATAGTTTTGATATAAAGACAAAAATTTACATCTGAACAGTTAAAAAGGATTAATAGAAAATGATTGTTTTCAGTAAAAGGGACGTTTGTTTGTTATCTTTTCGTTTATTATTACTTTATTATTAAGAAATTGTGGTTTAGCAACTTTTTTAGATTTGTTTATATATAAGGAACATGTCATAACTAAAAAATTCTTTCATCTGCCAAAAAATATGAAATAGAAATGCCACCAATGTCCACTACTATACAACTTCTTGATTCGTTTCCAGAGTTTTGCTATAAATTGCTCAATTTCAAATATTTTTTTACTGAAATAATGTTCAAATGTTACCGTATTGTATGGAAATTAATTTAAAAAAGTAACCCTTTTTATATCGACAAAAACTTCTAAAAACGCGTATTTTAACTATGTTAACTTTCTTCCCACTTACAACTTTTGAATTTTAGTTAAAAAATAATTATGTTTCAGAAGAATTTCAATTGTAATTTTTAAACATAATCAAATGTTTATTACATAAATAAATTTTACGCATTAAAAAATTTATTTACAATATTTTAATTAATCCTCCTTTTGTGAAGAAAAATAATGAACAAATTATTTGAAAATAATTAAATTCACCACAAACTTAGAACAGAAGTTAATATTAGGACAAGGAAAAAGTTAAAAACTTTTTGGAAATCGGGTAAATGACTGATAAATAAAGTTTATGTGACTACCCTAAACAATAAAGAATAGTTACTTTTTCGACGTTTTTGTGCATTAAAGTCGATATTTGGCCTGTTTGTCAATATTCTAAAACTATTAATAAAATAAGATTTTAGATGTTTCATTTTATTAAATTTGAACCATATTAGTATTATCATAATTATAAAACTATGTTTCATTATTATGTCATATCAGATAAATCGTGGAAAAAGGCTTCAATAGGTAAAGTTGGTGTGTCATATGTGGATTTAAAATGTGTTAAAAATATTGTTTTATCTGATGACTGTGAAACTGCTTTAGACGAACTTCCTTTATTGTGCAATGAAGAAGCAGAACTAGTTAAATCGGCTACACTTTGAGATGCTTTTTCTAAAAGTTCTTCATCTTCTTGTTCCTTGGTTGATTTCGGAAAATTATTGACTACTTTTAAAATTTCACTTTTCTTTACTTCAAGTTTATCATTTGGTCGATAAAAATTAAAGGTGTACTTCATTTTTTTGGTACTTTGTGGTGGAGTAACTTTTACTTCATTTCGACTGTCAACATTTGAAGATGTGACTATTTCTATTTCGCCCTCAGTTGAAGATAACGTATTGGCATTCAATTTACTGTTCAATTCTCCATGATTTCCGATTAAAGAATAATTATTTTCTGCAAGATGTGTCAAATTGTAAAGACTTTTTTGTTTGGCTGAGAAAACAATAGGGGTTCTACTTATATTTAGAGGTCTCAGGTTAAATCTTTCCTTAGGAACATATTTACTAATTTTTTTCCTTATCTGAGCATTAAGTGTAGAATTTCCTTGGTTTTCTGAAGTTGGCGTTGCTGTACTTGTCCTGTATGGTATTCTTGACATATACTTATATCTACCTACAATATCTCTTGCAGTCTCAAATTGCTTTCTGTCCATTGCAGATTTTTTTTTAATATTAATGATTTCTGCGTTTGATTCAGTCGTAGAAGTATGAGATTTTCTGTTTCTATCATCAAGTTTTGTTTTATAATCTTTTACACTAAACCGTGGTCTTAAAGTATTTATAGGTTTAGAAAATCGAATCCTGGGTGTTGTTTTTACAACAGTGACAGGAGTCGTTTCTGATATCTTTGGTTCATATTTTGTATTGACTGAGTGCGTGACCAATCCAGCAACGGTTGTTAAAATACCATAATTTTGGTCCGTATTTTCATAATTATTATCAATCGTCGATATTTTTAAAGATTCTGTTGTAAAATCCTGATTATTTTCAATAGAAGTTTGTGTTGAAGTAATTTCGTATTCATAGTTATCTTTATCAGACAAACATAAGCCTGAACATTTTATGTTTAATTCTTCCGTTACAGCAAAATTATCCTTACTTTCTCCTAAAATTCTTGTGAAAGTTTCAGTAGTATACGTAGATTCTCTCTTTGTTGATTCAATTTCCGAATCACTCTTATTTTTTATAAACTTTGCATTTATTTGAGTATCAATTACCTTGTCTTGATCTTTATATGTTTCAAAATAAATTATAGGTTCTTTTATCAATGCGGTTACGTTAATTTTTGGTGTGGTATTAACAGCTCTATGAGCTACTTGTGTAGGTCTTCTTCGACTTTGTCCAACAAAACGATTACTTTTCACTTTCTCCAATTCCTTTTCTTTTTCTGTTGATGCAATTTGTACTGTTTGAATAGTTGTATAAGCAGTTGCTTCTGTCGGGATGTCTGAAATTTCAAAAATATTATTAGATGTTGGACAATTTAAAAATATGAGAAAAACTCTGGCAAAATCTTTGTTTTTATCAATGAAATATAAATTGCCGCATTGTTAACCTTCGCGCTACCGGACGGCCACCCGGGGTGGCCAACTAATACATAATGTTGAATATCTCCTCGAATTTTGTCTCAATCGAATCGCCGTTTTAACTCACTGAACAAAATTTTATCTACTTTCGAAAAAAACAAAAATAAATTTTTTTTTACATTTCTTCTTGATTATTATTTATAACAATTAAAAAAGTATGTACGAGAATACTGAAAATTGACCGGGTGTTTGTTTTTGTATATTGCAAAAAAAATAAAAATAAAATCGTTAAACTTTTACAGTAAAATTGTTTTATATAAATAAATAAAATATATTATGATGTTATAATACATTTTTTATTTGTTTAAACAAATTATTGTTGTTATTTACCAACTTTCTCTAGAATGCACCTAGAAAGTTGCAGTTTTTTCCTAATTTTGCAATTTACTAAATCTTTTATAATTACAGATAAAGAATAAAAGTTGAATAAAAATTAAACTATTTTTTAAACAATTTTTAAACAAATTATTGTTGTTATTTACCAACTTTTTCCAGAATGCACCTAGAAAGTTGCAGTTTTTTTCCTAATTTTGGAATTAACTAAATCTTATATAATTACTGATAAAGAATAAAAATTTAACTATTGTTTAAACAATTTTTAAACAAATTATTGTTGTTATTTACCAACTTTTTCCAGAATTCACCTAAAAAGCTGCAGTTAAATTGTTTAAAAAATAATTTAATTTTTATTCAACTTTTATTCTTTATCTGTAATCATAAAAGATTTAGTAAATTGCAAAATTAGGAAGAAATTGCAACTTTCTAGGTGTATTCTGGAAAAAGTTGGTAAATAACAACAATAATTTGTTTAAAAATTGTTTAAATAATAGTTAAATTTTTATTCAACTTTTATTGTTTATCTGTAATCATATAAGATTTAGTTAATTGCAAAATTAGGAAAAAATTGCAACTTTCTAGGTGTATTCTGGAAAAAGTTGGTAAATAATAATAATAATAATTTGTTTAAAAATTGTTTAAATAATAGTTAAATTTTTATTCAACTTTTATTGTTTATCTGTAATCATATAAGATTTAGTAAATTGCAAAATTAGGAAAAAACTGCAACTTTCTAGGTGTATTCTGGAAAAAGTTGGTAAATAATAATAATAATAATTTGTTTAAATAATTTTTTAATAATGAAACATAAATGTTTTATGTTATAAATGTCATAAAACATTATTAAGATACAGTATTTGTATTAACACATAATTATATTCAAAACTTTTGATGAATTTTAATCGTTTTGGGAACATAATAGTAAAAAAGCGTTTGGCCACCCCGGGTGGCCGTCCGGTAGTCCGCGTATACAAAAAGTATTGGTAGCGCGAAGGTTAATAATTGAAAAGACAATGTATCATTATTGACCATAGGTTATGTTATACTTATAAGGGTGAATTGCATACTACACAATTATTTTAATAGTAAATAATTATTACCTGTTATAGGAGAAAGAGTAATAGTATTATAGAAGAAAGGTAATTCGGTCATTAGATTATAACTTTTTGTCACAGGTAGTCTAGGTGAAACATTTTCGTAGAATACGTGACTTATATTTCTATTTTGCTGATGATTTTGGGTAAGAAGAATATTTTTTAACTCAACGCCTTGTCCAGAATTGTATTTCTTAGGAAACAACTGGTCTGAAAATCCTAAAAGTATAAATAATAGTAATTATACACATATTTATAACTATTATTCAGAAATAAGCCTGCATTTGCATAGCAGTTTTAACTTTATATTATATCTCATATTTAAAACCTTTATTTAAAAAAAGACTATCAATTCCTGAATATGTAAAACTATCCGGATAAAATAGATTTGATTGAAATGTATGTTTAAGATATGTTAGCCTTTATAAAGAATACACAGAAGTTGGACACAAACAATTTTTTTAATTTATTCGTTTTGTGGAAAGTTAAAATTTTTAAATTATTTTAATAGTTTTTAGATGAATAAAAACTTTGCTTAATTAATTAGAAATATAATATACAATATTATACTATACAAACTAATTTTTCCTCAATTGTACTAAAAATAAAATAATTAAGAAATAATTACCTGAATATTTTAAACTTTCTTGTTGGCTCTGAATCTTTTCTTGTCCTTCATAATCTTCAAATTCCTCATTTTGGTCATTGTATTTATTTTGCAATGTGGAAATTTCAGTTTGTCTTGGAAATTCTCTATCCAAAGGTGTATTCGTTGATGTTAATACTTTAATAGGTCTATTGCTTATATATGGTTTAAAGTGTAGATTTTCTTCTTTGTATTTATTTTGTATTGTTTGATATTCTGGAATTTCGAGTGGAACTTCTTTTTTTTTTAAGTATTGTTGCGTATCCGATGTTGTATATTTTAAATTTGTTTCCTTTTGTGTTATGTTTGAAAACTTCGGTGTAATATATGTTAAATCTAGATTGTTTTTAATTGAAGGCCCACGAAATATTTTGTATATACTTTCAATGTTATTATTATCAGAATGATATTCTTCAGGATGTGATTCTGAGTTGTTTTTTTTTACATTGTTGGAATAATGATGGAGATAATTTACCTGCATTGGTAATAGATTTGGAGCATACATTTTAGAAGGAATAACATAATTTTGATAAATCGGTTTGACTTTAACCCTTGAAAACGCAGTAACATATGTTTTTTCTGGATATTCATGAACTAAATTATGTTGATTATTAATTTTAGTAATCTTCTGTGAGTTAGTTTGATTTAAGACATTAAAATTATTCGGAAAATTTGTATTGTATGTTTGAAAATTTCCATTTCCATTGTAATTCTGTGGAACGCTTATATTATTTGAAAATTTGTTATTAAATTCTACACTAGGAAGAGCAGGGTACTGTTTATTTAAATTTTGATTTATGTAGGTTACAACTGATCGGTCTGGTAATGGAAAAGATGGCTTGGTATTTTCTGTAAAGAAATGTTGCCTAATGGGATGCGGCATGTCAGACACTAAAAAAGATTTAGGTATATTAGAATAATATGGTGTTGCTTCTCGGTTAGAAGGTTTTATTGATAATCTTTTAAATGAATTGTCCTGAAGGGTAAAAGGATCTCTATTAGTAGGCAGAAGAAACGAGTACTTTCGAGTCTCTGAAGGAAGCAATTCTGTGTTACTGTGTGTGTAATGATTGAGATTTTCTAATATTTTTGAAGGATAAATTTTCTTGGATTCATAACCTTTTTGAGTATTATGTATTTTTGTATTAGCTGAATATTCTTGTATTATCTTCAAACCGGATTGAACAGGTACCGCTGTGCTCCACACATTTGCACGAATTGCAGGTTTAAATTTTATTGCTTCTTTATTTAGTACAGGACGCCAATCATTTTCATAGACAGTTTGATATCTATGCACCTGTAAAAATCATAAAGAAGTAAAAACTTAAATAAAAGTAATTTATAGAATTCTGTTTCTTAAGGCATCATAGAGAACCGACAGCCAATTATTGGGAAGTAATGGTGGACAATTAATAAGTTTTAAAAAAACTTTAAATCTAATTTTCGGAATCTACTATGCACTGAAGGAATTTTCATTACAGAACGAAGTTCTGAGTAGTTATGACTTAAAATTGTAAGTTATGTTTAGTTGCCTTGCAACAAATCTTAAAATCTATTTTGCATCCTCTGAAGCTTAAATTTGTGGCAATTATAATAAGATGAGTAATTGACTGAAAGGAAATCAAGGTAAGGTCTGACGAGAGAAAAAACAGTACCTTTAAAACACAAATGTTAAAAAGGATGTGTCAGACCCTACTTGGTAGATCATGAATTAGTCTATAAAATTTTTGATCATCTGTAAAAACTAAAAAGTTATCTGGTTATGGATGATTCTCCACGAAACAGACAATCCCATGTCTTTAGTAAAATTAATAAATAAAAATATTATTCATAACATTTTTTTATTATTTAAGTGTTTAGAATTTAAAAAAATTGGTTGTAAAAAAGTTTATTTAAAAAATATTTTTAAATGTTATTTCTTGTCCCCAGTCATGGTGAAGCCTTTTTTAAAAAAATCAAATATTTCTAAACAATAAAATCAGAATTTAGTTATACTTTAGTACAAGCAAAAGTTCAATTTCCTAAAGAGTTTCACTACGACAGAAACAAATTTTATTCTTTTTCTTTTGGTTTATTTACATTGAAAACGTCAACATTGTACAGGGAATCACAGAATCGTCATAGTGAAGCCTTCACATATTTGATAATAAATCAAACAAAGAAAACTTTTTTTCAGTAAATATTGTATAGTCATATTATTTTAGTGACTATTAATAGTAGAAATGCAGAACCGGTTGAAAATTGCTAATAATTTATTTAAAAAAGCAGAATTTATTTTGCGTTATGGAGAATTCTTTTGGTTGTCTTTAATTAAATTTGTGGTTTAAACAAGAGTACATTTAAAATAATTTTTATAATTATTAAACATTGAATTTAACGATCATTCCGTGTCTGGCGAATAAAATGTGTAGAGTTTTCAAAGTATAAGTAACTGACGTGAGGTGAATGACCGTGTCAGTAAACAAAATTCAGGAAATGTCAAGGTAAATCAGAATAGATTAAAGAATATTTCATTTCATTTATAAAGTGATTATAACAAGTACTAAGATTTTGTACATCTTTCTTTTTATTAACCGGATTTTTTTTAAATTAATGTGTATCATTTCTGATATTAAACGTTTTTTGTAGTTTGCTTCTTTGTCTAAAATAAGAAAATTGTTCCAATTAAATTTGTGTCTAAAAATATTATTGTGAGTAGCAATTACATCAGAAGTTGAATTTTTATGTTCTTTAATACGAACGCCTACCATTCTTTTTGATTGACCCACATAACATGCTGGGCAATTTTCACAATTAATTTTATAAACAGTATTAGTGTTTTCAGATTTTACATTATTATCCTTGCTTTTTTTAACAAAATTATGATTCATGTTTTTATTTTTACAAGGAACTGATAAAATAGCGTAATTATTCAGAATTGAGGCAGATTTTTTCAAAAAGGTTCGGAACATTAGATTCTATAAAAGAAATACGTTTCATTATATGCTTGTTTATAAATTCTAATGGATAATTATTTTTTTATAAAATTTCTTTTACATACTCTATATTTTTTTGTATATTCAAAAAACTTAAAACTTTATTATCAGATAAAAAACATATAAAATTATTAATAGAAATCCAATACAGAAATTAAAAACTAATACTTCTAATATTTTAAAACATTTAAATAACAATGGACTTTTAAACAGAAAATATAATGATATTGAATTGACCTTAACTAACACAACCCTTCCACGGATTTACAGATTACCGAAAATCCACAAAAAGGATAATTCTTTAAGACCTGTTGTGTCAACTATTGGTTTTCCAACAACCTTTTTATCCAAACAGTTGTTAGAAATACTTGATAAATCTATTATGAAACTAAAATCTTATGTACGAAACGGTTTTGATTTTATTGAAAAAATTAAACATTTTATTATTCCTGATGACCATATTTTAATTAGTCTTGACGTTTCGTCTTTGTTTACTAACGTTATTTCTGGACATGTACGTGATTCTATCATCAAAATTTATAAAACAATATCTCAAAATTTTAATATTGGTTTAGATGAATTACTTAACATATGTCAGTTTCTTTTCGATAATACCTTTTTTAAGTTCAATGATAAATACTACCAGCAAATTTATGGTACGCCTATGGGATCATCAATTTCTGGTCTTTTTGCTGATATTGTCCGAACCTTTTTGAAAAAATCTGCCTCAATTCTGAATAATTACGCTATTTTATCAGTTCCTTGTAAAAATAAAAACATGAATCATAATTTTGTTTAAAAAAGCAAGGATAATAATGTAAAATCTGAAAACACTAATACTGTTTATAAAATTAATTGTGAAAATTGCCCAGCATGTTATGTGGGTCAATCAAAAAGAATGGTAGGCGTTCGTATTAAAGAACATAAAAATTCAACTTCTGATGTAATTGCTACTCACAATAATATTTTTAGACACAAATTTAATTGGAACAATTTTCTTATATTAGACAAAGAAGCAAACTACAAAAAACGTTTAATATCAGAAATGATACACATTAATTTAAAAAAAATCCGGTTAATAAAAAGAAAGATGTACAAAATCTTAGTAATTGTTATAATCACTTTATAAATGAAATGAAATATTCTTTAATCTATTCTGATTTACCTTGACATTTCCTGAATTTTGTTTACTGACACGGTCATTCACCTCACGTCAGTTACTTATACTTTGAAAACTCTACACATTTTATTCGCCAGTGTCCAATTGTAATCGCCACGACTAAAACGTTCTTTTGGAACGTTTTTAAATTTTGTTTTATTTTTCGGTAAAAAATTGTTTAAAAATAAGTTTATAATGAATATTATTTTTTAAGAATGTATTTTAATTTTTATTATTTTTTTTCTTTTGTTAAATAAATTATAGTTTCTGAACAGGGCAGCCGCGCTGTCGAAACGTTAAACAACTGTTTGTTGTTTTATTTTATACACCTGACTCGGAATGATCGTTAAATTCAATGTTTAATATTTAAAACAACCGAGTGATAACATCATATAATAATTTTTATAATTGTGTCGAAATAAAATTAAAAATTAAAGTTACTTTAACTGTTATAATTTTGGTGACTTTTACATTAATTACTTTATAAATTTTCATAAATTACCATACAAATATCTGTAATTTGCTGAGAATTGATTTCCAAAGTATAAATTATGATAATAACTTACAATAAATGATTTTCAATAATTTATAAAATTATTGCATATATTTCCATAAATTGTCATATATTGCCACATAAATTTCCTAAAAAATGTATAAATTACCGCATAAATTACCATAAATTTCTTTCTATAGGACTCCTATAGGTTTCTATATAAGATCATATGTAGTTTTCAATAAGGAAACCTATAAGAATTTATATAGTTACCTATGTAGAATCATGTATTTGGTGGGACAGGGATTCGAACCTGAGACCGACGAACGTACGAGATTTACTAAGCAACTACCTAACCAACTACGCTAAATGAGATATTATTAACGAAAAAAATCTTCCTCTTAAGGTACCAAAAATTTAAAAACTTGCACCTGAAGAGGAAGATTTTTTTTCGTCAATAATAGCTCGTTTAGCGCAGTTGGTTAGGTAGTAGTTTAGTAAATCTCGTGCGTTCGTCGGTCTCAGGTTCGAATCCCCGTCCCACCAAATTTGCGTTAAAGGTTTTCTCTGAAGTTTTTAAGATGTCTAAATAATTCTAAACTATAAATAAATTTTCTAGAATAAATTATATAAATTAAAAAAAATTTGTTCTTTTACATATACATGATCCTACATAGGAATTTATATAAATTCTTATAGGTTTCCTTATTGAAAACTACATAGGTTCCTATAAGAATTTACATGGGATCCTTATTGGATTCCTTGTAAGTACCCATATAGGATTTTTCAGTAGCGCTCAACTAATAATTTTGTTAGTATAGGGTCAGAATTTCTCAAACGGATCACTTAAGAATCAATTCTTTTTGTTAAAGTTATGAACAATTTAGTTTTTTTGTAGTCTTAAATAAAAAAATTTTTTTCTTGACATCCAGTTGACCAAGTTTAAAATACCAAAATTCATTTTCAATAGTTTTTTATATAATTTGTTTATGAAATTTTAATAACAAATTAAGTTCTGCGCCTCCTAGAGAGAAAAGAAAAATTGTTTTGTATTGTATTCCCCTGATTAATAAGCCGTTTCGAAAAAAATTTACATCAATTACAAAAAAAGTTATTAAATAACAACTGGCGGTTCAAATCGATTTATGGCTCGCAAGAATGGCATCCATTAACCCTGAGTTCCCTGGTGCTTCGCTACAAGTTTGTATAAATTCTAACAGTCTCAATAGTTAAGAAGAGTAATACAGTTTAAATTGTTAGTATATTTATGTAATATTTTGGTTAAAATATAATAATATTACCATATACCTAATTCAACAATGTAATACAATAACAATGTTAACAATGTAATTATATTGCGTGATTTTTCTGGAAGTGACACTTTTGAATTTCGATTTTTTAAATTATTTTTTTTAAGAAGATTGACTTTGTTGCTCCAACTGGTTAGTTTTGTTTGTTTCGTGAGTTTTTTTATTAAATTTAATTTTTTAAACTACTCTGACGTTAAAGACTTACTATAAAATTTTTTTATTTTGATACGGTCTAATTTATTAAATAGACACTCTTTACTTTTTATCACATCAGAGAGTGACAATTTATTAATGAAATTAATAATACACTTCAAAGGCAGAAATAAGACTGAGTTGCAAATACGTTTTGCAACTCATGTCGAATATGAAACAATACAGGTGGATATATATATATATATATTTATGGCTGACTATGACAACTACACAAAACTAAATTTTTAATAACATTAAAAAAAATTTTTTTGTTCTAGAATTACAGGGGTTTTTTTACTCTACGAGGAGTAAAAGAAAATTATTTTCGGATTTTTTGGTAACAACAGTCATCATCTGTTTTGAGAAATTCTGACCCATATATTAAACTATTTACAATATAATTTAATAAAATTTCTCGAAATGATACATTAAATTATTTTATTGTCATAAAATTTTTCTAAAGAATTTTGATAAATTGATTTATAAGATCAAAATTTTAATTACAATTGTTAAGAACGGTTGCCTTTCCTTGAAAGAATTAAATTGTTTTCAATTTTTTTATTAAATTAAATTGACTCTCTAAAGAGAAAATCTATGGATTTCGAAACGTTGGTGAAACATTAAATGAATCTTTTTCTGAAAAAAATTCTTTTTCGAAATCCATTAACCGATTTAAAAATAATTAAAAGGGTTTTCTTCGTCATAAAACAAAATATATAAAAATACTTTTTGTTATAAAAAATTGTTTTTAATAGTTTTTATATAATTTGTTTATAAATAAATAAATAAATAAATTAATTTTTATTATATATATATATATATATATATATATATATATA
Organism: Leptopilina drosophilae; assembly: GCA_032873175.1. NCBI lineage: Eukaryota > Metazoa > Arthropoda > Insecta > Hymenoptera > Figitidae > Leptopilina > Leptopilina drosophilae. The sequence goes on from CM065483.1 coordinate 38,885,178, forward strand.
TATATATATATATATATATATATATATATATATATATATATATATATATATATATATATATATATATATATATATATATATATATATATAATTATATTGTTCATATTATGACTTGATTATATTGCTGAATTAGGTCTATGGTAATATTATTATATTTTAACCAAAATGTTACATAAATATACTAACAATTAAAATTGTATTACTCTTCTTAACTATTGAGACTGTTAGAATTTATACAAACTCAGGGGGAACTCAGGGTTAATGGATGCCATGCTTGCGAGCCATAAATCGATTTGAACCGCCACAGTTATTATTTAATAACTTTTTTGCAATTGATGTAAATTTTTTTCGAAACGGTTAATTAATCAAGAGAATACAATACAAAACAATTTTTCTTTTTCTCTAGGAGGCGCAAAACTTAAGGGGTTACATACCTTTTTTGTACTCAAAAAATCGAAAAAAATTTATTGCTTATTTTACAAGTATATATTTTCGAGAATGTTTTTTCAAATTTTCATTGAAATCGGTGCGTTAGAATCAAAGCTATTGATATTTTTAGCGCGGTACTCCTCATAGGTTAAAACTGAACTTGAAACTTTAAACGCTATTATCTCTGAATCGCATTTTTTTAAAACTACTGTTACGGTGTGCATGATTTCTCCAAAATCGCTGAAGCAATCAGCTTGAAATTTACAGAGTTTCTTTATAGATATAATAGCTAGTTCGTGAACGAAGGAATTTTAATTTGTACTAAAATTTTTTTTTTGGTTAAAAAACTAGTTTGTAAAAACCGAAAAATTCGAATTTTGGTGAAAATCATTTGTCATTTCTAGAAAAAATTTTTTTCCTCAAAACCCTTCGTTCACGAACAAGATAACATATTAAACTAACAAACTTTCCTTTTTTTATTTAAGTTGAGTTGTTTCCGTTTTATCGTGCAAGCCACCTTAAAAGAAAAGTGTTTTGGTAAAACAGCTACAGTTTCTACAAATGTTAATATTTTTTCAGTTTTAAAGTGGCTATAATTTCATGACAACATGTATTATCAGGTACAATGCACATTATTTCAATAAAGTTTTAACTCGAACTCTAAAAATAATTATGAAAATCACTCTTTTTTTGTGGTCGAAAAGATATGAAACCCCTTAATTTGTTATTAACATTTTATAAACAAATTATATAAAAAACTATTAAAAATGAAAATTATTTTTAAATACTTGGTTTCATGAAGAAGAAAACCCATTTTGGTATTTTAAAATCGGTCAACTGGATCTCGAGAAAAATATTTTTTTATTTAATACTACAAAAAAACTAAATTGTTAATAACATGAACAAAAAAATTGATTTGTTCTAAAATTTTCAGGGTCTTTTTTTACTCTACGAGGAGTAGAAATAAATTATTTTAGATGAAAAATAAAATTATTTTTTTAATGTGATTCGTTTGAGAAATTCTGACCCTATAACAAAAGTATGGTAACTGATTATGGTACGTGAATCCGTTAACAGTTATTTTGTTTAAAATATATAAAAATTACAAACAATTTGTCCGGCCCATAACAGATTATTTCATTCTTAACTATCATAGTTGAAACTTATATTATGATTTATATTTTAATTAAAAAAAAATAAATAAAAAATAATATTAATTAAAAAAAAATTTAAAAAAATATTAATTAAAAAAAAAAAATAATATTAATTAAAAAAAATAAATAAAAATTAATAATATACAAATTGTCGGTTTCATGGAGAATCACCCTTATATATTTTGATCGCAAAACTGAAAATCTTTCATAATGTATTATATCTCGTGTACGTTTTTATAGTGCACGGGCTATTTCCTTTTCTATACATTTTTCAATTCATCGAAAACCATATAGAATACGTGAAGGATCGATGATTTACATAAAGAACATAAGTTTCAAAAGAAGCAAATGTTTTATCTTCAAAATTTAATAATACAACATACACTAACAAACTAACAGACTTGTTTGACAGTAAATTCTGAAGAAGAATATAAATTACTTACTGCGTTGTAGTTATGTATGTTTACATTTGCTAAAATTGCGCGTGTCAAAAGAAGTGTTGTAGTACCTGTAAAAGAAAAAAGTCTTTTTACCTCATAGTATCTATGGATATCTTTAAGACGTTGAAAGTATATCCTAAATATTTGAATTCTTTAAGGGTATTTTAAAAATTCTCACTTATAAAAATACCAAAAGAATTTACTTAAAAAATTGCTTCTTTAATTTTTAGGTTTTCAAACATTTAATAATAATTTGCTGTAGGTATACGTTTAGAGCCGCCTTTTTATTCCCGTTTATGCAAAAGTTCTAAAAGTAATTTCATATAATTAAAAGGTTATAAATGTTAAAATTATCTAAAGAACATTAAATATAATGTGATTTTATATAAAAGTCTAATTAACAAAATGAGTTTATTCTATAATTTATTTTTGAGCCAATAATCAAAATATCCAATTTGCATTTACTATTATAATAAGCAATTATAACATTTTTTCACGCAAACTTTCAAGTGATAAAATAGTTGTATAAGCCAAAGTTTCTTTTTTGCAATTTAATAATAACCTAATTTTAAAGAGGCTTCCGTTTCCGGTACCGATAAAGTTCAGTCGCGTGTGGATATTGTGAAGTTTATTTGCCAAAATAAAGGCTGTTTTTAAGGGGTGGATAGTTTGGATGTGAATAAAAGTGTTAAAGAAAGTGTTGAGTGTAAAGTGTGATAAAGTTGGTTGGCTGAGAAATTGGTGTGAGTGTTTAAAAGGGTTTGAAAGTCGAAGGTATTTTAGGGTTAAGTGGAAAGCGTGGGGTGTGAGGGTGACAGGTGTATTTGGGTGAGAGAGAAGGTGAAGGAAATTCGGGGGTCAGGTGATCGAGTCACGTGGTAGAAGATGACGGTAATATCGCCAAGGAAAGACAGGAGAGGGCAGTTAATGCCGGGTCTGGTCAAGAATGACAAGAAGGAGAAGGCAGAGGGAGAGAGTGAAGGGGAGGAGAGAGAACTGCTGGATCAGTTAAGCGATAGTGAGGGAAAGATAGGCGTAGGGGGTAAGGGGAAAGCAGGCAGGAGTTTGTCATTGACAGACGAAAATATAATGAGTGTAACAAGCGCGGATTTCAAAGCAAATGCGAAAGATAGGCAGGGAAGGCCGACCAATTTACAACTGCTAGGAAAGGAAACTAATAATGATAAAGAAATGATGTCAAGATTTGTGCGCAGTGATAAAGGGAAAGAAGGAGATGATAATAGGAATAAACAGGAATTAGAAAGCAAAAAGGAAAATAAAGGTAAAAAAGATAGGAAAGAATTAGGAGATTTAGAAGATCTGATTAAAAGAATGAGACAAAGTACAAGTAAAGGCATGGAAAAATTGAATACGAACTTAGATAGAAAAATGGATAAAGTAAGCGAGGGGTTAAGTAAGGAAATAGGGGAGATAAGAGAAATGTGCGAAGAATGGGAAAAGAGATGGAAAGTGGAAAAGGAGAAAGTCTATGAGAAACTTGATGCGCTAGAAAAAGAGCAAAAGGAGAGAAAAGAAGAAGTGGAAAAAGATTTATGGGAGGTGAGGAAGGAAGTAAGAGAATCAAAAGAAATAATGACAGAAGTAAAGAAAAGAATAGAAGAATTAGAAGCTAATAAAGAGGGTCAAGTATTTAAAGAAGTTGCAGATACAGGATTGGAAGCAAAAATGGAGGAAGTCACTAAATAGATGGAGCGCACAGAGAGGGACAAACGAAAGAGCAATATAGTAGTTCAGGGGATTAAGGTAGAAAGAAAGGAGGGAAAGAGACTATACAAAGAATATTAAGAGAGATAGGATCAAATGTGGATATTGTAGGACTGAAAGGGGTTGGCGGGGAAGATAGAGAAAGGCCTAAAGTGTGGGTAGTGCAATTGGGAAATAAGGAGAAGAAAATGGAGGTGATGGCGGCCAAAAATAAATTAAAGGGAAGGAAAGAAATAATAGAAGAGGATAAGACATGGAAGGAAAGGGTAATTTCGAGGAAATTGGACCAAAAGAAGTGGGAAGAGAGAGATAAAGGATGCCAAGTAAAAAGAGGAAGGGAATGTTTATGGGTAAATGGTGTCAAGTGGGTAGTTAGCGAAGCAACAGGAGAAGTGATTAAAGAGGAAAGGAACAGAGAAATAATGGCGGCGGAGGAACGTGAAAGTAGAAATAAAGGGAAGGTTTTTTGGGACAAGAGTGGAGAAGGAAGTGGAGCAGAGAGTACAAGGATAGAGCGGAAATAAAAACGGCGTTCTGGAATGTAGGAGGGATAAAAAACAAGGATGACGGATTTTGGAAAACACTGGAGAAGTGGGACGTTCTGATTCTCTGTGAAACGTGGATTGAATTGAAGGATTGGGAGATAATAAGGAGAAAGTTACCGAGAGGGTATAGATGGAAAATAGAAGGAGCAAAACGAGAGTTTCAAAAAGGAAGAGGAGCAGGAGGTATGATTTCAGGGGTTAGGGAGGAGATTAAGGAGACAAAGAGTCTGGTAAGAGAAGAAGAAGGATGCATGGTAAGGAGAATAAAAATAGGAAGAGAGCATATATAGACATAGTAGGAGTATATAGAAGAAGAGGGGAGGAAAAGGGATGGAAAAATTTAAAAGGGTGGATGGAAAAGGGAAAGGACAATAAAGTGGTAATTGGAGGTGACTTGAATGTGTGGACTGGTGAATTGGGGGTGGTGTATGGGATGAAGAAAGTGAAAATATATAAGGGTATCACAGCATAAGGAAGTAGACAGTGAGGGTAAACGGTTGTTGGAAATATTGGAAGAAGAAGGGTGGGCTATATGCAATGGAAACATTGAAGGGGATGAGGAAGAAAATTTTAAATACTGTGGAAAAGGAAACACTGTGATTGACTATGTATTGACTAATGAGAAAGGAAGGGATGGGATAAGAAAGATGAAAGTTGGAAAAGAGATAGGGTCGGATCACTTTCCACTGGTGGTAGAATTAGAGGGGGAAAAACTGAAAAACAGGCGAGTTGTAAAGAATTTAGAGAAACCAAAGAGAAGTAAAATGGGAAAATGGAGCGAAGAAAGATTGTCAGAGTTTGGAAAAAGAATGCAAGAGGAGATAGAGGAAAGTTTAGATATCGAAAGTGTGAACACAAGATTAGGACGATTGAGGGAAAGAATTGACAAAATTAAAGAGGATATGGACATGTAGAGGGTAAGGATTTAAGGTATAAAGGGTGGTGGGATAGTGAGTGCGAAGAGAGTAGGAGGGAAATGAGGAGATACATTAAGGAGTGGAGAAAAGGAAATATAGAAAGGAAAGAATACAACAGAAAACATAAGAAACATGAGAAGTTAGTAAGAAGGAAAAAAGAAGAGGGAAAAAAGAGGTTCATGGAGGAGGTAGAAAATGCGGTAAGAGATGGAAGAGAGTGGGAAGTCATAAATAGAGAAAGAAGGAAGGGAAAACAAATAAATAAAAACATTACAATGGAGGAATGGACGCAGTATTTTATGGGGATAAGTGGAGGTACGGAACATAGAATAACAGGAGAAGGAAGGAAACCCGTAATAGAAGAAGGGGAGGAGGAGGAAGTTTCCAGAGAAGAGGTAGAGGAAGCAATAAATAAGTAGAAAAGGAATAAGGCAGTGGGGCGAGATGGGATGGAAAGCGAAAGTATTAAATATGGGGGAGAGAAGTTAAGGGGGGAAGTATGGAAAATCGTAAATAAAGTATGGATGGGAGGAGGATGGTCGGAGGAGTGGAAAACCGGACTAATAGTACCACTGGTAAAAAAAGGAGAGGGAAAGAAACTAGAAGATTATAGGGGAATAACACTAATGCCAGTAAGCTATAAAGTTTACGCGGAGGTATTAAGAAGCAGGTTGGAAAAGGAGGTGGAGAGGAATGGTGGAATCCCACATAATCAAGCAGGATTCAGGAAAGGTATGGGCACGATGGACCATGTTTACACTCTAAACTATGTGGTAAATAAAAATTTAAGGGAAAAAGGAGGAAAATTGGTAGCACTCTTCGTGAATTTTAAGGTGGCCTTCCCATCGGTGAATAGAGGAATCTTATGGAAAACATTAAAGGAAAGAGGGATAAAGGCAGGAATTGTGGAAAGGATTAAGGAGTTATATACTGATGTTAGGACAAGAGTTAGAATAGGGGAGAAAATGGGTAATGAGTTCTGGTTAGGAAGAGGGCTTATGCAGGGGTGTCCGTTAAGCCCCATTCTTTTCAGCTTATTAATGGCGGATTTGGAAGAAAAGCTGGAGCGAAGAGGAAAAGGAGGAATAAAATTAGGAAACGGGAAAATCTACTTACTTGAGTATGCAGATAACGTAGTATTAATGGCAGAAAAGGAGGCTGGAATGAGGTTATTGATTAAAGAATTCGAGAAGTATGTGAGGGAAAAAGATTTGTGGGTGAATGTTGGGAAAACAAAAATTGTAAGGTTTATGAATAAGAGAGATGAGGGACAGAATGAATGGAAAATGAATGGAAGAGCAGTTGAAGAAGTGAATGAATTTTGTTATTTAGGTTTTTGGTTTACGTATAATGGTGGGCATGAATTGAATGTAAGTAGAAGAGTGGAAAGAGCGAGTAAAATAATGGGGCAAGTATGGGGGATAGGGGAAAGAAGGTTTAAGAATGACTGGAAAAGAAGATTGTGGTTGTTTGACATGTTAGTGTGGAGTGTAGTAAGTTATGGGGTAGAAGTATGGGGATGGATGGAAATGAAAAAAGTGGAAAGCATGCAGGAGAAATATTTGCGATGGGTGATGGGTGTGAGTGGAAATTGTCCGGGATATATGTTAAGAGAGGAATTGGGTAGAGAGAAAATGTGTGTAAGACAGAGAAAAAGGGCTTGGTGTTTTGAGGAGAAGATGAGACAAGGTGGAGGGTGCAATTGGACGCGAATATGTTGGATGCAAGTTAAAGAAAGAGAGGTAAAAAGAAAGAACGAATTGGCTAAATGGGAGAAGGAAAGGATAGAGGGGATAAGGAAAGGTATAAATAAGGGACGAGGATGGATGGAGGTGAGAAAGGGGTGGGAGGATAAGGATAGAGAGGAAAGATGGGAGAGGATTATAACATCTAGGTACAACGAGTGGTATAAAATGATAAAAGGGAAAGAAGTGCCAAAGTACCTAACAAGTTTTAGAAAAGAAGAGAGATTAAAGAGAATGGTCAGGTTTCGAATGGGGGAAGGAATGAGGGGGTGTAGGTACTGGGTGAGTGAAAGTGAGAAATTATGTAGAGTGTGTGGGTTTGAAGTGGAAGAGTGGGGACATGTTTTGGATTGGTGTGCAAGAAGAGAGGAAGATGATAGAGGTGTGGGTGAAAGGGTAATGTGGATGTTGAATGAGAATGATCAAGGAGAGAGATGGATGTATGAATTAGAAAGAATGAGAGTGAATGAGGGGATTATTTAAATTAATGATAAAGAGGGTGTGATCGTTATTTCAATTAAATTATACTTCTATATGACGAAGCCAAATGGAACGGGAAACGGATATTGGCACTGGCGGATAAATTACAATTATAATAGAATATTATGATTTTGTATTAGGTTAAGGTAGAATAAGAAATTTGTAATTTAGTTTAAGTTTTTATGTAATATGGGTCCTCGAACCCTGCATTGATCAGGGAGAGTAAATATATATATATATATATATATATATATATATAAACCTAATTTTAAAGTGTTATAATTTTTAATTTGTATAATTTGTAATTTAACAAATGTCTGTTAAGTCTAAGTGTACTAAAATATAACTTATTTAAAAAAAATATCTTTTTTAAAGAATAAAATTTCTATATAAATGCTATATTTACTATAAAAGGTATCATCATTATGATATAGAATAATTTGAATACCGTTTTATTTTAAAGAAAATGAAAATTGAATTAATGAAATTGTTGTTTATTCATATATTATTATTTTCTTGTTGACATTTATTTAAATGCTCAAAACATCGAATTGTCAATTCGTCGAATGCTAGAAAGGTCGAATCATCAATTCGTCGAATGCTCAAAACGTCGAATTGTCATTTCGTCCAATGCTAAAAACATCAAATCATCGAATGGTCAAATGCTAAAAACGTCAAATTTCCAATTTGTCAAATGTTTAATTAGTCAAAACGCCATCTGTTTGAATTGTCAAGTAGTCGAATGCTCAAAGCAACGAATTGTTAATTCGTAGAATGTTCAAAACAACGAATCGTCAATTGATCGTATATTCAAAAAGTCGAATCGTCATTTCGTCCAATGTTCAAAACGTAGAATCGACAAAAAGTCGAAAACATTGCTTGATGTAAGTTTACATTAATTTAAACCAAGCAAATTTTTTGACTTACGACGTTTTGACGATTCAACCATTTGCAGATTCGATGTTTTGAGCATTTGACCATTCGACGATTTGATGTTTTTAGCATTGGACGAAATGACAATTCGACGTTTTAAGAATTCGACGAATTGACGATTCGACCTTTCCAGCATTCGACGAATTGACGATTCGATGTTTTGAGCATTTAAATAAATGTCAACAAGAAAATAAGAATATATGAATAAACAACAATTTCATTAATTTAATTTTCATTTTCTTTAAAATAAAACGGTATTCAAATTATTCTATATCATAATGATGATTAACCTTTTATAGTAAATTTAACATTTTTATAGAAATGTTATTCTTTAAAAAAGATATTTTTTTTAATAAGTTATATTTTAGTACACTTAGACTTAACAGACATTTGTTAAATTACAAATTATACAAATTAAAAATTATAACACTTTAAAATTAGGTTATTATTAAATTGTAAAAAAGAAACTTTGGCTTATAAAGCTATTTTATCACTTGAAAGTTTGCGTGAAAGCTCATGACAGCTGATTACAAGGTATGTACAAATTGTGAATTTAAGCGCATCTGCCATCTGGGGTCCGTAGCCAAATCGTCCCCCCCTAGCGGCTGAACTATTTGACCTAGAGAGTTCAAATTTGGTACAGATATGTATTTTCACATGTAGATTATAGAAAAATTTTGGGAATGTGATTGGATGTCATAGCGTTGTCAAGGAAATAACACGATTTTTTGCCAAAAATGCGTAAAAAGTGAACATCCCTCTCTTAACGTCTAAACTATTCAACATGGTAAGCAAAAATTTATCATACTGGTGTATTTTAATGCGAATATAACAAAAAAATATAGAAAACTTGCAATATAATAATGTCCATAGCAATAATAATAATAACACAGGCACACAAAAAAAGTTGTTTGTTTTTTGAACCAGACATACATATCTTATAGTATTTTTGACCGCTGAAAACGAATTTGAAGTCAGAATTGCTCCATCACCCTCTGTTTTTTTAAAACGAGAAAACTACATTTAACTTCAAATTTTAAAGTAAAAAAAATTGAATCACAGATTTCTCTTTAAAAAAACAATAAATTTATCTACTTCTGCTACAACAACTCAGAAACAATGTCAACATTGCTTAAACACCCTTTGTTTTTTATTAAATCGAAAAAACTACCCCTAAAACTACCCCTAAAACTACCCCTAAAATTTTTAAATTGAAAAACCAACCCTTAAATTTATAAAATAAAAGTTTAAAGTAAAAAAAATGAAATACCACATTATTTTTCAAAACAGAACAAGAAATTTATGTATTTCTTTATTAACAACTCAAAAGCATTAGCAAAATTGATACAACACCCTTTGTTTTTCTAATTGAAATAACTACCCCTGATATGTAAAAATTAAAATATGTAATAAAAGAAATAAAAAACCACAACAAATTGGTAAGTTATATTGAGAATTAAAAGATCATAATTTGTTTTTAAAGGTGAAAGAATTTAACAATTTGATTTGATTCGGAATAATTGTTAAATTCTTTCACCTTTAATATAATACTACCGAAAGATAAATTCATTTTCTTCAATAATTTGTTTTTGTTACATTTAAATTTAAACGAATTTGTTGTGGTTTTCCATTTTTTTTATTATACATTTTGATTTTTTTATATTATGGGTAGTTATTTCAGTTGGAAAAACAAAGGATGTTGGAGCAATTTTGCTAATGCTTTTGAGTTATTAATAAAGAAATACATAAATTTCTTGTTCTGTTTTGAAAAACAATGTGGTTTTTCATTTTTTTGACTTTAAACTTTTATTTTATAAATTTAAGGGTTGGTTTTTCAATTTAAAAAAAACAGAGGGTAATGGAGCAATTTTAGCATTGCTTTTAAGTTGTTGAAAGAGAAATACATAAATTTATTGTTCTATTTTGAAAAACAATGTGGTTTTTCATTTTTTATTACATTAAAATTTTATTTTGTAAATTTAAGTGTAGGTTTTTCAATTTAAAAAAAACAGAGGGTAATGGAGCAATTTTAGCATTGCTTTTAAGTTGTTGGAAGAGAAGTACATAAATTTATTGTTTTATTTTAAAAAACAATGTGGTTTTTAATTTTAATATTATAGTTTTGAATTTTTATTTGAATTTTTTTTTATTTGAATTTTTTTTTAAAAATGAAAATTCAGATTTCGGACTGAATATGAAACAATTTGAATGATTTGTATTATCGTAGGAAGAATTATTAAATTTTGGTTCTCTATCCCAAAAAGTTTATTAATGATTTTCAATTAAGATCAATGCTAAATATCTTAATAAACGCTAATATTCTTCTTTCAACAAGTGCAATCAGATTCCGTAATTAATTCAAAGATGAAAAGAATTAGGTACAATTATTATTATTTGCATTTATTTTAATTCAGCTACTCAATCGTTACAAACTTTGTATCAACGTGCACTTCAACGGGGTTCTGTGCGAGAGTCCTTAGGGTACCGTCCCATGATGATCAGAAAACAAAATGCAAAGCAGAATTTCGTGAGAGTGAAAAGGATAGTGATATCTGACTATATCTCTTGCACTCACGAAATTCTGCTTTGCATTCTGTTTTCTGCTCATCATGGGACCGTACCCTCAGATTCAAGGCCGGAGCGGAATAGAGTCGCAACGTGAACGTAAAACGAACGGGAAGCGTTCCCGTTCCCGTCAGGATTACGGTCTATTCTGCGTTAAATATCACGTCGCGAAACTTAACCTGAAAAAGTGAACAAGAAATGTGCAACATTGAGGACAACGAGCATTCATATTTATGATTTAAATGTGATTTATTTGTATGACATCAATTTAAAAGGTTTTTTAGCTTAATAAGAGATTTGTAAATGTAAGTACTTTGAAATAAATAAGTATATTAGTAATTTGTTTACAGTTTAAACTTCGTTGTTTTTGTTTCATCAATTTTGGTAACTTCTTTTTAAATTTTTCAAATTATTATTATTATTATTTTTCATAAATATTAAAGGATATTCTAATTTATGCTTGAAACTTTGAAGAAACAGTAATTGAACAAAATTGTTTCAAATTAATTTATTTCTTTTATCATCTTTAAATCTAAAATAATTAAATCCAATAAAAAATTTTTCAAAATAATTGAATTTTTTGCGAAAAATTTAATTGGAATCTTTAAAAATAATTCAATTTTTATGAGTTTCGCTCGAGCTGTCATTGAGAGCGGTCGTCTTTTTCCGTGCACTTTCTTTTTTCGTATGATTTATCTTGGTGATTGTCTTTCTCACCTGTGATTTCTCACTTTTTTTGTACTAAAGTGCGAATTTTCGAATTGTCAGTTATTTCAATTTTTCTGGTATTGTTCACTTGTGATTATGTCTGTAAACAAGGACGAGGAGAGGTGGAACAAATTGTTTCTACAGCTGAGCGAGTTAGCGGCCTCTCACTCTGATCTAAAGGAAGAGATACGGACCACGAACAATATTTTGGAAATGAATGTCACGAGGCTGTAGAATCACGATAAACGTTTGTTGATTATTGAGGAGAACGCAACACGTTTTGCAAATTTTCAACGCAGTAGGAATATAATTCTTTTTAATTTAGAAGATTCTGACTCCGTCTATAAAAATGTGTTTCATTCGGTGGGTAGATTATTTATGGAGGTGGGTCTTAACATACTGGACTTGTCAGTCGATAACATCTTCCGGCTGAGAAAAGTCAGAGGCAAACGTCCCACTATTGTAAAATTTATTGCTACGCGTTGGGTCAGTTTGGTATTTTCGAAGGCTAACGAGCTGAAAGATAGAAACATCATAGTTACGAACGATCGCACAAAAGAAGAGAGGGGGCATCGACGTCAGCTGTGGATCAAGGTTAAGGAGATGCGTGAGTTCTGGGATCAACGTGAAAATTTCTAATAATCGAATTGTCACTCTTGAGAATCCCACTCCTGACGATAAGAATATTTCGTCACAACGTGAAGTCTCGAAGGGCGATACGCGAGGCGGGGCCTCTTCTCAGGAGGTAGCTGATAATGTGAAACCTAAGAGGGGGCGTCCCTATGGTTCTACCAAGAATAAGTTCGATGGGTCGGACTCATATTCAATGGACAGCTTTCTTTCGCAAGGCACTGGTCTTAATTCTTCCCGCTCCTCTCGTCTTAATTCGAAGAAGCAGAATGTGGACAGTCAGGATTAGCAGCCACTCTACAAGGGTCTGTCTTCAACTGGAAATGATGGTTGTAGAAACATCTTTTTTGGAATGTGCATGGTATTAGCAATGTTGCAGAAATACAGGATCAATGTAGTTCTCAGGATATTTTGTGTTTATCTGAAACATGGAACGAATCATTTGTGTGTAACTCGTTTTTTGGTAGTGATTTTAAACTTATTCAGGCGCCTGCGACTAGAACACATAAATACGGTAGAGCGAAGGGGGGCTTGCTTATAGCATATAACTCAAATTTTTATATTTTCTCAGTACTTTTTATTAGTTATAATCAAATTTTTGTTAAAGTTAATTCTCGTTTTAATGAATTTTGTTTCTATTTGTGTTTACTTTATATAGCTCCTGACAAAAATTTAGATAATTTTTGTGATAATTTTAATGCTGATGTATTTAATTTATTTTCGGTTTGCCCCGATATTCTGATAGTTATAGGGGGCGACTTCAATTGTAGAGTGGCGGACATGAACCAATTGGATCAATGTATTTTTTATAATGTTAATAATGTGTTTCATACGAGATATTCGGAGGATAAAGTTTTAAATTCTAAAGGTAAAATGTCTGTTAACCAACTTGAATCTGAGGAACTTGTGTTATTAAATGGTCGCTGTTGCGTAGATATTCCGGCTCAGTTTACGTTTTTCAATTCAAGGGGTGCTAGTGTAATTGATCTGATTTGGTGCTCTTTCTCTGCCCTTCCACTTATTGAAGGTCTTAAGGTTCTTCACCTGGCCACTTCTTCGAATCACTTTCCGGTTGTATTAAATATTTCTTTTCCTAGTTATAAAATTGTTAACTCGCGCTCTGTTAATCTATTTTTTAAAGACAATAAGACGGATGTGTTTGTATCAACTATGGCGTTCAGAGAAGAGGTGGCTAAAATTGATACCGATATTGATAATTTAAATTCTACGATTATATCTACGATTTGGGATGTAGCTTTGAGTCTGGGCATGTGTAGTAATAACTTTTCTAACAAGAGGGCAAGAAAAAATTCATGGTATGATTTAGAGTGCAGGCTTTCCAAAAAAGAGGTAACGCGAGCTCTTAAATCATGCAAGGATAATAATTTTTCTGTTCTTGATCTCGAGAATTATTTTCAAAAGAAAACCCTTCATAGGAAACTCTTAAAAGCTAAAGAAAGAGAATTTGCTCTGAATCGTTTGAAAATTATTAACAATTGTAGATCCTCGGAGCAGTTCTGGAGTGCCATGAATGCATCTCGGATACGTGTCAATTCCCGCTCCGTCATCGACATTGACACCTGGTATTCTTATCTTCGTGAATGTTTCTTCCCTTTTCGTAATGTATCGCCAATTGATAGTTGTATTCTAACCCAATGCGTCCCTGAACTGGATCAATGTATTACTACTGACGAAATTACAGTAGAACCTCGGTTATCCGAGCCTCGATTATTCGAGATTCCGGATTATCCGAGACACTAAACATGCTCGGATAATGCGGAATAACTCAGATAAAACGGATCGAGCGACTAAATTTAGAAAATAAATTTTACAAAACCACTGTTTGTGATCATTCCATTTAAAATTTCGTCCATTTTTGTCATTTAATATTATTCTAACACTTTAAACACATGAAAAATAATTTAAAATTTTGAAATTTTCATTGGTTCCGTGTTATCCGAGTTTTCGATTATCCGAGGTACCTCTTCCCCACATTACCTCGGATAATCGAGGTTCTACTGTATAACTTCCCTCATTAAATGTAAAAATGGAAAAGACCCTGGCTCCGACGGGATTAATTTTGATTTTCTCAAGACCCTTCCACAAAATTGGATCCTATTTTTAAATAGTTTTTTTAAATAAAATTCTGATCTCTGAGAGGGTTCCGGAAGAGTGGGGTAAATTATCAACCTTTATGTTGTATGAAAAAGGGGATGCATTGGTCCCTGATAATTATAGGTCTATTACACTAATTAATTGTGTAGCGAAGATTTTCACTCAAATTTTATGTATTCGGGTAGTTTCGTGGGCTGAGAGACGCAATCTTATTCCGGAATAACAATCAGGGTTCAGAAAGGGCAGAAGTTGCCTTGATAATGTGTTTTCTCTAGCTTCTATTATCCAAATTCATTTAAGTGGTAAGGGTTCAGCATTGTTCACGGCTTTCGTTGATTTTAAAGGGGCCTTTCCATCGGTCTCCCACCTTTTATTGTGGAAAAAACTGTACTCGCTTGGTGTTAGTTCCAAGTTTATAAACATAATGTGTGACTTCTATTCTAAGGCGAGGACTTGTATTAAAACTAACGAGGGGGTATCTGGGGATGTTCGCGTTACCCGGGGGGTTCTTCAGGGAGAGGTACTTAGTCCTTTCGAGTTTCTTATGTTCATCTCCGATATGGATGAATTTTTTGTAGAACATGGTTGCAGGGGGATACCTGTCAGTAATTCGACAGAGATACTCATGCTTGGTTACGTGGATGACTATGTGCTTCTCGCTGATTCGCCTTCCGAAATGTCCAAAAGTTGGCAACTTTAGCTGAATATTGCAAATGTAATGAGCTTGTTGTGAATGTTGATAAGACGAAAATTGTAATTTTTACAAACTCGGGCAATTCTAGGGCGAGGAGATTCAGGTCTTTTAGGTTTGGCGAGAGTAGTGTTGAGGTGGTGAATGAGTACGTTTATTTGGGAGTCACCTTTCATTGTTCCGGCTCTTTCGAGTTGGGGCTGAGTCCTGGAAGTCTTGTACCAAATTGTTTCAGAGCCTTGCTCTCAGTGTTCTATTTTACAATTGTCAGGTGTGGGGATTGGCTTTTCTTGATGATGTGGAGAGAGTCCAACTGACCTTCCTTAAAAGCCTTTTGAGTCTTCCCATCTGCACCCCTAATTATGCGGTGAGATTGGAGACAGGCAGCTTACATCTTGCCTATTATGTTTTAAAACAAACCATAACCTGGATTAATAAAATTTTTTATTCAATGGATGTTTCTCGGTACCCCAGGTTGTGTTTTGTCAAGTTACTGTCGTTGGCTAAGGGGGGTTTGGGTCGCAGATCTAACTGGACACTGCAACTAAAAAGATATTTGTTTGACCCTTGTGGTCTATCAGATGTGTGGGACGCGATGTTCTCCCAGTTCTTCTAACTTGATGGAGAGTTCGTCCTTAGAACTTATGCCGGTTATATTGTTGAACGCGATAGAGCTTGCCTTTCAACATCGAAGAGCTTACTCATTTACCCTCAGCTTTCTATTTCACCGGGTACCCAGGGTTACCTTCGTTTACCTTACCTTCGTTTATATCCACTTTTATTTCAAGAAGATTTTCGCTCAATGCAGACTTTTAAATCGACACTTTAATCGTATTTCTTTTAACAAAAAAAGTTTATTTTCCCTCCGGATACTACTTGTACTCGCTGTAATCTGGAAGAGGTGAATCTTTTCCACTTTTTAATTGCATGCCCAGCTTGCGAACATTTATTGCAAAATTTTGTTTCTGATTTTTCGCACAATCTTTCCCCTATTGAGAACTGGATGAATGTTTTATCTTCAGATGATCGAGTGATTATCAAGCGTTTCGTGAGATGTATTGTCTATATTCTCGACGTCCCTTTGTATGTCTCGGAATGACTGCATGATGCAATTTTTTTCATAATTTTTCTTACTTTTTACGTGGCTCCCTTGTAGATACTGTTCGTGTCCCAAACAAGTGAAATAAATAAAAATAAATAAATTCAATTTTTACGAAAAATTTAATTAAAACTACATTAAATTTAAGAAAGATTTAATCAAGTTCTTTTATCCAAATTTTCAAAAATTATTAAATACCTGCGAAGAAACCTATTAATATATTTTAAATAATTAAATTCTTTTGAGCAATTTTACTGCAAATTTTTTCAAGTAATTAAATTTCTGTAAAGAATTTTATTAATTATAGAAATAATTGAAATATTTCATGAAATTCAATAGAAATTGTATTTATGCGAAGAATTGAATTCTTTCAAAAAATCTTTTAGAAATTATATTGAAAATAATTTAATTCCCGTGATGAAGTATTATTAAGGTTTTTGAAATCAATTATTTAAAAAAATGTAATAAATTCGTTACAAGAATTTAATTATTTTCATAAATAATAAAATTCTTTACAGAATTTTAGTTATTTTCAATACTATTTGAAGTAAATTATTTGAAAAATGTAATTAATTTCGAAAAATTTCATAAAATTCTTTAAAAGAAGTAAATGAACAATTATCGATTATTTTTAATAATTTTTTGCAAAAATTCCTAGAATATTTTCAAATCCATTTGTTTACAACTCAATTTTACAAAATTTTGATTATTCGGAATTAATTCAATTGTATATTAAAAAAATAAAAACTTAGAATTATTTCGCTAGAAAAATAAAAAAATTCAAAATTCAATGATTATCTAAAGTTTTAACTGAAATTGATGTTTAAATCAGCATTAAGTTTTATTATTTATGAAAATAATAAAATATGTAAATAATTGAATTCCTGTGAAATTCTTATTATTTATGAAAATAAAGAAATGTTTGCGCAAAATTCTATTAAAATTTTTGTTAAGTAATTGAATTCTTTTAGGAATTTATATTAATTAATATCACAAATTTTTCTTTTAAATGTTTATTACTATTATTTAAAAGTTTTTCAATAGCATTAATTTTTCAATTATTCTACATGCATGATTACAGGTTTATTCCAGACATTTTCATTTGGTAGAATATGCCCGACGAATTAAATAATGATTTAAATTTGGCTCTACTGATCATAATTCAAATTGCAACCTTCTTGATACTGAGCAAGAAGCAAAGGAGGAATTTGTCAATAAGAAAATGGGGTGTTCGCCCAGTAAACCAAAGGAGAAAAGAACTCGGGGAATTTCAGACTTTCTTTCAGGAAATAAAAAATGATGAAGTGTATTTTTTCAAATATACCAGGATGAATTTGGAAAAATTCAATTTGTTATTGGAAAAAGTAAAGCCATATCTTCTGTTTCTTCAATAACGGATAGTTTTAACACAAATTAAACCGTTTTCATATATTTTTTATAAAACTGAAGTTACCAATGTTGATTCAACGAAAAAATTTGAAAAAGAACTTCCTCTATAAAGTTCAAGATATAAATTTTTCTCGGAAGCAATTTTTTTCTTCTTATAATTATTTATTTTGATGTTACAAACCATTTAAAAGAATTTCAAGTGAATCAAGGTCGGGGAAAACGTAGATTTTCATTTTGTAAATAAAATTCCCAGATCTTTGGAAGATTGACGTTAGAAAAATTTTAAATCACTGCTTTCCCCAACTTGGAGTCACTTGAAATTATTTTTAAATGGCCTGTGATATTCAAATGAATAATTATCATAAGAGAAAAATTGCTACTGAGTCAAGAAATCATTAATTAAGTTGAAATTTTTTGAAAATTCGTAAGAGAAAAATTACATCTTCTGTTTTCCCACC
Source organism: Leptopilina drosophilae (assembly GCA_032873175.1). NCBI lineage: Eukaryota > Metazoa > Arthropoda > Insecta > Hymenoptera > Figitidae > Leptopilina > Leptopilina drosophilae. Next base: position 38,903,201 of record CM065483.1, read on the forward strand.
TTTATTTTAATATAGGGTTTGGAGTGTTTACTTGCGGGTTAAAAATAAACAAGAAAAATTTGTATCCTGAACTTTTTATAGAAAAATTTTCTAATTATTTCGTTGAATCAACGTTGGTAACTTAAGTTTCATTATTTTTCAGTGTGTCCAGAAAATCAAGAATTTTTTTACACTTAATTTCTTTTATTTTCTTTCATATTGTTCACAGGGTGACTACTTTTTATAAGAAATTGAATTGTCAATTTTCCCGGTTAATTTTTTTTTATTTTTCGGTCAAATTAGAATCGATTGAAACAATATTCCTAATTTTGCAATATTCCTATTATTCAATATTGTTTTACACTTAAATTTAAATTAAAACTGAAAATACTTAAAAGTTGTATCTTTGGCCAGTAGTAGTAAGATCTTTTGACGTCAAAAATAATTTATAATTATTTAACACTTATCTTTAATGATAAAAAAATATATATGATTAGTTTTTTTAGTTAGGAGAACATTTAGTTTAATTTCGATTATTTTTATGTAGTTGGAAGGAAATTTTCTTTAACGATTGAAGCTTGCTCTTGTAGCATTTTGAAAAATAATTTAAAATTATTCTGATTATACATATTATAATTTACTCTAATCAAAATCGAACTCTTTTAGAGACAACAATTTCTTTGACATTTTTTTAGAGTGTATACTAACATGAAAAATTTCTAATTGTCCAAATGATCAAAATTGTTTATTTCTTTTTTAAATTCGAAATTTAAAATTATTTGTAATAATTTTATCTCAATTTAAATATTATTTCAGGTTTTTGGCAAGTGGGGACAGCATTTTTTTATTGCTTCGTCTTACCGTGTTGGTGAATCAACACTACGAGCTGTCATCGAAGAAACATGTGTTGTTTTAATAAAAGTTTTGGCCCCGGAATATTTAAAAGCTCCTAGTCGAAACGACTGGCTCAAAATCAGTAAAGGATTCTTAAATAATTGGAATTTGCCGAATTGTGGAGGAGCAGTTGATAGTAAACATATAACTATAAAAGCTCCTTCCAATTCTGGCACTTTATTTTCAATTATAAAAAGACTTTTCGTATTGTTTTAATGGCAATATGTGACTTTGAGTATAAGTTTAGCTTGGTCGATATTGGAGCATATGGAAGCTCGCATGATAGAGGGATTTTTGTAGAGTCGAATCTTTCAGAAGGCCTCTTTAATGGAACTTAAAATTTTCCTGAGGAACAGTTTGAAATTCCTAATTCAGACATTCGATCCTCCATCTATCTTGCGGGTGATAATGCCTTCCCGATTTCAACAAAACTGTTGAAACCCTATGTCGGTTCTTTTTTGGGAAACATAAAAAATATTTTCAATTACAGACTCTCCCGAGCAAGGAGAGTTGTAGAAAATGCTTTTGGAATATTGTCATCCAGATGGAAGATACTATATATGAATATTTCTGCAGACCCGAAGAGAGTGGAAAACATTGTTATGACGTGTATTTGCCTCCATAATTTTTTAATGACGCTTAATAATAAGGCCAACATGCAAACGCGTCAGTATTGCCCATCTTTATACGTTGATCAAGAAACTGACGATGGACGTTTAATATTAGGTAATTTTAAATCATTTTAAAATCCATAATTTATATCTATAAGTTAAACATGTACATATTTTCGAGCAAAAGTTATGAAATTTTAAAATAGAAAACTGTAACAACCTTGTTAAAAATTCTAATTTTTTTCTTCTCTTTTCTGTCACTTAGCTTGATTATTTTTGGGCTTTTCAAAAACACTTTACATGTTTATTGTTGAAATTCTTTATGGGAGTTGAATTTGAAGAAACATTCAATTATTGAATAAATTATTTATTTTTGTATTTAAATAGTTGAATTCTAGTAAAACTTTCTAATAAAAATTTAATTGAAAATTAATTAGATTTAAGGTTTTAGATACTAATTGAATTTTGAAAAACTTACTACACTGAAAAAATTATGTGTTGCTACCTTATCTACAAATGTCGCTACCACACAGATCAGATGGTAAGTACTATCCCGATTTCGAGAGGGAGATTAGCTCTCGAGGGAACACTACCTCACCGCGAGAGAAGCCTACAACACTGGTACGAGGTTGCACCAATCTCGAAATATCGGTATGACAGCCTTCCGTCTATTCGGGAAGGCTACCTACTCTCGAGATTTGTTGACGCACCCGAAAACCAAAGGGCAGAGCACTCGAGTCAAGATAATGTAGCGCCATCACCACACATGCTGCAGCCACACAAAATTTTTTTCAGTGTAATAATTGCAATTTTCAAAAATAATTGAATTTTGTAATGGTTTCAAATAAAAATCTTAGAAAAACATGAATTTTTCTTAGTTTTATATAAAAATTGTATAGAACTAGGTAATTTTTTCTAACGGTTTAATCGAAAATTTTAAAAGTGATTTAAAGTTTTTAATTTCTGATGTATATTTAATTGAAGAATTTTCGAAAAATCGTAATTTCGCAAAATTAAATTGTAAGTAAATGGGTTTAAAAATTCTCAAAGAAGAACATTTTCAAAAATTGGAAAAATAACAATTGAATTGAAATAATAAAAATAATTTTGAAGAAGTTATAGTAACAATATTCCTATAATATAATAATAGAATATAATATCATATAATAATTTAATATTTATTAAAGACTCTTAATTTCATAAACATTCATATTTTCAAATAATTTCCTCAATAATTTTCCTGTTTTTACTCATTTTTTAAACTTTCTTATAAAATTTTTGGACTTTTAAATTAGAAACAACTTTTCAATGTATACAGAATTTTTATTTTTACTTGTGTTTCTTATTTGTCATTCCAAGAAAACAAATTGTATATTTTTTCAGCTGTGCAAAAAACTCAATCGAGTATTTTCGAGCCCAACCAATCTAAACTTAATGAGTTTGAGCTCTATTAGTGTCAAGCTGTATAAAAAGTCTTGAATAACTTGGATCACCCGAGTGAATTTGAGTACTCGCATATTTTATATTTAGTGAATTGAAATACACTTTAAAATTCAAGTTTATTTACTTATTGATTCGGTATACAGCATAAACTCAAAATTTTCTACTCAATGCTAATTTTTTAGTAATCTAAAAGCTCAATTTATCTCTAAATAATATTTCCCTGAATTACAAAAAGTTTTAGCTTTTTAAAACTTCTTTTCTAAATGTCAGTTAACAAATTAGGATGTTCAGGAATTTCGCTAAGCATGAACCTTATCAGGGTTGCAAAACAAAAAAAATAAGGTAAAGTTCATTCGCATTTGAAATTATGACGAAATTCCAAATTTTTTCATTATTTTCCCTGACTTTTCCTAATTTTCCAGACCTGTGGCAACCCTGCTAATGAATTTTAACATTTCGGAAAAATTCGATTGTCTTGAAAATTAGAAAATATCATGTAACCTTTTTATGAGGAAATATTTTGTATATGCAACAAAGTGATCTTTTTTTTAAATTATGCTCGATTTTTCATATGCTTTATAAAATAAATATTCCAACTTTGTTATCTTTATTTGAATAGATTTTTAAACTTTTATTTCAACAGGTGATTGGCGTTTTAATGGGAATGATCAATTACAACCACTTCCTGTAAGATATGCACATGCTGAAAGTAACGCAGGGCGTGCATTGCGTGATGTTTTGGCTAAATTTTTATCTAGTCCAGCAGGATCCATCCCATGGCAAAATGATTATATTAGAAGAGGTCAACATCGCGATTCTTAAGTGAAATATTTAGATTAGTTGTGATATTTATAAGAAGGGAAACATGTTCAATTGATATTTATTTATTTCTGTTTGTGGAAAATTATTTTCAAAAGTATATATATATATATATATTTCTACGGATGTCACAAATAGTCGCCTGATTGACTGTTTTGAAGAAAAAAAGTAGCTGTGTGATATAAACTACACAGGCCGACAAAATTTCATTAACTGCATGTTGTCTAGAATGTTACAGCCGATTCTTACAGGATTTTGTCCGTAGAATAGGAATCTGACCTTAAAAATATTGGATTGGCTCTAGTTTTTAATCAATTCACGCTTGAATACGCAAAATACGCATTTTTGACATTTTTTGAATGAATGTTAAATTATAAACCGAAACAGTAAATCTGCCTGCATAGAGCCAAATCAAAGCATAAATACTGCTCTTCAATATCCAAAAACAAAAAATTTAATTTATGTACACTTTAACCTATAATATCTGTTGTTTCCGCGTTCTAAAGAGGGCAACACGGGTATTCGTGATGAAAGACGCCACCTACAGTGTTAATCAAACTTTATCGCTCTTGTGTTCTTGTGCAAAAATCATTACACCTAATTACAACAAAAGACTCTTTCTTTTTCTTGTTTTTATATTCAAATTACTGTTCAAAATATAAGTTCTTGCAAATAAATAAACGACAATGTCAAAAGAGACATGCGCTGTTCCATAAACATATTAAAAACAACAGTACTTTTGACAATTTAAGTCAATTAAAATTAAAATTAGTCTCTCTAGGTGTTTTTATGATTGATGGTTAGTGATATGTATTTAGATTTTAATATTCAAAATGGCGGATCCAATATAGCCGAATTTTTTAAATTTTATATTTTTATCATAAAAGGCGTAAATTATCTTTAAAAATTCGGTCCGCCACTTATAATTTTTATATTTCATAGCAGATTTGTAAGCAACAATTATAGAAAACCCCAGAGACACTAATTTTTACTTGAATTACCTTACATGGTCAAAAGTAATATTAATTTTAATACGTTTATGGAACAGCCTATGTCTTTTTGGACATTATAGGTTAAAGTGTACATAAATTACATTTTTTGTTTTTGGATATTCAAGAAAAATTTATTTGATTCAAATAACGATTACTTGATTATTATCATTTAAATATTTAATTGAATCAAATAATATTTATTGGAGTCAATTAAATGGTATTTGCTATAAGTATTGAAATTCTTTGTTCAAATACCATTAAACTGATTCTAATAAATAATATTTGTTTTGGATTATTTAATATATAATAGTCAATTAATCAGTTACTTGAATAAAATAAATTTTTTCAGAGTAATAATTTTAAAACAAATTATTATCAGGATAAATATCAGCTTTCACAGACTGGTCACGATATATTTTTTACCTGACAAAATTACTTGATCTTTCCATTATTTTATAAAAATATTTACATGTAGGATACATTTTTCGTATAGACTGTTTCAACAGCTGTGATACACTTATCTTAAGCAATAATGTTACTATATGTTTACTTAAATCTTTAATAAACTTTTTTTATAATAATAATAATACAATACAATGTTACATTGTTTAAAAATAAATATATATATATATATATATATATATATATATATATATATATATATATATATATATATATTATATTTTTTTATATTTTTTTATATTTAATAAATATATGTTTTCATCAATATTTATTTTATTAATTCTAAAAAAAATTATTTTGTAAGATATTTTCTCGTAAATGTACTAATCGTTATTGAAAAAACTAATGCCTTTTTACATTTGTACCTAATAAGAGTTGCTACAAAAATTTGATTTCTTTTTTTCCCAATTCTTAGACAAAATTAGGCTCTTTCCAAATGTGCAGTCTCATTTAAGCAGAAATTGTAAAAGCGAAAGCAGAATTTCGTGAGAGTGAAAAGGATGTTGCTATCTCGCACTCCCAAAAATTTACTGTTCTTTACAGACTGCACTATAATGTAGTAATTTATGGATGTATTAAATTGTACAAGTTTTGGAAACATCATTTTTTTAAAGTAAATTCTTGATCAGCACTGTTTTTTCACAAGAATTTAAATCTTCTATAATCCAATTGCTTATTAAAATTATGAACGAAACTCATCTACAGTTCAATTACTTGACTTTTCAAGAAAGAGATGAACTAATGAATTTTTTATTAATATTTCTATGAAAGTTTGTTAAGAATTAAATTATTTTTAAAGATATCCATTTCATACTCTGTCTCAGGACACGAAGGATTAATAAAAGGAAAAGAATCATTTTTTAAATTTGTTGTCTGATAAAAATTTTGAGGCGCATGATTATTCCCCTAATGTCATTTGACCGAACTGGCATTTTACCGAATTATCACTTTTGCGAATTGTCATTTTTACGTAATGTTACTGTTGTGAATTGTTATTTTTGCGAAAATTGATATAGTAAACTTGTATGCATATGTAGATTTTGTAAAACAATTTTCGCATAAATAACAATTCGCAACAGAGACATTTCGTAAAAAAGATATTTCGCAAAAATGACTTTTCGCAAAAGTGTCAATTCGTAAAAATGTCGATACGCAAAAGTGACATTTCGTGAAAATAACAGTTCGGTCAAATGACATTTGGGGAATAATCATGCGCCTCAAAAAATTTATTCTTAATCAATAGATAGTAATAGTAGCAGTTGTTATAATTGTGGTTATCTACAACCCTTAAAAAATTCAGTTATTTTCTACAATATTTAACTAAATTTCAACTCTAAATCAATTATTTTAAATAATTTTTCCGAAGTGCTTCCAGAATTCAATTATTTAAATATAAAAATTTAAGTTTTTATAACAATTAAAAGAGCAACTGTTTGTTTTTTTGAATAATTTTTAAAAAGTAATCCAATTTTTTAAGAATTTTAATAATAAATATGAAAATTATTTCAATATTTTCAATAAGTCTAAAAAAATTTCTTCAAAAACATAAAAAAACATAATTCACTCTATTCAATGATAATATTGAATGTTTAATAATTGTGATAAAACACTTCGAAAAATTAGTTTTTTTTCTTAACATAAAATTTCGTATAGTTTAAAAAATTATTTTTTGAACAATTTTAGTTAAAAATTCTCAGCTTCATTTTTTCAAAATGTTAAAATTATTATAAACAAATTTTAATGTTATTTGCATGTATTTGGATTTTTTGAAATACGTAATTGAAAATATTGAAAGTAATTGAATTTAAAAAATTAGTAATTGGTGTGGTTGATTACGATAGTACACATCAACATTTACTAATATCACAAAGATTTTATTTAATACTTTTTGTTCAGTCTTAATATACTTCAGTCCATTGTAACAATTTTCATATTCTTCTTTTTATAATTATACACTAGTATCACAAAAGTGTTTTTAATAAATATCATTAAGATGAATGCAACGTAATCATTAAATATCAAATATATTGTTCGCAATTTGAAAGAAGTGCTTGAGCAGTAAAAATTAAAATTTAAACCTTAAAATCAGGAACAATGTTTACAATATTTAGATCTTATTAATATAACTTATTACAACGACGAGAGTAACTTTGGCCATAAAACACATTTATAAATGGTAAACAAATATTAAAGGAAATATTAGAAAATAATTTTTTTTTGAATTAGTACGAAAAAAATATTTTGTGAACGAAACGAAAACGATATTTGTGAAAAAAACTGTTTATTTCATTTTTTCTGTTGCGTCATCCGCGATAGCTTTACAAATAAGAGAACTAATTTCGGCCTGTAACAGAATTTTACGTTTGTCTGTTAAAGACTTCATCTGACTTTTTAAAAACGTAAAAAATGGTGCATCTTTTTCATCTTAGGTTGTCCTATCATTTGAATGAATTTTCCTTTCATTCAAATTTTGTTGAACGGTTTAGGTGAGAGATAGCAATGAATTTTCAATGCAGTTCAGGTCCATTTCTTTTTTAATTTTTTTGGGCATTGATGTTTTATGGCTATTTGAGCTCGGCGACATTGGTGCAGTATTTTTGGAATTTCTAAAAAAACATAAATTTTTATTATTTGTTTTATAATACATAAGGGCAATTCCACGTGAGATTTTAGTCGACCTCTTAAAATCGGCCAAAAATATTTTTTTCCATTCTGTATCGAAAAAACAGATACGTATTTATTTTTTTTCAATTGTCCAAATTTTGGTGTTATGCATTTCCAAAATTTTGTGCTTTTAATTGTAGACCTATATTCAGTAGCTCATAAGTCCCAAAATATTGAGTTTAGAAAAAGTTGTCAAATAACGAAAGTTTTAATTTTCTTTTGACTTATAGGGAATGAAAACAAATTTCATTTTCCATTTTTTATTAAAAAATTAAAACAATTTTATAAACAAATTAATTTTTTTAACTTTGGAGATGATAAGTTTTTAATTTCCTTTTTTTAAAACATGCCTGGAAATGATAAAAAGGTTTTGCAAAAAGTTTCAGAGTAGCTCTGACAACAATTTACTATTAAACATTTTCTAGACCCTACAATTTTTTTGGATTTTTATTATTATTAAATTTGTAGGCTCTAGACAATTTTTTAATAGTACATTGTAAAAAAAATCCCATTGTGCCGCGTGCGTACGACCTGCACGGCAGCTTAATTATTTTTTTAACCCATTAAACTTGTCAGGCCCACTCTGAAACTTTTTTGCAAAATCTTCTTACCATTTCCAGGTATGTTTTAAAAAAGGGAAATTAAAAATTTATCATACCCAAAGTTAGAAAAAATTAATTTGTTTATAAAATTGTTTTATTATTTAATAAAAAATGGAAAAACAAATTTTTTGTTTTCATTTCCTGTAAGTCAAAAGAAAACCAAAACTTTCGTTATTTGACAACTTTTTCCTAAACTTAATATTTTGAGACTTATGAGATATTGAATATAGGTCTACAATTAAAAGCGCAAAATTTCGGAAATTGATAACACCAAAATTTGGACAATTAGAAAAAAATAAATAAATACGTATCTGTTTTTTTCGATATAGAATAGAAAAAAAATATTTTTGGCCAATTTTAAGAGGTCGACTAAAATCTCACGTGGAATTGCCCATAAATAATTTACTTTGGTTCATTGTAGAGATTTCATTTTTGGAAGAAATATAAATTTATTAATTTTTGTAAGATTAATTATTCTGAATCTTAAAAAATGCGATTAAATGATATTCAAAACTACAGAAGAAATTGAATGTTATATATTATATGTAATTGTTATGTAATTTCAAATATAACTTACTCATTCTTAATTTCATAATTAGAAGGATCTCCAAGGTCAGAATACAGTCTTTTTCCAATAAAGTTCGAACTACTGCTAAAAATATTCTTAATTATTCTTATGTTAACACATTGCATTTAAAATATTATTTAATATTTAAATTCTTATCTAAATACCTTCCCAGGAGAACCAGAGATATCACACTCCTTAATTCCGTTTTTCTCGAAATGAGTTTTTTTGGCATTCTAAATTTTGAGATTCTGTAATAATGGATGCAGGCACTTGTCCGGATAATCGAGTAAAGAACGAATTAAATAAATTTTTGATTTTTAATTTTATGTATTTATTTTCATATGTATTAAAATAAGACTGAAACAAACTAAAACTTTTAAAGACAACAGACTGAATCCATTTCAAATCAGGCAGGTCGACTAACTTCAAGTTATAGATTTAGCTGTCGCTAAAATATGTTATTGTACATGAAAAATAAAGAGACACGTATTTTATATTTTTCAAAAAAGTTAAATCTAAAGAAGTTATGCACATTTGAACTTTAAGTGGTAAAACTCGAGAGAATAGTGAAAAAAATTGTTTTGCTTGTCATTTTTTTTCTTTTGAATATAATTTAATTTTTTTTCTTGTGTCTTGTAGATGGGCTTGTTAGTCGACCTGCCTGATTTGAAATGGATTCAGTCAACAATAATAAAAATTTAGTTAGAAATATTTCAAAATATTACATAAACATTTTCTTTAAATAATTAAAACACTTTAAAACGCAACATTTCGTGTAAAAATTCACGTTTTTGAATTTAAAATAGAAATTAACGGCTTGAGACGTTATTTATTTATTCAAAAAGCATACGGATAAATAAATGTCCAATCGTACAAAGTACTAAAGTATATATAATTCTGAATATTGTACAAAATCAAATTATCTGGCTGCATCATAATTATTGTTACTATCAAATACAGTTTTTCGCAATTCCAACATGAATTTATTTAGCGAGACACCAAAAAAGTCAATATTAGAATTATAGTGATTGGTCAGTTTACGTAATCTATTTACCACAGAATTGCCTTGATAATCAGTTCTTATAATAGGAATCTGAAATAATTGTGAATGTCTACTTGGTCTAGGAGGCACATAGAATCCGAAGTGACTCAACAAATTTGAACAATTGATTACACCATTTATAATTTGAACATAAATAATAAATCTGCATATAAAAATCGCTGAGATAACAAAGGATAACCTTATAAAATTTATATTAAAAAAAATTGTTTAATTTTAAATTTGTCCGGATAATGGAGTCTCTACTGTACTTAGAATGAAATACGAGTATTAATTACTCATAATTGATTTATAAATTTGTTTGATATTTTAAAAGATGGCCATAGCGCAAGGCTCGGATTGAGCGACTTTTTCGACTTTTCTGAAGAAATGTGTCTAATTTCGACTTTTTTGTGAAAAAATGCGACTAATCGACTTTTTCGATATTTTTTTAGTAAAATGCGACTGAAAATTTTTAAATTTTCAGAAAATTAAAGTTAAAGGAAAAAGTTTTAGTAAAAAAAATGTTCTGTTAAGTTTATTTACAGATTTCTTTCAAAGTATTAAAAAAACCATGAATAACTTCTTTTTAAAATAAACATTTAATTATTATTTTTCTATAAGAATTAAAATTCTTCAAAAGATTCAAATTCAAACTTTTTTGAAATTAAACTACTTATAAAAAATTGTTATAAAACATGAAGAAATCGATCACTCCGAGTCTTCGACTCGGCGCAATATTTAATTATTATTTAATATTTAATTATTATTTTTCTATAAGAATTAAAATTCTTCAATAGATTCAAAATTCAAACCTTTTTGAAATTAAACTACTTATAATAATTAAAGATGACCGAGTGATAAAATCATTATTTTATGCCCCACCCCATGGGGCAAACCGGACCGTTTGGTTTTTTATTTATAATATTGTATTTACATAAGAAAATTTTTTCAAATTTATTCTAATAAATTTTTTTTTAATTTATTGTTTGCAGGGATGGCAACAAAAATTTGAAAAAAACCGAAAATAAATTATTTGAAACAGAAAACTGTAAAACGAAACCCATATTATAAAAATTAAAAACCTTTTATTTCAAAACCTAAATTTCGTTTTTTCATTTTTTAATATTAAAGTAAAACCGAATAGACCTACCAATAGGTCAAGTGTAGTGTTGATTTCGCACTGGAATCACGAGTTCCGTACACAACCAATATTAAAATCTTTTGGTAGAAAATAATAAATGAAAATGAAATATTAAAGTATGGTATGTCTAATATTATAAATAATAAGTAGACGAACCAAATTTGCAGATTACAAATATTTAATTAAAAAACAATTTTTTAGAATAAATTAGAAAAATATTTTCTTAAATTCATTATTTGTGATCAACCTCTAAAAAGACACTAGTATAAAAAACTTAAATTTTCAAGAAACCGTAACCGAAATTATTGACATTGATAATCGAAACCCTAATACAGAAACCCTAATTCTTTGAGAAAAAACCGTATCTGAAATGCCGAAACCGAATTTTTTTAGAAGAATACCAAAAAGAGGAAAACGAAACCGATAAAATTTTGGTTACTATCACTGATTATTTGTAATCTGCAAATTTGGTTCGTCCACTTATTATTTACAATATATTAGACATACCATACTTTAATATTTTTTTTCATTTATGTTTTTGTACCAAAAGATTTTAATATTGGTGGTGTACGGAACTCGTCATTCGCCAGTGCGAAATCAATATTACACTCTTGTCCTATTTGTAGTTCTATTCAGTTTTTCTTTTATATTAAAAACCGAAAAAACGAAATTTAGGTTTCTAAATACGGGTTTCAGATTACGGTTTTCTGTTTCAGATAATTTGTTTTCGGTTTTTTAAAAATTTCTGTTTTTTCGGTTAACGGTTTCGGTTGCCATCCCTGATAATAACTCATCGAATTTTTCAACAAACAGGTTCTAAGACCGCTCAACATTTTCCAAATTTTGCAATGAATTTACCCATAAAGCGATATGTCCAATAGTGCCAAAGAGGAAAATTGTTAGAGGAGTTAGAACCATTTCGGTGAAAAATTCGATGAGTTGCACAGAATCTCAAAGTTTACAATGACGAAAACTCATTACGAGAAGAACGGAATTAAAGATTGTGATGTCACTTGATGGTGATATCTCTTGTTCTTCTAGGAAGTTATTCACATAAGAATTGAGGGGCTGGATGCTATAAGGGGATACGCGTGAACACACGGCCAGTCAGTTCGGACGTAGAGATAAAATTTTGAAGTTGTTCAAAATGAATTTAAAATTATTGTTTCTTGTTTAGAATTTCAAGGCGAAACTTTTTTTCTAATAACATTTTTTTATATAATTTTTTGTTTTTAAGCAAATTGACAAAAAAGTGATTTTTTTACCTAAGAAATTTCAATGAATTTTTGACTTCAACTCGTGATTACTTCGTTAAATATTAATATTTTTCCACGAAATTTACACACAATATTCTTCAAACTATAACAAAAGTGAAACAATATTAAGTATTTTTTCAAAAAATTCTGTGTCTAAGTAAATAATTATTTAAACAATTTTGCCGGAAAAATGATTCTCCTATTTTCAATTGAAAAAGTTGAGTGACGAATTTTCGTTTTCAGAAAACTTCCAGTGACAAAAATGTTCATCAATATGTTAGGAAGTTTTTTGGAAAATTTTTCGTCATTTGATTAATAAATTAAAGAAAATAGAGCAATTTTAACAGCGTCGCGCTATGCTGTAAAATTACGGCGTGGCCGCGCACGTGTAGAATGGCCGACATTACAAGACCAATGTATACAGTTAGACATTGTTTACGTTTACAGCATAGCGCGACGCTGTTAAAATTGCTCTATTTTCTTTAATTTATTATCAAATGACGAAAAATTTTCCGAAAAACTTCCTAACATATTGATGAACATTTTTGTCACTGGAAGTTTTCTGAAAACGAAAATTCGTCACTCAACTTTTTCAATTGAAAATAGGAGAATCAATCTTCCGGCAAAATTGTTTAAATAATTATTTACTTAGACACAGAATTTTTTGAAAAAATACTTAATATTGTTTCACTTTTGTTATAGTTTGAAGAATATTGTGTGTAAATTTCGTGGAAAAATATTAATATTTAACGAAGTAATCACGAGTTGAAGTAAAAAATTCATTGAAATTTCTTAGGTAAAAAAATCACCTTTTTCTCAATTTGCTTAAAAACAAAAAATTATATAAAAAATGTTATTAGAAAAAAAGTTTCGCCTTGAAATTCTGAACAAGAAATAATAATTTTTAATTCATTTTGAACAACTTCAAAATTTTATCTCTACGTCCGAACTGACTGGCCGTGTATTCACGCGTATCCCCTTATAGCATCCAGCCCCTCAATTGTTTTCAGTCAAGAAATTTTAACCAAACACTTTCCAACAATAAAAAATTAATTAAAAACTTTTTCTTATTTGTTATAATCAATTCAATACAGAAAAAAGATTATTTTTTGTCGTTTTATTTTAGATATTGTCTCCTGATCGGGTACTTATCAGTACTTATCAGTACTTATCAATTAATATTAAATGTAAACAATTAATAAATGTTTAAAAATTGAAGCCCAAAAGTTATTTTATCTAAAACTGTGTTTTTTTGCACTACCGCGCATCGAACAAGACTCGATTCGATTTAAATTTTGCACAGCTCCCATTTAACATTGATTTTTTTGTTTCAAAATTGCAAAGTGATTTTGTGGATTTCGAGACAAAAAAAATATGTTGCATTTTTAAACTTACTTCTGTTTTCGGATAAATGGATCAATGAAAGACATTCGCTGATAGAAGCAAAATTTTTGCCTTTTAGAGAGCCCACTACCGCTTTTCGTTTCGGCAATCTCAATTCGTTTTTCCATAGTATACCTGTCCCTCAGATTGTCCCACCGTTTCATTGCAGCTTCAGCTGAAAAAAATTAACTTCCAATTTAACATTCAGACAAAATCTATTACCTTTTTATCATACTTACAAGCATAAGATTTACACTATAAGTACCCTAATAAAATTTGAATTTTTTAAGTTGTTTTTCAATATTATATATTTCTTAAAATTTTTTATAAATTTTCTATTACAATCAAACCATTTTATTTTCCCAAATGTATTTTAAATTTTTTCAAAGAAACTGATGACAAAATGTACAATGATTTTTAAAACAATTTTGAATTGGAAATTTTTTTTATTTGAGAGGGCACGAAGAAATGTCATATTGACAGGCAATAAAAAATACTAAAAAATGCAGTAGTTACTTTTAAATATATAAAAAAACTGATCGACATTTATTTTTGAAGGCAGGGTGGTCACAAGTTTCCGTTAATCAATTTCCCTGACATCTTTCAGACATAAAAATTACATTCCCAGACAAAATTATTTTTATATGAAAATATGAAAAAGTTTCAATTTTTTTAATTTTCCTGCCAAAAAATTTTTTCCTAAAATTTCCCTGACTTTACTGGCAACATTTTATTCCCTGACATTTCCCTGACTTTACTGACCATCAGGGATCGACGCTGAAACAAAACAAAATTATTCAATTTCGAGTCAACATGAAATTAAATTCATTCTATTGGTTTAGTGTTTTTATATATATATATATATATAATTTCTTTATTTTTAAAAAATTAAAACACTAGCACATTTTGTTTCAATTAAAATTAAAGTTTTTAATAATTACATTAATAATAATGATGAATTATTGTAATGCTACATAAACTTTTTTTTTAAATACAAATAAACTAAGGTTTTTTAAAATGTAACAATTGTAAAATATCTAAGGTAAATGTACATATTTCCGTGCTAGAACATAATTCCGTGCTATCATATAATATTAATTAATATAAAAAATTAATAAGATATTTTAGTAAAATAAAACCCATAATATTAATCTACTAAATAGCAAAATTTATTCTACAATTTTCCACTTGCTAAAATATTTTATCAATTCCTTATTTTAATTAATAAAAAAAATAGCACGGAATTAGGTTCTAGCACGGAAATATGTACATTTACCTTATAACCTTTCATAGAATAATAATGGATTGTTACTTAACCGGTTCGTTTTTCATGAAAAAGCAATGTTAATAAAAATCAAGTATTCCATTAAAAGGAAAATCTATTAACAATGATAAAAATAAAAAATTTAGTACTTTACTTATTTTTTTACTATAAATTAAATTAAAAGTTAACTTCATTAAAACAAATTTTTTTTAGATTGTTACTAATAATTGCAGTAAGTTTTTAATATTATGAACTTTTTATAATTTCATTTAACACAAGTTTCTAAAAATCTTTTGTCACATACAAAATTTCTTCATCCTATAAAGAATGCAGAAAAAAATATTGGAAAGGAATTTATTGTCGTTTCGTTGTTTGAAAACCACATGTTGGACCATGAATATGATCCTCTCTGAGGAGGAAAATTCAAGTCCCCTTACTAATTTTCAAATAACTTCGGTCCCTTTTTTTAAATAGTTTTTAACATCGGCCTTTTTCGTAAAATATCGGAAAATATAGAAAGCATTTCAACCAGGGTAAATCTTTCAAATTTTCTGTTATTTCGCAGTATCTCGTTTTCGTTTGAAGTCTTTGGTTCTAAAGCAAAGTGTCGTAGAAAAATATAATTTCTCAGTGCAGTGATAAGTGTTTTTTTTTAAATAAATGTTAATTTTTAAAATAGTGGTTTCGTGCATTAAGTGGAATTAATTTATTTTTAACAAACCCAAAATTAAATAAATAAAAATTATTAAATAATTATTATCTCAAAAGTGATTACGTGAAATGGATTATAAAAAGCTCCTTCAAAAATGTATAGATTTGAAAAATATATTAACCAATGAAGAAAAAATATGTCTGGTTTGCTTAAATTTAATATAAATATGTCAGCCTAAGATGTATTTTATAAAGAAAGTAAATAAAATTTTTTGAAAATAAAAACTTTTTTCTTCAAATTGCAGAATTTTTACACTTTGCTAAAAACAAATAAATTTTACATTTTCTTTACTTTTTTCAAGAAAAAAATATTTATATGTAGGGTTGTTTTAACCAAATTATTTGTTTCCGATAACCTAACTTCAAATGGTATTTCCAAACAAACAGTTTGGTTGTGTTAACCGAACTCCGTGGAACCAAACTAGTTTGGTCACAGCAAACGCTGAGTTTGGTCAGTCCATAGTCAACCATCCAGTTCGGTTGGCCAAAACAAATTTTCGTTTGTTTCAACCAAACCTTTTTTTCCGTGTTTATATCCACAAACAAATGAGACATTTTAGACAATTTTTTTTGTTTATTACTATGGTAACATCGACAAATGGGACACTGACCTTAGTAATATAAAATAAAATGTAAATTACATTATATTATTAATATCAAAACATTATAAATATCTAAAGTACATTAAGCGAAATAAAATGGTTTTGCTTATTAGGTTAAATAAATTTATTGTACATACGCTTCATATTCATTGTCATCGAAATTTCTTCCCAAGCACTCTCCTTGTACCCTTTATCCTTAAACTCTTGAAGGCTAGAGTTGTAAATGCAAGGGTAACCTTGCACCAAATCTATCAATAGTTCGTCAGCATCATTCTTGTCTAATTCAATAATCTCCTCATTTTGAAGGTTATTGATATCTGCTTCTTCCATGGTGCCTGTCAATTCATTTTTTAAACATTAATTATTATTTAGATTTTTATACATAGTGTTACAATAACTGTAGACAAATTTTCAAAAATTATTTTTTAATAATTTCTCTAATTAAATTTTCGAAATTTACAATTAAAAAAGTTTCAATAATTATTGCAATTTTGTAAGATTGATTAGAAAATAATTGATTTCTTTAAAATTATTTTATAAACATTTTTGAAAATCAACTTTTGAAGAATTTTAATTGCAAATTTTGAAAATAATTGAAATTAAATTCCTCGGAAGAATTTAATTTTAAAAAAAATGTTAATATATTTAAAATAGTAAAATTCTTTGCAGGGGTTCAATTATTTTCAAAAACATATTTAATTGAAAAGTTTTATGTATACACTGAATTAAATGAACGTTTTTTGCACCATAAAGTCGATCCAGGGCCTGTCATAATAATTCTACACAAATTAATTCTATGATATGTAATTCTATACATTATAATTAAATAAAATGTAATTTAATTAACTTTTTTCAATTCGTATCAATTAAATACTAGACCGATAAGTCCTTGACAATTTAATTTTTACGCACGATAAAATATATATTTCACTATTCTTTATAAATTATTAACTCTACATCGGTTTTTTAAACTTTAAAAAAATTATTCATTGAAATGTATTTATTTCTGTAGAATTATCTAGTATTGAATGTAATGGCATAGAATTATTAAGGCTTGTTCCGCAGTATTATTTAAAAGTTGACGAAACGAAAATTAAAAATGTGCACTACATAATATACCCAGCTTAAAATCCCCGTACAGGATCCTTAAAGGATCCTCCTGGGATCCTGAATAGGTCCTGTGCAGGATTCCATACAGGATCCCGTACGGGATTTTGGAACAGGGTTCCTGTGCAGGTTCCGATGCAGGAACCTTAGTTATCAAAGATTTCTGTAAAGGTTCCTGTACAGGAAATTTAAAAAAAAATTTTATGTTAAGCAACATTTGACATACATAGACTTCATATTTTAATATGTTAGGCTCGTATATCAATGTTGGTCAGAAAAATGTATTGCGTATTCGAGAAACTCATAGAAAACTACTGCGCATGAGTTAAAAATATAAATAAATTATTTGAGGAAACCGTGTAGGATCCTTTACACTTAAGTACCTGCAATTTACAAAACTACAAAGGTTCCTGTACAGGAACCTTTACAAAGTTTCCTGTACAGAAACCTTTACAGAAATCTTTGATAACTAAGGTTCCTGCATCGGAACCTGCACAGGAACCCTGTCCTAAAATCCCGTACGGGATCCTCTACAGGACTAGTACGGGATCCTGCGCAGGACCTGTACATTATCCCAAGAGGATCCTTTAAGGATCCTGTACGGGGATTTTAAGCTGGGTATAAAAAATATAAAATTTTACATTTTAGTTTTTACTTAAAACTATAAATTTTATTAAACATAATAAATATTAATGAAATAATTAGTCTAAATATGTAAATTTAGAAAATGTTTTTTCCTTTAAATGGCAAAGTTCTTTAACCTAACAACTTTTTTATAAGCTATTTTTTATTGAATTAAACTAATATATTTATTTTAAAATACTTACTTTTATCTTGTTCAACTTCAAAAGAATTTGAATTTTTATCATTTAAATAATCTTTTAATTCATTGAATATTTTTTTCTAAAATATGAATGCTCGTTGTCCTCGATGTTGTACATTTCTTGTTCACTTTTCAGGTTAAGATATCGCGACGCGATATTTAAGGCAGAATAGACCGTAAACCTGACGGGAACGGAAACGCTTCCCGTTCGTTTTACGTTCACGTTGCGACTCTATTTTGCACCGACCTTCATTCCCACACAGTTTTTAGGAATGTTAAACTCTGTGGCGTGCCTGCGCCCCCATTTGTTCAGTTTCTTCGTTTTTGATATACACGGAAGTCTGGGTGTAGTTCGTAGTGTGCGTCGTGCACTATTATTTATTTTAATTAATAAAAATTTTAATTTTAAATACAATAGTGAGTGTAGTTTTGTGATAAAATTGTAGTATTGCAAATTAATTTAGAAGAATATCTAAGTGAAATATTTGGTCTCATTTTGAGGTTAGGTGTGTGTTTTTTTGTTTTTAGTCGGTTATGTAATACCTAATTGTTATTATATTTTATTGAAATGTTTAATTTGGGCAACTAAATGTAAAGTCTAAAATAAAATAATATGTAAAAAACAAATAATAGTTTAAATTTTAAAAATCTTCGCATTGGGATTTTTATTTAATCTGTCGGATATTTAAATATAATCTCTTTCTTTAAACGTTTTAAAACCAATCATTTTAGTAAAAATGGTAAAGGACTTGTATTTAATTTTTAAAGAGATTCGACGTTTAACTATCTAAAGAATAATAAAAATCCCAGTGAGAAGTTTTATAAAATTCAAAGTATTCTTATATTTTCAGTTGTTTCACTTTTAGATTTTTTTCAGTTTTAAATTGAATATTCCAATAAAAGTAAATTTTTTGACAAATAAAAATAATAATGTAGGTCACTAGAAGATCTGCTCACATTATTGTCAGTATGGGACTCGGCACAAGACTTGCCTTGAACTCCGCCCAAAAGCGCGTATCAATGTGGTCAGTCTACTTTGTTCCGCGTATAAGTGTGCATAAGAACGCACAGTACTGACGCACAGTGGGACAAAATCACCAAAACGTGTCCAAAATTAAAAAAAAATTGCTTATTTTCTACTATAAATGGTAAGATTTATGGCAGTGATTATCCAAACTTATTAAAGTTTGGATAATCACTGCTAAGGTCTCTATTTGTATAATCACCCAAAAGGACGATATTATGTAAGGTTTGATTTGGATAGTGGATCATCTCCAAGTTCACTTCCTTTCCGCGTCCATATGACATGTTGCACTAGTTGTGATTTAGAAAACTTCAAAGTGTAATGAAACAAAGTTAATTCGTGTTTTTAAATCGCTCTCAAAATGGAAAATCTTCCTAATTCCTAATGGTATGTATATACGTTTTATATAAAGTTAATATTAATTTAAGTTTACAAAAGTATTGCACATAATAATGAATTAAATATTAATAGTTTGTAAATAAAATTGGTCATTTTTATTTATTTATACTTCTAATTTTAGTTCTGTCAAAAACAGCTAAGGTCTCTTTTGTCGCGGCACGTCACATATTTGTTTTCTGTTTTACAGGTTCTTCCAATACACAATTAATTTTTTCAAGAAAAGATGTTTTTATAATGATAAAAGACAACATTTAAGAAATTATGAAAGTGTTACAGAAATCTATTTTAGAAAAATTGGTAGTTCTATAGATGTACGAGATGATTTTAAATAAACGTTGAATGTGTTACATTCTCAATTAAGATCAAAATGGGCAGCGTCAAATAGAACAGAAACAGTGTTTTTAAAAAATAATGAAGAATGGCTAAATAAAGAATGGCTGTGCGATTTTTGACGTTTTTTGACAACCCAAGCCCAACATCGAGTTTAGTAGAACCTAAAAAAGTGTGGTTGTCATTCACAATCCTTTGATGATTGCAACGATAGATCAAAACGACGAAAAACTGAAGAATTACGTAATAATCACATTGTTGAAGAGTTAGCATATGCAACTCAAATGTCTCTCAGGTTTTTAGGGCATTTACTGGATGCTAAGGTTGTAAAAGATGTTTCTATGAATACGTCAAAAGCTTCGGAGTATGTTGCTGCTGTAAGTTCAGAAAGTGAAGAAATATTATCTCCCGATGAAGCACTTTCGGTCCTAATCGAACATCGGCTTTCTAAGCGCATTTACTAGTCAATGAGAAATATAGGTAAAGAAAAGAAGTGCAAATTGTATCCTTCATATATCAAGGTAGTAAATTTAAAAACTCTTTGCTATCCACCATTTTCTACCATCACTGTAACTGAGACTTATGCTGAGGTAAAATTACAGGCTTTACTTGACCATACGATAGAGACTTTTACTCTTTCAAAAAGATGTAATTAATTCTTTAACTTCGAAAATTCTCGAGAATGTAACATTGTACTGCAAATGGGGTTGTGATGGAAGCTCTGGGCAAAGTACGTACAAACAAAAATTTTGTGAAGACGGAAAATCTGATGAAAGCGTCTTTTTTTGTTCACTTGTACCATTGCAACTCATAGGTAAAGACGTACAAACAAATAAACAAATTGTCATAAGAAAAAATCAAAGGCCATCATCTTCGAGATTTTGCCAGCCGTTAAAATTGCAGTTTGAACACAAAAATGTTTAATCAATAGTGAAATTAGTTAATGACATTGAGGAACAAATTGCAATTCTTTAACCTTTTACAAAAGAGATTTCTGGAAATTCCGTATCAGACCTACATGTCATTTACGATGATAGATGGTAAGGTTTGCAACGCCGTTACTGGTACTAAAACAGCGCAACGCTGCTTTTTGTGCAAACCTACTTCAAAAGAGTTTAATAAAATCGATGACATGATTAAAAGGGAAATAGATATAAACAATTTAAAATTTGGTATTTCGTCATTACATGCGTGGATACGCTTCTTTGAATGTGTTTTGCATACGTGACGCGACACGAGAAAAGGGACCTATCGCCTCAAAAGAGAATTTTACAGGGGGAGCGTTTAAAATGACGCCATAAGCAGAAAACCCATGTATTTACGAGGACACGTTCAACTTTCAGGCTTTATATTATTAAAAATATTTCAGATTTTTAACTTCTGATTTTTTTACGTGAAAGAGCAACTCAAAATCTATGGAATACGACTAAAAACTCAAAAATGTTATTTTTTTCGATAGGTCCCTTTTCTCGTGTCGCGTCACATATATCTTACAAGCTCGAAAGTAAACAATGGCAAGCACGTAAAGAAGATGTAAAAAAACAAATACTACTCTTTATAAAATCTTGATTCATGAGCCGGAAATTATTTCCCATGCTTTACTACCGATTAGGCAACTATTTGAAGAGGCCCAAGAAACACGAAATAAGGACATAAAACGATTTCGTGAGAACTTCGCGCGCAAAAAGCTCTAGAGTAGCAAATATGCAAGACGTTTTTAACCGCTTGTTAACCACCTCGGATCCAAATATATTTCTAGCATTCGAAAATTGCCTCAGAAACCTTTAAAATCTTTGTCACTAGAATGTGTATATAGTTAATGATTTTAGATTCGTAATCTGCGACCCTAAAAACACCTTAATAATTTTTTTCTTAATTAAAAAAATTTTTTTTTAAATCGTCGGACAGTTTGGGTAGGACATTTTGTTTTTTAAGTTTTCGATTTTAGATTCGAAATATGCGACCCTAAAAACTCCAAGTAATAGGTTACAATAGATTTCAAACGCGTTTTCATATTTAGGACATGTTTTGGTGATTTCGTCCCACTGTGTGACGTGTTTTAAATCTTTTACCATTCATTTTCCTTTTTTTTTATCCTAAAGCCGCAAAGGTAGACAAGTTTGGGAATGAAATCTAAATTACTACTGCTGAACTGTAAAATTTTTAATCGAATTTTTCTGCGTGTATATTTTAGGGGTAGTTTTTTTTATTTAATAAAAAACAAAGGGTGTTTAAGCAATGTTGACATTGTTTCGGAGTTGTTGTAGCAGAAGTAAATTTATTGTTCTGTTTTAAAGAGATATCTGTGATTCAATTTTTTTTACTTTAAAATTTGAAGTTAAGGGTAGTTTTCTCGATTTAAAAAAAACAGAGAGTGATGGAGCAATTCTGACTTCAAATTCGTTTTCAGCGGGCAAAAATACTATAAAATATGTATGTCTAGTTCAAAAAACAGACAACTTTTTTTTGTGTGCCTGTGAAATAATTTATAATAATGTCAAGGAAAAATTAAAACATTTTAGAAAAAAGGTTTTTTTCCTAACTTCTAATTAAAAAATTCAAAACGGCGGATCCAATATGACGGTCGACATTTGAAAAAGAATTTAATTTCGTATCTAGGTGTTTTTGTGGTCGCTGATTACACGGGCCAACAAAATTTGATTCAATTTACTTTCCAAGAATCAGACAATACTTTTTCGAAGGATTTTGACGTGCTAAATCCGAATCCGACCTCAAAAGGGACCCATCACTTCAGGTTTTCGAGATATTTTAACCTAAAAGTGCAAAAAACCTGTTTTTAGTTATATTTGATGTCATGCAACATCAAGAGATAATTTTTTTCTCTAAAAGGTTAATCTTGCTACTAAAAGTGCTACTCTTCCCCTTTAATATCCAATTTGAAAATTTAAAAAATCTTCACTTTTCTCTGAGTAATCATTCCTTGAATTTTCTGAGTTTGGCGAATTCTTCGAAAACTGAGTAGAAACAAAGAAACTTTGCTAATAAAGCATAATTTAACTAGGGGAGAATGGGGAGTTATGAAGCACGCTTTGTTTATGAGTTGTAACTTCAAAAATAAATTTTTATTTCAAATTTTCTCCACTTGAATCTCTAGAGGGTCTTCAAATATGCTTACTGGTTAAAGAATTTGCATGAAATAAAATAAAATCGACAATTTTTTTCAATTGGACTAAAAAGCTGCTTTTTCAAGTTTTTAAAAATCATGGGGAGTTGTGAAGCACTACTAAAAATCGCTAAAAATTATATTTTTTGGTAAATATTCTTTATTGAGATTTTGCATAAATCGTTTTAAATTTCGAGAACCTAATCATTGCTGGGTATTATATGGGTGAACTTATCTTTTTGATTTGTTCACGAATTTTGTAAGAATTCTGCAAAATAGAACACACAAAAAAACTTTATAAACGAAAACTTGAACACATTGTCTTGAAAGATATGCAAAATATCTGCTATCGGAATGAATCCAATTACAAAACAAAGATATTAGGTGAAAAAATATTCAGAGTAAGTGACATCTATCAAAACAATTACTATGCGAGATCTATGGCCGTGCTTCACAACTCCCCATGCTTCATAACTCCCCATTCTCCCCTACAAATATCTGAATTTCCAACAGTTTTGAGGATTTTCGATATAACTGAATACGAAATTAATATCAGATTTACAAAATTCAAAATGGCGTATACAATATGGCAGACGATTTATTTAAAATTGATTGTGAAATCTCATGTGAAATTGCAAAAATTGCATGACAGGGGGGAGGGTCGAAAATCTCCAAAAATAGCGTGAATCATATTTAATAAGAAATAATTTGTTTCAATCGATTAGAAAAATTGAAAAATTATTTTTGAGGGAATATGTTTTTTAAAGATTTGGTTAAAAAAACCAAAAACTTGAGTTAGAAAATGACAGAGATATATTTGTGCCCTTATCTATCTCAGGCATCTCGTTCGCGAACGATTGCGTTGGCCTTAAGTCTACCCTATTTATGGTAGATAAGTATAAGATAGTTATGGTAGGTTTCGGGTAGATTCAAAAAATTGCTTTTATTTTAGAAATATTATAAAATAAACTATTGGAAAGAATAAAGGAACAGTTGTAGATTAAACTTTTTAAATATTTTATGTAATTTAAACAATTATAAACAAGTTGTTGATATGTAAAGTGACAGAGTACTATCCAGGGAATATATAGTGCTTTTTAAGAAGCATTTTTAGTAAATAAAGAAAAGAAAAAATTAGGAAAACTTATTTAATTTGACAAAAGTAACAATGAATGCATTTATTTCTTACTTATTTAGGGCAAGTTGATAATTAGTTATTGAATAAATAATACAGTAAATCCTCCACAATGACGTATCAGCCCGAAATTTCCCCTTCTCTTATCCTTCACTTTGACGGTTGCCTACGTCATACCCCCTCACTACTTTTTCAGGGCTGTCCATATTGTATACATAAATATTGTTTGGGACACACTGGGAGATTTTTCGTAGAAAAATGGTATATGTATATATTATTTCTAAAAAAGTACTAATTATGAAATTAATTAATTGTCAGTTGGAAAGTGCAAATAATATTCATATTAAAGTAATTGTGATATTAAATATTTTAATAATTAAAACAATATGTTTGTTTTAATATTATTATAATATTAATAAATATTTAATATTTAATATGTTGTCGCCGTAAGAAACAACTAATATTATTATTTTTGGTGAGTTGGTTACTCAACTGAGAGCCAACTCTACTTTATTTATTTAACAAGTAAAAGTACAAAAGCTTGGAGATAATCAATCCTTCTAATTCTTCACTGAGCCTTATTGGAAGACAAACGTGCTATCACTCTGAATAGCGACAATTAATCTGGCCACACCTGCTTATGCTTTAGTTTTTCAGGACTGTGAACTCGTCCCCACTCTTTACAATACACACTCATACTTTATACTGTCTACACCTCCCCTCTTTAAATCGTCGATGATTTTTAAATTAACATTTATTTAAAAATTCGACGCAGGTTTCCTTCTAGGAGGTTTCGAATATAATTCAAAATTTAGTCCTTGCAGATTTTTCTTAATAGCTACATGCTGAGTTAGACCTGTATTAATAAAACTACAATTTGTGGAACAATTCCCAATACAATATCTTATCAAATATAAAACGCACTGTATAATTCCCGTTTTAAACATTATATAGAAGATTATAATTACAATACTTGCATATCCTATATACTCTAAATAAGT
Source organism: Leptopilina drosophilae (assembly GCA_032873175.1). Taxonomy (NCBI): domain Eukaryota; kingdom Metazoa; phylum Arthropoda; class Insecta; order Hymenoptera; family Figitidae; genus Leptopilina; species Leptopilina drosophilae. Next base: position 38,928,577 of record CM065483.1, read on the forward strand.
CAAAGACTTTTCTGTCCAACTCTTAAATCTTTCATGTGTTTTTATTTTATCTAACATTGTTTCAGTATCTTCCATACTAATTTTCGCTTCTTTTATTCTATCTAAATTAAGAAATCTTGGTAATTTTGGTAATTTATCGTTAATTAATTTTAAGTCATCTTTCTCAAAATCTAATTCTATTGTGATTGTGTCCTCGAAATATTTAGTTATATTTCTTATCGATTTATTAAGATCTAGTTTTAGTTCATTTGTATATAACTTACATCTATACCCTGTTATTAGAAAAGTACCTAATTTTTTACCATTATAATTATGATTTTCGCACACTATATCTATAACTGTCTCTTTTACAAATATACATATATAACCTACTTCTGTTTTCATATACGTTTCATCGCTGAGTAGTAATGGAGATTTTAGACAATTTTCGTTAAACATTTTTTATTAAATGCGCATCACAATTTTCTGTTTAATATATTAACTAGATCGATTCATTTCTCTTACAACTTTATATTTTCTATAGTGCTACATTTTTCTAAGGCTGTCTTGTCAATCGGTACGTATTCAGTTTTCGTTTGTAAAATATATGGTTTGCTTTGTCATCGTTCGTTTCTTCTCAAATTGTCTTTAGTAAATAAGTAAGTACTCAAATACTTAATCGCATTGTCATTGTTCATAACGTCATATTTTGTTTCTCTTCTTACATTAATATTATACCATCTGATTCTTTTGGTACGTTCGTTTCTTCATAATATTTTTGCTCTTTTTATCTTCTTTAAGTCGTGTAGACATATAATTCGCATCTTTCTTTAAAGCCTCAACATTTACTGTAATGTTGGTCCATTTCGTCATATTTATTTCTTTTGTTTATTAATATCCTATTCGTCGTAATATTCTTGATACCTTTTGATTCATTTCGTTTTATTTGTTGCCTTTATTGGTTCATATTTTATCATTCAGTCCTACTTGACTATCCGAGTCGTCATATTATTATTTTATTGGTTCATTTCGTCATAATTGTTTCCTCTATATTTTTTTAAAATGTTTAAACACTCAGTCCTAATGGAATATCCGATTCATCAAAATGTTATTTATACTTTGTTTTCTTCTATGTTTTTATATTTGTAATCAATATTTCTTTTATCCTTGTACGTTCAAATTTTTATCGTAAAATTAACTATCCTTTTCTTTGTACTGCTTTACATCTCTTTAATCGTATTTCATTCGCGTAATCATTATCTATTTAAGGTATTTCGTTTATTTGTGCTATTTCTGATTTCTTTCTTTTTTTTAATCGTTGACATAAATCACATGTTTTGATAAAGTCTTCAACATTTTTTGTAATGTTGAGCCAGTTTGTCATATTTCTTATCTTTTGTACTGTAATATCCTTAGAATAGTGTCCTCCTAATATTCCTTCGTGTGCTTCTGCTATAATTTTTCTTCTATTTTTTCCAATGTGTTTCTTTATCAAATATATTTCCTTATCACCGCCTTTCCATATTTTAAAAAGAATTCATGATATTTTTTTTTCATCTAAATATTCGTAAATAATTCTTAATCTTTCTTCTCTAGTTTCTTTTTCTTAAAATGCTGTTAATTGCTTATTTGTCACCTGAGGACCAATTTTTATTTTGTCATCTTCATCTGTTTTTTCTTTCGAGATCCAAATTGCTTTTATCCTTGTCGGTCTAAATTCTCGTCTTATGATAAACTGTCCGGCTTCTTCTATTTTGTTTGTTTTCAATCGCATTTTATTCGCGTCATCATTTTCTTTTTGAGGTATATCTCTTATCCAGTGTACTTCTTTAGTATCTGTAGTCAATTTTATAGTCTTTATTACTTTGAATTCATCTGTAACTATTGATTGACCGCTTTCTTCTGTCTGTGAATCTATTTCCATATTTTCATTTTTATTTTCGTCAACAATTATTAAATTGTCGTATTCTGTTTGCGTATCTATTTCCATTTTCTTATTTTTTTCGTTTACACCTGTAGTAGGCGCTTTCTGCTGTTCTAACGTGTCATTTGTACCATCTGTTGTCATCTAAACCCTTGGAATTCGCGATAAGGCGTCAGCGTTTGTGTTAGAAATTCCTTTCTTATAAATAGTTTCATAATCATATTTTGTAATTGCTGAATATCTTCCTTTAAAATTAGTAAAATAGATTTTATCTCTCTTGCTTGCACTAGATTGCGGATAAAGTATTTTAGGTCCTAATTTTAAAATACTTTTTTCTAAATCCATTTTAAAATTTTGATCGTAAAGTAAATTCATTCCAATTAAACCGTTTTCTCTAAATGCATTTTCATCTTTTGTAACATGAAAAACTGATTCTTTACCGTAAAGTTTTAAACAAATATAATATTCGAAAATTATGGGATTTTTTCTGATTGTTAAAACATTATGAGGCTCGTATTTTTTAAAGTTTTTCCCTTCTAACATAATTTCTTTTATAATTGATATATTCGATCCTGTATCAACTACAAATTTTCCTGATGCTAGCTTATCAAATTTTAAAGCCACAATAGGTGTGTCGTGTCTTCTTCGTTCTCTTGGTACCGGTGGAAAGTCGTGCTTAACGGGTTCTCCGATAAGGACAATTGTTCGCTTAGCTGCACTCGGTCTGGTGGTTTGGTGTAGATTGGTCGTGACTGAAAATTTTGAGTTTTTTCTTGACGTGGTGGTAAACCTTTTAATTTTCCTCTACAAACATCCTCTGTATGTCCTAAATTTTTACAATGGTTGCATTTCCTGTCTTAAGAAAGTTTCTTGAGGTGTTATATTTATACTATCTATAGACTGCCTGATTTTATCCTGACACTGCATAAATCTTGAGGTGAATGACTCTAAACCTTTATTTTTGCCCATTATATATGAATCGCGAGCCCTTTGAAGTGATTCTAAACTATCTTTTTCTCCAAATAAAATTCGTAATCTCTCAAAAAAATCGGCAAACGTTTTAACTGCATCTGCTCTAATTGTATTTCCTGCTCTTCCTACTAATTTTTGTGCAATTATTGCATGTAGTAATGTTAGTCTCTCATTTCTTTTCGTTTTTCTTTTAGATAATCTTATTAGGTTAATAAAATTTTCTAAACCGCTTCCGTTAAATTCTGGTACTAATTTTATCATTTCCCAAAATCATATTCTGTAATTTCTTCTAATTCTTTGTGATCGCTGTTTAATTCGTTTTAATTTAAAAGTAAACCTTCCTCTCTTCTAACTGGCTGTTCCATAGCTACTAATCTCGTTTCGAATATTTACATTTTTGCAAAAATATTTTGCAAATGGTCATTTGAAGCACTTGATGTTTCTAGCATGATGTTTAGAATATTGTCTAATTTTAGTCTGTCAGTCAGTGATATTGATAGGGATGAACTGTCTGTGTCTATTGTTTCGTTTTCCCTACTTTTTCTATAAGAATTTAAATCCAGTTTAATTTTATAAATATCCTATATCCTATATCCATTTCTTGCAATCCTGCTATAAGGAGTACACAAGAATATGAAATTTGTTTTTTTTGTTTATTAACGATGGCAATACTTATAAAATCACGGAGTATACCAACGCTTTAAAGCAAACTTAGCCACACCCTATGAATGTTGCCGTTCAACATACGTAAAGTGGACTTATACTCTTGTTCTAAAGATTCGTAATTTTCTTTTATATACCTTACTGTTGGTCTGGATAATCTCGAACTCTGCGTCGTAGATTTTGATAACTCTCTGGATACCTCTGTAAATCTGGATAACTCTGGATACCTCTCTGTAGATCTGGATAATTCTCTGGATACCTCTCTGTAGACCTGGATAACTCTCTGGATACCTCTCTGTAGATCTGGATAACTCTGGATACCTCTCTGTATATCTGGATAATTCTCTGGATACCTCTGTAGATCTGGATAACTCTGGATACCTCTCTGTAGATCTTGATAACTCTGGATATCACTCTGTAGATCTCTGCTTTTTCTTTATTTTCTCGTTCACTTTAGATAATCACTTTGTTTATCTGGAAGTAGCTCTGGGTTCTGGATACTCAAAATCTGGATGAACTTCTAAAAAAATTTTTGAATATCCTAGCGCTGCCACCAATTATGTTGTCGCCGTAAGAAACAACTAATATTATTATTTTTGGTGAGTTGGTTAATCAACTGAGAGCCAACTCTACTTTATTTATTTAACAAGTCAAAGTACAAAAACTTGGAGATAATCAATCCTTTCAATTCTTGACTGAGCCTTTTTGGAAGACAAACGTGCTATCACTTTAAATAGCGACTAATTAATCTGACCACACCTGCTTATGCTTTAGTTTTTAAGGACTGTGAACTCGTCCCCACTCTTTACAATACACACTCATACTTAATACTGTCGACAAATAAAATAAAAAAATTATTATTAATAATTTAATGATTATATAAACAACTAGCTGTCGTACCCGTCTTCGACGGGTTTTAGTTTCTTCAAATGCATTCAGTAGTGTGTCTACCAGTCTCGAAGGATGGGAAATGGTGGAGAATTTAATTTGACCGAAAAAAATATAATTAGCTACGTTTAACTATTTCATTAAAAAAATATTACTATTTTCAATCAGTGATTGACTTTTATCATCAAATAATTTTTTTTTATTAATTAAAATGCAGAAAACAATATTTGTCAATTATTTGTAGAAATTTAATTATAGTATTATAAGTTAATCCAAAATTTCACTAATGTTTAGATTTATAGTAAAGTCGAATTCGAACTAATTGTATCATAATTGCTGAAATTTAAAATAAGACCTATATTGCAAGCTGAATTCACAGTTTTCCCGCTTAAACTAACTTCCTGCATATTTACCGTTATTCCAGTTGGTGGAACCTCTGTTGAGAGCATTGGTATGAATAAAAACCGTCGAAGAGTATTTTCATAAAATAAGTTAATTTTTGTAGTCATTTCCAACTGGAAAAATTTTGACAAAGCTGGGAAAAACCGGATAGTTTGTTGAACAAAATAATAATAGACACCCTGTTTAACTTTTGCCTTTACAATGCTTAAAACATCCCTAAAGGTTAAATCTGAAATTAAAATAACAAAACATTTTACTACCAAAGTTTCTTCCCAGTAGCGTGATGCAAGTATCGTATCACACAGGTCTCCATTTATAATAATTAAAAAATAATGTTAATGCTGTGAATTAATATTTTTTAATATCATTTACCATTTTTAATATTTTCGAAGTTTTGCTATTAAAAATTTTTTGATTAATTAGATAAACAAATAATTCTAGATTCCATTATTTTCACGTCAAAAGTTTATCAGAGACCCCAAAAATACTACTAAATTAAGCTTGATAGTAATTGGTCTGTTAATTATAATTTTTTAATTTTTTGATATTAAAAACAATTTTATACTTACTTCTATCTTATAGATATAGTTATAGGACAGTATTTTTTCAAAATTATGCTAAAATATGACTAAATAACATGTAATATTTAATTACAGAAAGTTTAAAAGTTATACATTCAAGGATATAAAAGTCTGGAAATTTTCTATTTTGTAAATTTTTTGAAAAATTTAATATCTCCTGTTCTAATTAATATGTTAAAAAACTGTAAATTTATTGTTTATATATATATATATATATATATATATATATATATATATATATATATATATATATATATATATATATATTGCAAAAGTATAAGTAACTAATTAATTTACTGCAATCTGTCAAAATTAAGAAAATAAATTTTTTTTGGAATAATTCATAATTTTTTCATATTAGTATTATTTTTAATAAAAAAATTTGTTTATTATTATATGTATATTGTATATCTTTAAAATCATTTATATTATTATTTATATTATTAATAAATTAAGAAATTTATCCTAATCTGAAAAAATTTAAAAAAAAACTTTTTTGAAATTTTTGAAAAAATTCATAACTTTTGTTCAGCTCAATATTTTTTCATTAAATATAGCTAATATTTTAAGTTAGACCAATACCTAAAAGATTGCCAAATTTTACTTTATTCGGTCAAGATGTTTTCAAGTTATCAGCGAACAAAATTTTGCAGACATACATACATACATACACTAGGAACAATCGTTTAAACTAAATGAAATACATTCATTGAATACAAACACTATCTATTAAAAATTTCAATATATAGTAAATTTGTGTAAACAAAGTCGATTGAGAGATATTTCAACTGTCAAACTTTTATTATTCGATACTTAAATGTATCTAATATATTACATTTTAATTCTTATTCAATTAACATGATTTTAATAATTGATTTTCTATATTATACTAATACTATCTATGCATTATTATGTTAATATAAAATTAAACTTTTTAATTATTTACATACTTAAATGAATAATGTAGTTAAAATAATATGCATTATCATTTGAATTATTTAAGATAAGAATAAGCATTAAATCAATTTATTTATTAATATTATACTATACTTATAAATATATTTAATAGATTTATTTATATTTGCTTATTTTTTATTTCTATCCTCCCAAAGAATACGGCACTAAAACTTGGTCAAATTAAGTAACGCCATCCCACCATTGTGGCGGAGATTGAAACTAAACCGAACAGTCATTATGGAGGATCCTTCATTGTGAAAACGTCATTGTGGAGGATTGACTGTATCTAAAGTTGGAGATGTCAGTTTTATGTGAGATGTCAGTTCTATGTGAGATGTCAGTTCTATAAGTCAGACTTATGTGTATGTGTGTGTAAAGCGATAGTGTAATATACTACTGATATATCGCCGTGCATTTGTCACCATAGGCATGGCACTCACATAATGTTTTAACGACACAATCTCGGTAGTTTGTGCGGTTTTCACGAGGGTGAAAACCCAATTGAATCGCATATTCTCTGTTTTTGACAATTTTTAAATTTGAATTATGAATTGCATTAACCGGTCAATGTCAAATTGTGTCAAATTACGTTAGAATATTATTTAGGCTGAATCCATTTCAAATCAGACAGGTCGACTAACTTCAAGTTATAGATTTAGCTGTCGCTAAAATATGTTGTTTTACATGAAAAATAAAGAGACATGCATTTCTTTATTTTTCAAAAAAGTTAAATTTGAAGAAGTTTTGCACATTTGAACTTTGAGTGGTAAAAGTCGAATGAATAGTGAAAAAAAATTGCTTTACTTGTCATTTTTTTTCTTTTGAGTATAATTTAATTTTCTTTCTTGGGTCTTGTAGATGGGCTTGTGCTCTTCAAAATCCAGTTTGAAATTTGAAAAAATATTTAATATTATAAAAATAGGGGATGATTTTCTGAAAATAAATAAGATCAATTTTCTCAAAAACACTACCTTTTTTCTATCCAAATTTTTATTACAAGTTCTTAAAATTAATATGAACATTTCCTATGAATTTCAAGCAAGACAATTTTTTTCACTATTCTTTCGAGTTTTACCACTCAAAGTTTAAATGTGCATAACTTCTTTAAATTTAATTTTTTTGAAAATTAAAAAAAACGTGTTTCTTTATTTTTCATGTACAATAACATATTTTAGCGACAGCTAAATCTATAACTTGAAGTTAGTCAACCTGCCTGATTTGAAATGGATTCAGTCTTTAATTAAATTTTAGAGAATAAATAATTCTTTTCAACAGGCATAAATGGTTTTTAAAAAATTTTATTTATATGTGTAAAATTCGTTTCATGTACATTTCGCTAAACTCTTTGTATTCATAATAATGAATAAACAAAGTGTATTGTGCCAAATTGATTTTTTCGGAATGAAAAAACCTTTCATGTTTTTCCTTTTAATAGAAATATTGGTGAAATGTGGTTAAATGCAATTGACAGTCCAACTTTAAAAAAACTCTTTTATGATGAAATAAGAAAGAAAAAATTAAAAGTATGTACAAAACATTTTGAAGATAGTGCATATATGGGTGGAGTTTTAAAACGTAATTTGAAATATGACGCTATACCGACATTGAATGTAGCAAACCTGTTTCAACTCAGGGAAAATCAGAATTTTGTTAACAAGGAGAATGAGGAAAATTTGACGTGTGGTGAAATTGTTCAACTCAATCAAATGATGAAAGATATGGAATTTAATGTATTTTTAGGCTCAACGTATTCCACAGCAGAAAGAAATAAAGAATTTGAAATTAGAAAATCTTCTCTTGAAACGATCAAAATTGTAAATGAAAATGTTGAGCGGGTTATATATGAGAATATTTCAAGTCAACAAATGCCTCCGATCGCTAAAAAAATCTACCGCATTTCAAAAAGTGTGAGGAAGCGATATTTTGACACAAATTATCGTTTAAAATGGTTCGAAAAACATTTTACTTTTTAAGTTAGATTGTAAATATACTTCCTTTAATTCTAGTATTTAACATAACCAGAATCAATAATCAATTCTGATTATTGTTTATTTGCAAATTTAATCATAGTTATACAACAAATATATATATTATTAAAAAATATTTAAATAATTGAAGAGTGCGCTAAAAGAAAGCATTAAGCGCCAACACGACACTTTAACTTTTCGAGCTAATTATCATTAATTAATATCAATTTATTGATTATAAAAAATTATTTGTAATTATCATAATTTTTAACTAAATAAGAATTTCTTACTGATTTAACCATATATTGTACAGAAAAATATTTATAACGTCAAATTTGATGCAAATCTAACCTAAGAAAAAATGGCGTTTAATGCATTCGTTTAGCGCACCTTTTAATTACGTATTGAATTTTAAGAAAACTTTTTGGCAGACATGTCGGTTCAAAAATTAAGTATTTTGAAAATCTGACATCAGAATCATGATCAGCAACCCCAAAAATCCCCTGAGTAAGGAGTTTTAGGAAAAAGATTTACTTTTGGAATTTTTAAAAATTTTTGGCGGCCATGTTGGATTACAAATTAACTATTTTGAAAATCTAACTTTAGAATCGTGATTAGAGACCCCAAAAACACTCGAGTAAATTTTTTTTAGGAAAATTCATCCACTTTTGAAATTTTTCAAAATTTTTGGCGGCCATATTAAAATAAAATAAGGTATTTAGGAAATCTGAATTCTTAATCGTGATCAGCGACTCCAAAAACCCCCGAGTAACAATTATTGCGAATTTATGTTAAGATGTTTCCTTGTTTTAGTCATGACGTGTATACACGTCATCCACAGTCAAGAGGTTAAATCTTTTACTAACTATTTGTGATCAAGGGCCATCGAACGTAAAAGCAATAAAGGAATTGAAGAAGCAATATACAGAAAAGTGCATTAAAAATAATATTGCACTTGGTAGTAATACTTATTGTTTTATTAACATCAAGGATATAATTATTGTATTTTATGTACAAATTGTTTAAATTAATTTTTTAGGAAGTCCTGTAGAGATAGAAATAGAAGACGTAAAAGTTTGTGTAACGATTGACCCTGTCCATTTAGTAAAAAGTATACGAAATAACGCTGTAGTCAAAGATGTAGAGATGGATTATAAAAAATCTTACGAAAAAGAGGCATTAAACGAAAATACGCGTGTTGGAATCATCTTGAAGATGCATTTGACATGGATCAACAGAGCGATTCTTTACATAAATTTCTGCCTAAATTAAAAGAGGAACATGTGCGCCCAAATAAATTGAAAAAAAATGAAAGTCGCTGTCTGTACTCAAACCTTGAGTGAATCTGTGGCAACGTTTATATTTCATGTCGTAAATTTTGACAGTAAAATATTAAATCTGAAAATAATAACTTTCATCACCCAGAGTATAGTTTTTGTTAATTTAAAGAAATTTTTGACTTGCTTCTTAGATTGAAAATTAATTTTTCATTTTTTAAATTTATTTCTTTCAAAGAAATTTTTATTTTTAAAATCAAAAACCTTTTCTTTGATCCTATGTTAATGGTAATATTTCTTTGATGCAAAGAAAAATTTACTTTAAGTTATTATATTAAGGAAATTTGTTTTATATCAAATATGTATTTTTATTGGAAAGAACAACTTATTTTAAATGAAAGAAAACGAGTCTAATAACCCAGACAGCACGTAAGCTTGTAGCAACCTTGAGGCAAGCTTGGCACGCAATATGGGCAAGCTTGCTGTAAGCTTACCTCAATCTTGAAATGTCCCACCTGTCACAAGGTTACACTGTATGGTTACCGTAACTTTGCCTCAATGTTGATAAGTAAGATTGCCGTAAGGTTACAATGGAAGATTGCTGCAATTTTCAAAATTTTTGTTTATTATATCCTGTAATTTGTACTACTATTTTTTTTCTCTTTATTTCATATCTTATTTTTCTCTTCCTTTCAGCTTTTTTTTACATTCAATGTTTAATTTTCTCAGATGGTGAAATTTTTGAGAAAAGATAAATTTATGATGAAATCAAATTTTTTAAAAAATCTTATCCTGAAAATAAATATTTTCAGTTTTTCTTATTTATTAAAATATGACTAGTAAATTTTTAACTATCATAAATTTATCCGAACTCAAGAATCTTCACCTTATTGTAATAATGATAAATACCTAAAAATAAGATTACAGTATAATTATTAAATAAAAGTAAGTAATAATAAAAATTAATTATTAAAAATAAGTTATTAATAAACAATTATTGTTAAACAATAAATAATTGACAATTTATTACAAACAACATTGATTAACATTTCGGATTGTTAATTTTATTAAGTAATAAGAACTTTTAAACAAATTATAATAACTTAATATTAAATTCAAATGTTAATTAACAAATTAGTTAATTATTTGAGCACTTCAATAGTAAGTGATCATAGAAATTTTCTTCTACTATGGCATTTGGATGAAACTGTGCTTTATTGTTTTATTGTATACCACTGACAAAATAGTGAAACTTTTTTAAAAAATTTATTCAATACTTTATTCATATTAAAAAAATAAACATTTATTTTCGATTAATGAAAAAACTTCACTTTTATTTTGGTTCATTTTTTTGTGGTGCTGGTACATACTTACCTCTAAGTGATGTGTTAGTTTCAAAATGGGATCTGCATAACTTTCCGAGAAAGAAATAAAAACGTTCAATTCTGTAGGTGTGTAGGTCAAAACTATACTTTTATACAATGCGAATATGGCTCATCTTCAAAATCTTGTTAGTGATGTTCGTTTTTTTTATATAAAGCTAGAATTTTGACCTACAGAATTAAACATTTTTATTTATTTCTCGGAAAGTTGTGGAAATCCCATTTTGAAACTAACACAGCACTTAGAGGTAAGTATGTACCAGCACCACAAAAAATTAACCAAAATAAAAGTGGAGTTTTTTCATTAATCGAAAATAAATGTTTATTTCTTTAATATGAATAAAGTATTGAATAAATTTTCTTTCGAAATTTTTTTAGATGAAAGTTTTATTGACAATTTAAAAAATAATTTACCTAAAAATCTTTTGCTGGAAAAAAGTTATGGAATTACAAAGAAAAAAAGCTAAACAATTTCAATGTTGTATATGGGCATATTTCTAGAACTTTTAAACTTTCAGGTATTGGAAAACTTAATTTTTCTTTTCAAGGCACAATCTTAAAATGAAATTTATTGTTTTGTGCATTGATCAAATAGTAGAAAAAACCTTGCGATACTCATTTCTACACATTGTTAACCCTCCTGTGTATAAATTTAACCCCAAGAAAATGTTTCTAAATGCATTGATTTTTCATAAAGTTGGATTTTCACATCAATCGGTATCTTGGAGTTTTTAGGGTAGCTGATTATGAATATGATGTTAATTTTTCAAAATTCAAAATGGCGGATCCAATATAGCGGACGAAATTTAAAAAAAATTAATGGAATTCGACAGCATTGGATATTTAGGGGTTTTTGGGGTCGCTGATTATGATTCTGTAGTCGGATATCGAAAATTCCAAATGGCGTATCCAATATGTCGGATGAAAATTTAAAAAATAATTTAATTTGCACAAAAGGGGGTATGAAAGGGGTTTTGGGGTCGCTAATTATTATGAATCTGAGTTTAGTTTTTTAAAAATTTCAAAAGTGGTTTCAAAATAACTTAAAAAATATTGATATTTTTAAAACGGTTTTTAAAATATTTTGGGATTAATTATAATTAAAAAGCAATAGAAGTAAATGGTAATTATCCAGATAAGCGGCTTTTCCCAATTTCGCTTATTTTTGGATAATTCTTTTTGGAAAAGCTTTCATTTAGCTAGAATATGAAAAATTCGTTGGGGGAAGACGAAAAAGTGCATAACCGGAAGTCAGGGATGGGAAACAAAATTAAAATTTTCGTTTTTGTGATTTTTCTTGGTAAATATTAAAAATTTCAAAAAATGTTCTACATAAAAGTTGTAGATCTTGATAAAATACTACTTTTATGTTCTATACATTTTGTTCGTAAATTGAATATATTTCGAGAAAAACGCAAAAAACTGAAAATAACCATAAAAATGTAGTATGTAGAAGGGCTTTTCTTAAATTTGAAAACTTTCAGTTATTATCAAAAAAATCAAAAATTTCCTTCCGCAGGGTTGAGCAGTTGACGATTTTTGAATTTTTTGGTAGCTGCCCAACTTTGCTCGATAAAATTTTCAGAAATTTCAATAAGCAAGGTTGGGAAGTTAACAAAAAAATGGCGCATTTGTCAACTTATCTTCATCGCGAATTTAAAACCTTAAGGTGCATTCACATTTTTGTTTGTGGAAAAGTGAGTATAAGAGAAATATCCCGTCGATAAAAATGACCAAAAAGTTCTGTAAAGGTGTATCTACAATAGCTAACAAAACACAATTTTTAAACCTTAAGGTGCTTTCACACTTCGATACTAAAAGGTAATTTAAACACAATACTACTTTCATGTTCTATACATTTTGGCCGTAAAGTAAATTGAGTATTTGGTAATTCAAGAAAAATGCAAAAAACTGAAAATAACCATAAAAACGCATAATACAGAAAATACACATACATCTGGTAGGGTCCATTTACTAACAGTCATAGAAAGAGAGTCAAGTTGACTTTCTAGTTGGTACTAGAAGGTACCGAACCCAGACCGCCCCCCTCCAACATGTCTATAAAGAAAATGCCTTTTTAAGGTGCCTAGAGAAGATGTCACTCGGAGGCGGGCGAAGCCCGCCGCATCTTTTTCTTTTACCATTTTTAATGTAGAATGGAGTCAAGTTGATTTTCTAGTTGGTACTAGAAGGTACCGAACCCAGACCAACCCCCCTCCAACGTGTCTTTAAAAAAATGCCTTTTTAAGGTGCTTAGAGAAGATGCCACTCGGAGGCGGGCGAAGCCCGCCGCATCTTTTTCTTTTCCCATTTTTAATGTAAAATGGAGTCAAATAAACATTCTGGTTGATACTAGAAGGTAGAATATCAGGTCTGGGTTTGGTACCTTCTAGTATCAACCAGAATGTTAATTTGACTCCATTCTACATAGAAAAGCAAGAGGACTTCTCTCTAAACGTGAAGCGGAACTAGGTGCGGCGGGCTTCGCCCGCCTCTGAGTGGTCTCTTCAAGGGACACCTGTCAAAATTTTTTTTTTTTGTTGTAAGGGGGATTGGTTCTGGGTTCTAAGTACCTTCTAGTACCAACTAGAAAGTCAATTTGACTCCCTTTCTACATAGAAAAGCAAGAGGACTTCTCTCTAAACGTGAAGCGGAACTAGGTGCGGCGGGCTTCGCCCGCCTCTGAGTGGTCTCTTCAAGGGAAATCTATAAATTATAAAGTTTAGGCAAACTTACGAGTTTAATGCTTTCTTTTTCCATGAAGCAATGATTATGATCGTAGAAGCTCATATTATTTCTTATAAGAAATAATAGATTTAATAATAATAATAATATATTATAAATTAATAATAATATATTTATCTATAGATAAATTCTTTTTAGGAATAGTGTAGAGGTTAACGATTTTTTTGTATACTTTTATAATACACGAGAAGAGATTACAATGAGTTAAAAGTGATTAGAAGTCAAATTCAACATGTGCCCTTTAAAAATGTAGGTTTTTATTATGAGTTTCGTTTTTAAATTTAACTTTTGAAGTCACTGCATTTCTAATGTATAAGTGGCACATATTCATGTAGGGCTTCAAATTACTTCTTATTATTTAGACAATGTAACGCCGTTTTATGGTTACTTAAAAATCTTCGTTAAAAAAGTTACATCAAGTTAATTGCGAAATTGTCAAAATTTAAGAAAAGTTGTTTCGCAAGTTTAAAGGTACACCATTTTTATCTTAATTGAGGCACATCATTGTTTCAATGATTTTTTGGTTCCTTATACTCCCCACTACATCTAATATAAGTCACAAAGTATATAATGACTCGTTAAAAAAGTTATACCATATAAACTGAAAAAAACGTTCAATGTCGCACCTACCTACCTAATTAAAATGATTATTATACACAAGGTATATTGAAAGAGCACAATAATTAATCAAATTATGGTACTGACAAATTATTTAAAAAAATTTTAAAATATAATAATAAACGGAAACATAAAGTTTAAAAGTTCTAGAGATATGCCCATATCTCCTATGTATATGAATATTTTTTCAAAAAATTTTCACTATTTTGTTAGTGGTTTCCAAGATAACAATAAAGCACAGTTTAATCCAAATCCCATAGTAGAAGGAAATTTCTATGATGACTTACTTCTATTTCAAGTTCTATTACAAGTTCTAGTTCAAGTTCTATTTCAAGTTCCAAGTTTTAATAAAAATTTCAACGACTTCATCTCTGCATACAGATCCAATTTCAACATCTTTAAATTGTATTAAAAAGTGAGTACTATTTAAAAATTGCTGTCTATTTTCTTTCTAAAAATCATGTCATTAAATTCATATCCAGAATAGTAGTATACTCAATATTTGTAGACGAATATTTAACCAATTTTAGATTCAATTAAAAACCTTTAGTGACTCCTTACTTGTTAAACCTCTGAATCAGAGATCAAGTATGAAACTTAATATTTGTTAAAGAAAGATCTCATTCTCATTCCGCTTACGTGCTGTCTGGGAACCTAATTTCTGTAAATTAATATAAACTTCTCTGTGCACATATATAAAATTCGTCACCTTAATAAATAAAAACGAATCTTAGAGACTATTCAAACGCACAGAGGTCCACTTTCTTTACCACCTGAAGCTAATTGTAAGGACAATGATCTATTCGCGTTTTTTATGGATCAAGCATTTGATTTAATAAATGGTCAAAGTATTAATCCTGACAAACCTTCACGAGGAGTGCTTCAAAACGACAGTCCTCACTTTACATTCTGGGACAGTGCTCGAGAAAAATTTAAAACGATGAGATTTGTAGATAAAATAACTAAAAAACCTACTCCAGACCCTCTTTGTTTGAAAGCATGGCTGGATGTGTTTGATTGCATAAAGATTGTTTGGAAACGGTGTGAGAAACTCGAATTTCCATACTTAAAATTAGGTCTTCTTAACCAGGACTGTCTTGGAAATTTATTTGGATGCTTTCGTAGTCACAGTCATCGATTTACAAAACTCAATTGTACTCAGTTCAGACAGCAATAATTGTTTTACCTCTGCTCTGTAAAAATTTTATTTTTCCTGAAATCCTGGATATCATTAATCCCACCGTAAATGGAATAATATGCCAACTTTAAGTCAAGCTAAAAATTTATATTCTCACTCTATTATTAGATATCTATCCTAAATTCCTAATTTTATTACATCCGACAAATCCTATTATCCTTATAAATTATTTAGGTTGAAGGGATTTTTTAAACATTTTCAATCAACAACACGACTTCTTCTTATGCTATTGGATCTAATTGCAAAGACGATGTGGGATCTTCATTATTTTTACTATTGTCATTAATTGATAATAAAGAAAATAATTTCGAAGAAACTGAGAGAACCATTAGTATAGACGATGAATTAGAGCATCCACCATCTGCAAAATTCAAAAGCTCACTTTTAAGTTTTCGCACAAATAAAAGAACTGCTGCTATTTTTGCAAAAAAGTTACTGGTTGGCGAGTGCATAGAAAATTGTCCTAGTTGTCATTCTGTGTTTTTCACATCGCCAGATAATTCAAAGCTTCAACATTCTATAAAATAAAATTTTGACCGGAAGTGTAATGCTTCACGGGGGAAGCTGAATTAAAAAAATGCCAGAGAAATGCACCTAACAAATATAAAACAAAGACAAGGTGTTAATAAACAGTAAGTGAAAAATATATTATCATGAATTCGAAATATATGGGCAATTCTCTGCAATCTTTAACTTTTGAGTGAAAGAAAAAAAATTACTAGCACATTAATAAAAATGTGTATATAAATTAAGATTAGTATGTAGAATTTAATTTTGTAGTTAAAAATGTAATATTTTGAAGGTCTCATATATTTTTATTCATTTCTAATTAGACGATTTTTTTATGGTTAAGATGAATTATTTCCTTTATTGTCGATTGTTTTGGATTTGAATATTTAGGTTGCATTTATTTTTTTGCATTTAAAATGAATAATATTAATTATTTTTTAATATTCTTTTTTTATTATTCTTCAAATTTTACATTTTAGAAATAAAGGAGCAGAAAAATGATTAACTTTGAATAAAAAAGTAAGTAAAAGAAATTGAAATTTCTGAACAAAACATTTAACAACTTTCAAAGTTAAAAGTGAAGTTGTCAATTTTCAGACTGACAACCTTGAAATCCTCATTCATTGCGTCACATTTACGGTCCTGACTATTTCGGTCCTGACAGTTTCACGAGTACTTCCTTATATTTCGATAATATGTGAAAATTTTAAGGCGTGCTTTTACACATAGTTAAAAAAAATAATTGTGCAAATGTGCATACAAATTTGATAACATTTTATAGCTTCCTTCAGTTGTGCCAAGTCATTTACGGTCCTGACATAATCGTATTCTCTTCCGAATTTAACAACAATAATATTTAATAATTTCAATATAAAGTATTGCACATAAAAATTTCAACTGGTCACAGTTTCAGTAGGTTTTAAGCTTTCATTCTATATATTGATGAATTAATTTTAGAAAGGCACTCTTGTAATATTTGCAAGTACGTTTGTATTTACGGTTCTGACACGAAACTAAGGGAAAGCTTTTGAAATTCAAAAAATTTGTTTTCCAAATGCTTATTATTTTCAAATTACTCTTAAAATAATCCTTAGATATTCATTTACTTTTATGTATTTGTCTTTTAATTCTATTTTAATGTGACAAATTATAAAATTTATCTATGTTTCCGAAAGTGCCTTAAGGGACTCTCTGATTTGCTTACTTTTCAACATTAAAAAATATATAAAAATTACTAAATAAAATTTAATAATTTTGAAACGAACATATTATATTATTATAAAACATTCTTTACATGGAACAATAATTATTTTTAAAAAATATTTTATGTATATTGAGTAATTACATAATAAATATGAGACACTGAAAGGTTAAGGGTTCCAGAGAATTGCCCATATATTATATATTCACAATATTAATAATAGACATTCTTTATATATTTTTTTCTTTTAGGAAAGGTTATCAAGCGTGAATGTTACTTTTTCGGAGTAAAAGTGGAGAAAAATAAATTATTCTTAAAAAATTGAGATTCTTTAAAAAATAGACGTCGTTTTCGCGATTTTTACGTTTGACATAAACAATTAAGACTACAGTGGCTATTAAATTAGTTGTTAAAATTTTTTAATTTATGAAGAAGACGATAAAAATTAATTCAATGGATATTATATATTTATTTTTAAAAATTTGTTTTTACTATCGGTTATGTGTTTTGTTAGATTCTTTTTAATATTAGAATGAAGTTTATGTTTTCATGAAATTAAATTTGAAATGTATCTTCTTACTTTTCTGTAATTATAATAAATATTAATTTATTTAATTACTTTTCTGTACATTATTTTATCAATATTACTTCTATTTTTACTAATAAATTATATGTTCATAATTGTATTCTTATATAATACAACTTATATTTGTAAAATATATTTTTTATTTCCTAATTAATTAAGAATTTTTCTAAAATATTCCAACGCTATTTGAAAAATGTAAACAATTTAAAGTTTCATTGTAGGTTATTGAAATTTTTAAACTTATAGTTTCTCAAGTCACCACGCGAGGCGCTATTCGGAACAAAACTTACGTCAAAAAAATACATTAAGTGCCATGCCTATGTTTGTCACGACAGATGGCGGGACTGGCATCTGTGCTCCTTTCTGTTTTGTCACATTCAAAACAAGAAATAGACATTCGAAGTGAACAGTCACCTTTCAGACAAATTTTCAGCGTTCTCTATTTGAACGCTCAAACAGTTACGTTATTCAGTTAATAAAATTCTTCAAATGAAGTATATACATCTTTATATCTGCAAACAAGTAAACACGTGTTAAAATTAAAGTTTTTTATAAACATTGAAAATTTGATAAAACTATTTAACGAATCAGTTAACTAAGAAGTGATAAAATTATTTACTCTGTGAAATCAAATTAAAACTCAAAGTGATCATCTCAACAATAAAACATTTTTAAAAGGAAAACAATTTTAAAAAACGAAAATGTACATGAGGAAGCACAGAATGCAAATCTAAAAAGGAGGGAAATACGATACATATTTTACTCACAAAAGGAAAATTCTACAATCACATTAAAACCTAAAGCGAAAAATTAATCGCAACCAGGAAAGTAAACAGACAATTCAATTAAGCATGTATTCCTTCTAACCTTGCTAACCATATAAATTTCGACCTTCAAAATCCAAACAAAAATCTTATCTATTCCAATCTCTCTTGACTTTATAATTCTTGCTTTGAATGAACTATTCTGAAGTTATTTTAAATTTTGAAATAAAATAATATTATACTGCTAAATGCGCAAATTTTGAAGAATTTTATATAGAATTTTCTTTTATATTAAAGGCTTACAAAATGATAAAATCAGCTTTTATTATTTAATCGCTTCCTCTTAACTATTGCACTTATATTTTTGACCTGATTAATTTGTTGCACAATAATTCATTTGATAGGAGTTTGAAGATTTTCTGCCACTCTTATCCTCAGTTTAAACAAGTCGGCGCATGCTCTATGCTTTTGTATGTGCTTTAAATTTTTAGTAAATCTGATTTGTCATTTTTTATTTTTTATATAGTACTGTTTCTTATTAAGACTTTCTATGTAAATAATTTTAATTCAAAATATTAAGAATTTAATTGAAATATTAAGAATTTAATTGTTTTAGAAAGAAAACAAAATGCCTAAGAACAAAACCAACCTGAGCAGGGGTGGGGGTGAATAATCTCAAACTTGCCAGGATTCTAGTTATGAACGAAGGAAATATAATGGTCGTCGATTCATCGGCCCTAGAAAACAGAAGCTTTACTCGGGGGATAACTCCCCTAGACCCGGTCTCTCTGAGGAAAGGATCTTTAGTGACAGTGATAACTAGGAAAACTCTGTGGAAAGAGTTAGAAGAATCACACAGAAATTATCCAACCGACTAGACAAAAGTATACCGACAATTACATTTTCTTCACACCACACACAATCATCCACGTTTGGTAAACGTTTTAGAGATGAAACATCCCTACAAAAATCTCTAGATTTAAAAAACAAACCACAAAACATTTCTCCTCCAGTTATACAATCAAAAAAAAGTTTAGAGCGATAGTTACAGGACTTTCTGACTCCAATCCTTTCAATTCTCGAGGGACTCATGATTTAATGGGAACAAGTTCTCCATTATTTACGGATAACAACACAAATCCAACCACATCTTAATCTGAGACAGATAAAAACCAAAATCAAACTCAGACAATATCTAATTCTATCGACCAAAATTTTAATTGTCCCTCTCAACCAAATAGAAGTAATATAAATTTCCAATGGTATAATGAGGCACACTCTAACATTGCTCGAAGCCACCAATATGATAATTCCCATGATTCGCCGTATTTGATTCTAATAGAATCAACCAATCCTCGGAAAAATTTAGGTAATCTGGATCCTATTGCTATAGGTAAAATAATATCCAAACTAATATAGGGAGAAAAAAAGATATACATTAGCGGTCGTAATCAAGCAAAAATATTTTGTGAATCCAGTATTGATGCAAACCACTTGTTAACCTCGCCTGACCTAGCCAATATGGAGATTAGGGCTTACATCCCAGAATCACTCATATTTGGTAAGGGATCAATTAAGGTCTCAGGCACATACCCAATTCTAGAAATTATTGATAACCTTGATGCTAATACTTGCTTTCTAATTATGTCTGCCCATAGAAGGAGACAGAGAGGTAGCGATGTCTCTATTGACATAATTGATCTCAGAATTATAGAAAAAGCCATTTCAAAAACGGTTTTTATATATAGCGTAGCGCATCACGTTACCCCTACTATTCCACATCCGAAAAGGTGTCATAAATGCCAAATATTTGGTAATGTAAAAGAACAATGCAAATCATCTAGGCCAATTTGCGAATTCTGCGGAGACTTCCATCAATGGAACAAATGTGAGGACCAGTCCTCAGTCAATTATTGCTTCAACTATGCTGGTGACCATAAGTCCTCTTCAAACCTCTGCCCTGTCTACAGGTATGAATACTTACTTAGTCATGAAAGAAAGATTTATATTTAATCTTACGCGAGATGAAGCGGTTCCTCACATTCAATGTCTCCGAAGGGAAAACCCCAACAGCCCAGCAACAGCCCAGTTCACTTGTTTCAGACACTAGAAAAAACTAATCCCGATAAGGTCGATAAAGCAACTAATTCGAGCAGTTATTCCACAAGAATTTCCCAGGAATCATTTCCTGGTAATTCCGAAATGGAAATGGAAACAAGCTCTACTGATCAAAACTCTACCTACAAAGCCAATCCTACCTAGGACAATATTCAGCCAAGTAATCAAATTGTCCAACAAAAACAACTACAATCCACTAAATCTAGGGTAGATCAAAATGATTGACCTACTATTGGACCTATTGGTCTTCCATGCCTCTGAAGTTCTAGAAATCGAACTGAGTTAAGCCTTTAAGTATTTTTCTTATTTTAGTTCATTATAATTTAAGTTTTTCTTATTTAGTTAGGTATAGGAAATCGTACCTCTCCTTAAACAACATGAACTCTCTTGCAGAAAAAAGCGTTTTCAAATGCATCACTTGGAATGCTCGTAGTATTATTAATAAAAAACTACAATGTGAAACCCTCATTCTTGAACACAATCCTGATCTGCTAGGAATTTCTTAAACCTGGCTATCGGAAAAAACTAAATTCAACATCAAAGGTTTCAATTGCATCAGATGCGATCGAAATAACCCCTCCCCTGGAGGCGGTACTGCCATATTTCTTAGAGATTCCTATATCTTTGATAAAATTGACCTAGGTGGTCCATGGATGGACTTCTTACAGATAGTAGGAATTAGAATTAACTCAATCATAGGGATAGTATATATTATTTCAATCTATTTTCCACCAAATGCAAATTAATTCTAATGGGGGATTTGAATTCCCACGTTTCTGAATTTGCACCGTTCAAAAGTAACAGGCTGGGCATTTTGATCACCCAACTGCAAGAGCTCTTAAACATTAACATCATAAGCGATAGTGAGAACACATATGGTCCATTTCAGAATCCTCGAGGGAGTGTATTGGACCTTCATCTGGTCTCAGCTGAATTGGCACCTCTCTGTTCATCCACAACTTTGCTAGATCGCATGAGCAGTGATCATGCCCATGTTCTCTTGATTGTCCCAATAAAAATGGAAACCACTTGTCAGAATTTCACCAGACTTGTTGTCAGAAAAGTTAACTTGACACAATTTAATGAACTAATCACACCTCCTTTGAAGGATTCGGATGATCCGGATGACCCAAATGATCTAAATTTGGAACTCTACGATCATATTACACAGTCCATAATATATTGCCTGATCGCTTCAGGTGCATACATCCCGAACCAATCAACTCAAGCTCCCATTAAACTCTCGTGGTGGACCACGAGGGTTGTGGTCCACCTAATGCGACATCGCATTAGGAGAAAAAAAGATCTAAGAAAAGCTTATTTATTAAACCCAACCAAGCAAAACTTAGATCTATATATTTTTTACGAAAAAAAAACTCATAATACTCTATCAGAACAAAAAAAGAAACACTTGGCCAATTGATGGGAAGAATGATTCATACAAAACTGGAACATCTTGTAGAAACAAACAATCTTATTCCACAATACCATTACGGATTTAGAAAGGAACGATCTGCTCTTGATTGTGTTTTAGTCCTGACACTGGATATTCTGAATAATTTTTCTAAGAAAAAAACTCCTGTTCTAGCATTGAATATTAAGGGGGCTTTTAATGTCCTCCTACCTTCTGCTGTACTCAAGCAATTGAGGGACAGTGGGGCTCCTGCGAGGCTTTATAATTTTGTTTCTTATGATCACGGAAAAATCCAAATATTTCAATAGCGAGAACTCTTCCTCTCGAAAATGTGGAGTCGGAGTTCCCCAGGGAGTGGTTTTATCCCCTCTTCTATTTAACTTGACTCTTACAGATATTAAAAAATCAATCCCTGATGAAGTTGATGTCATACAATTTGCAGATGACATTCTAATATACTCCTCGGATGACGACCACGGCATGGCCTTCTCACGAATAGAAAAAGCAATTTACGACTTAATTCCTGAGTTATCCAAGTTGAGGTTAAGTATTTCGCCGAGTAAAAGTCAATTTTGCATATTCAACAGAGATAAAGACGACACTACCCTTGAAACTATCAGAGTACAAAACACACAAGTTACCAACCTAGACAGAATAACCTACTTGGGTGTAATAATGGACTATAAGCTGAACTGGCATGCTCACATCGATGAACTGATGTCTTGGGCAACCAAGTCGATTAACGTCATTAGAACACTCTCTAAGGTTTCTTATGGAGCCCACCCGGACGCCATGCTATCCTATTTCAGAACGCTAGTAGAACCAAGCTGAAAAGCCTAGATAGGATTCAAAATGCAGCACTCAGAACAGTTTTAGGCTGCATGAGGACTTCTTCTATTCCAATTTTGTTGTCTGAGGCAGAAGAACCTCCGCTCGAAAGAACACGTTCCTTACTAGGGATCAGAAATGCAATACGCATTACAAACTGGACAGAAAATCCAGTCCTCCACAAAATCCAATCTGTAACATACGACATAATCCAAAGAAAACAAATCCCTAACTACTTGAAAAAATTCTCTTTAATTCAACACTATTCAACAGTCATAAATTTACATACGCAGTGGGACAAACCAAATAAACCATCTTACTTTGATTCGAAGTGGCCTGAACTTTCTCTAGATATAAGAGAGTCTATTGACAAAGGGATGGGTTATGAAATAAAATCCTCCATTAACCCTCAACAAACTCTGGAAAATATTATCACTAACAGATTTCATGATTACACGATTACATATACAGACGGCTTATATTCTGAAAAACAGGAAAAGCAGCCTACTGGGTGTACATTCCATCTACGGAACTCAGACAAGGAGTGAGGCTGTTCGGATGCCTCTCACCTATTATGACAGAATTGAGCGTCATTTACTCAGCACTCAAACTCATAATCGTTCTCCAAGGAGGACCTAAAATCAATGATCGATAGCGACTTCAAGGCAACAAATAAACTTGATTGGCCTTTCTTTCCAGAAATTAAAACGAAACAAAAATATTTCAATTACATCATTTCCAAAACAGAGAGACCATAGTTTGATTGGCCTTTCTTTCCAGAAATTAAAACGAAACAAAAATATTTCAATTACATCACTTCTAAAACAGAGAGACCATGGTTTGGGGGATTCAGCCTACCGAGGAGAGTTATTAACCTTATCACGAGGCTAAGGACTGGCCATGTTTGTGTTGGGGAACTCTTCATTAGATTGGGTTAGAATATCCCCCTCGGGTGTAAATGTGGACAAGAAATCAGTTCAGTCATGCACTATGTACAGAACTGCGAAATGTTTTCTGATCAAAGAGAGGGTTTCCTCTACTATATACAAAGAAAATTCGGTACTAGAATGATAACACAATTTCCTTGACAATAAGGAAATTACACAGCCACACAAAATAAAATTGCTGGTTTGACCTGGAGGTCTCACTATGTGTACCTTACGTTTTTGGGGTCGTTGAATCCGAATCCGAGGTCTATTTTACCCCATCAGATCAGGGTTTTTTATAACCCCAGAAAACCAACATGGCGGACAGCTTTTAAAAAAATTCATCGGATTTGCTTGAAAATCGTTACTAGGGGTTTTAGGGGTTGCTGATTACACATTTGATATCAGTTTTAAAAAATTCAAAATAGCGGATCCAATATGGCGGACATATTTTTGTAAAATTCATCGGATTCGTTAAAGATCGTAACTCGGGGGTTTGAGGGGTCTCTAAATCCGAATTTGATGTCCGTTTTTTTAAATTCAAAATGTCAGATCCAATATGGTTGACATTTTTTTGTTCCCCCGAGTAACGATTTTCAAGCAAATCTGATGAATTTTACAAAAAAATGTCGGTCATATTGGATCCGATATTTTGAATTTTTTAAAACTGATATCAAATTTCTGATCAGCGACCCCTAAAACCCCTGAGTAACGATTTTCAAGCGAATCCGATGAATTTTTTAAAAGGTGTCAGCCATGTTGGTTTTTTGGGGTTATAAAAAACCCTGATCTGATGAGGATAAATACACTTTGGATTCGGATTCAGCGACCCTAAAAACGTAAAGTACACATAGTGAGACCTCCAGGTCAAACCAAAATTTTTTTTGTGTTACTATGTCATTATTTAAAAATCTGGGATGGTCTGCGATTGCAGCAATGCTGAACTCACATTGTTAAAAAAAGAGAAGAGAGGGAGATTTAAATTAATTAGAGATAGATGTTTATATAAATACTAGAATAAACATCAAAACCATAAATTTATTTATTTACAAATCATTTTCTTTTATTTTTCTTACATTTTGTTTATGTTGATATTACATGGTTTTGATAAGTTATAAGATGAATTAGATTAAGAGTAAGATAATACTCAACTTGGTTGAATCAACCAAGTTGTCTTGAATGTGATATAAATCAAGGGTATATTATACAAAGAATAAGCCTTAATACGATAATTTAAATTTATTGAAATTGAACATAATCCATAAAATGGAGAGATAACGTATATGCGTATGTTTACGCATGTCTGTATGCATGGGTGCGCATGTGTATGCGTGTACATCTCAATAATAGTTTAAGCATGGCGGGAGTGAGTTTTCAGATTCTTGCCAATCGTATAGAATACTATCTATTAATGTTACCTTGAATGATAAAAGATAAATATATATATATATATATATATATATATATATATATATATATATATATATATATATATATATAACATACAGTTAAATACAAAATTAAAATATATCTAAAAAAACATTTGACTGATTGATTAATCAACTAACTGTTCAACTAACTGACTAATTGTGCAATTGATGTGCCAAAGCTAGATTGGGAGCGACCGAATAAATAAATGATTGTGATAATAATTTCGGGTCATGGGATAAAACCATGTTAAAAACACAAAGCTTTGAGAATCGCTTTAAGAACTTGTCAGAATAAATTTAAAGTATAAATACATTTTCTAATTCAAATTTTAGAATAGAGCAACGCGATAAAGCGGCAAAGCAGTCCTAACCTAACCCGAGCTATCCACACCTAAACTTGACTACCTCTCCCTGACTATATACATGCATCGAAACTGCTGAAATAATTATACAAACGTGCAGTGAAAGTCAGTTTAACCAAAGTGCTCCAACTAATACAGTATAATATTTAATCAGAACTTTCAAATATACAACTACGCCAGTATTTCGTTTATCAAGAATTGGCCTGATTATTTCGAAAGAAAAAATGAATGACTTAGACCAATAAAAATAAACTTGCAACTCTCTCTTCTTAAAGAAAGCTATTTCATTATTTGTTGGTTAATAAACACAAAATGAACAAAAAGAATTTAAATTTAAAAATAAAACATATAATTCCAACCCTCAAAAGAAACAATGTATGTTTTAGACCAATAAAAATAAAGTAGATACTCCTCCTTTATAAGGAAAGCTATTGTTTTATTTGTTGGTTTAGTTACACAAAATGAAAAAAAATTATATGTAATGATCTTAATTTATGCCAATAAGAATTTGCTCGCCGGATGGAGTCCGGGTCTCTAGAATCGTAAATTCTATCAATTTACTGTGACGCAAGCGCCATCTATATTACTTACTAATTAAGAGAAATTTGTGACAGGGTAAAACCAAAATAATAAAACATAATTTAAACCTTCGAAAGTAAATATATTAACAAAATAAAAATAAAATGATAACAAAATTAATAATTAACAAAATAGATTTAAACAATAAAAAATATAAAGTAATAAAACTGACTCGATACAATGCAAAGAAAATAATAAAGAAAGAATTATAAAATTAAAATAATAAACTAAGATTTTAGAATTAAATTACAATTAATAAAATAAAATATTTAAGCAAGTGAAAATTTAATAATAACAAAATAGAAAATTTAGTATAACAAAAATGAACAATTTGGCGCGTCCGCCATTTCACTCCTTCATACTCGACTCATTTCTCGCCGTTCTCGATCTCGTTCGGACTGTAATAAAATTTACCCCGTTATTTTACAATAAAAATTACAATTTCATGACACTGAAAATTACTGGGTTGATTCTAGAAATTAACCCCCAATTACGCGCGCGGACGGAAACTAGGGTCGTGCACGCTAGGACGGAATTAAAGAAATTACCGAAAAAAAACTAGATATCGAACTGCGGTCGATATTCTTGCCCGTCGCGAAATAAGTGTAATAATTCATGAATGTTCTGGACATCCTGACCTGATTAGCTCCTCAAGGCCAAGTTGTCCAGGGTGTACGTGTCATCTCTGTTGAACGATTAGCTCCTCAGTTCAACAGGGGAAAGTGATGTAATTATGTGTGTGTAAGGATGGTAAAAACAACATGGATGTCTCAAACGTCCCGGGTTTAGCGCCCCACGTTCGGTTGAGACTAAAAGGTGGAAAAGAGTACAAAGCATACACGGTGGAGCTCCACACGGTCTACTTTGCACCAGGTAAAAATTATTATTTGAGAAAGCGAAGGGTGTTACAGAGACTCGTTAGCTCCCGAAGTCTCTATACATCTCCTTCTAGGAAATTTTTGGAGAGCCGGTGAACAGATTAGCTCCTCATGTTCTCCAGCTCTTCGAAGGAAATCATCCCTTGGCCAGGATTAGCTCCTCTCTGTCCAAGGAATAGATCGAGGGTAGGAAAAGACTGTGAGCTGCTGTCGGTCGGCCTCGGAGCAAGCCCCGAGTCCGGTCGTAGGCAGGACTGAGTAAATCGAAATGTGCAACCAAGTATATAGATCGCTGGGCCCACAGAAGGTGTAGCGTGAGGTGAGAGAAACCACGTGATGCGCAGCAATGGGCGCTATCGGTACTCTCTACCTGTCTGCCGAGCAGTGAGCTCAGTAATATATATAGATAAACTAAGCATACGAAAATGAATGAATTTTACTCTTTCAGAAACTTTAAAAACTATGCGATATCATTACATACCCCCTACTAGAAAAAGCGAATTTTTAATGAGCGTCTAGAAAGAATGCAAAAAAGAATAATTTCAACTAGAATTGAATAGAATAAAAAAAAAACAAATTACGCAATTCAGTACCATTTACAATACAATTAATTTCCGTCGTTCTTTACATCATTCATGATGTGTTTCACTCCTTCAACTGGCAGGCGGTAGCGAGCAGTACGGTCCATAAAACAATTTGACGAAGTTAACTAGAGTTGTAGGATCCTGAAACTTCAGTTAATTGTTGACTAGTTTAACACTTTACTTTTCTAGATTAACTGCTAAAAAGAGTTTCTTGAATTTCCTCACTCTTTGAATTAATTGACTGACTGAATTGAAGTCCGATCTTCTCATATGCAACCGGGTAAACTGGTTGCATATTCCAAAAAAGAGTATCTAGTTCTCTTTGAATATCGTAGCCGCCATGTCTTCTCATTAATGTACGTAAAGACGTACAGAACTCTCGAACTGATTCATTTCTTCCCTGCAGCTTACTTGAAATTTGAGATTCTAAATTTCTGAACTCGCTAGGTGCTAGGTAGAATCTCCTTAGTGCTATAGTTTAATTCAGCTAAAGTCCTTGTAGTCCTTACTTCATTCCGATACCAAAGTAAGGCATCTCCTTTTAAAAGTTCTGGAAAACCTCTATATAGTTGTTGATCCGAGAATCCATATGCAGCTTGAAGTTCCTCCACTCGTTCCAGAAAAGAATAGACATCTCTTCCATCAAAATTACAACCCCATTTCCTCATTCTTTCCAAAAACGTACGTGTCATTATTTCTAATGACTGGTGTTGAAACGTCCGCTTGGCCGTTGAAATTTACCGGATGTAAATATGGCAGGGTTACAGGTCTATTTTCGTGACTAGTAGTTGGTGGTGCCTCGTATGGTTTAATTAAATTAGGATCCTCTAACGAACCATGATCTCGAGAGATATCCTCTTCTTCATTATAATCCTCCGGGTCTATTGTTTTTCTCCATCAATTCAGGAGTTGATTTAACAAAGGCAACAAATCGCTGGCGAAGCTCTGATACTGTTCCGGTCGCGTCGATATTGTGTCTCTCCAATTGAGTCACCAAATCGGCTTTTGATAACTTGTAGATCCATTGAACTCCCATGATGTTGAAGAAAGACGATAAAAATTTGTTTAAATGCTTCAGATGAGAACTTGACTGAACAAGATGCAAATGAAAAGTGATCTTGTAGACGGACAGTTTGATAATTATATACTAGTTGCTCGTTCCCCACTCCTCCAAAATGATGTTAAAAGGAGAAGTTCTTTCCAGATGGCGTAGAAAAAGATGGTGTCCAAAAGTTGTAAAAGTAAAAGAAAGAAAATTAATTTCTCTTTCTACCGCAGCAGAATTTAGTAAGTAGGCCTCTCAACCCACATTTAGAGCAGAAAATCTCGGCTCTATTTCTACACTCGCGACGTCTATGACCAGGTTGACCACAACGATGGCAATGTGTGGTAGGGTCAAAAACGGGTGTCCTGAGGCGCTAGATAGAACTGGTCGATTACCCAGGATGATCGGTTCCAGGTTGAAAAAGCAGGTTTCCTTCATTTCAACCTGTTCTTCATAGGTCATCCTACCCCAGGTGTGACGTTTATTCACCAGGTCCGCCTTCAAAACCATTTCAGGAAAAACTCGTAATAACTGCTGGTCTGTTATATTGAATTTCTCCTGATCTTCGTGGACCTTCTCCAAAACCTCTATCAAGGTTAAACCAGGAAACCAACTCTCCCATTTTCCTATCTTTCGATAAATGAAATTGTTGAGCCCTGATGTCGCCATGATGTCCTCTGCTTCTTTTTTGAGTACAATAATAATTTGTTCGTGTTCGATGAGTGATACTGATCGACTAGGCTAACTAAAAGGTGTCGCGTTAATAAATACTACCATTTTACCCCCACTCCTACAGTTTCAACAGCGCGCCCCCTATACCGACGAGAAAATGTGTTCATATCGTAAAGAAAACGAAAAGAAAACGTTTAAACCTCTCTCTAATTTTTTTAAAATACCACTTTAATTTCACCAAAATCACCGATTTCTCTTAATAAAAAAAAAAAAAAAATTTTGACTATTTTACTTAAACTTCTTCGTTAAGAAAAATTTATAGTCCCTGTTCGGCGCCATGTAATGATCTTAATTTATGCCAATAAGAATTTGCTCGCCGGATGGAGTCCGGGTCTCTAGAATCGTAAATTCTATCAATTTACTGTGACGCAAGCGCCATCTATATTACTTACTAATTAAGAGAAATTTGTGACAGGGTAAAACCAAAATAATAAAACATAATTTAAACCTTCGAAAGTAAATATATTAACAAAATAAAAATAAAATGATAACAAAATTAATAATTAACAAAATAGATTTAAACAATAAAAAATATAAAGTAATAAAACTGACTCGATACAATGCAAAGAAAATAATAAAGAAAGAATTATAAAATTAAAATAATAAACTAAGATTTTAGAATTAAATTACAATTAATAAAATAAAATATTTAAGCAAGTGAAAATTTAATAATAACAAAATAGAAAATTTAGTATAACAAAAATGAACAATTTGGCGCGTCCGCCATTTCACTCCTTCATACTCGACTCATTTCTCGCCGTTCTCGATCTCGTTCGGACTGTAATAAAATTTACCCCGTTATTTTACAATAAAAATTACAATTTCATGACACTGAAAATTACTGGGTTGATTCTAGAAATTAACCCCCAATTACGCGCGCGGACGGAAACTAGGGTCGTGCACGCTAGGACGGAATTAAAGAAATTACCGAAAAAAAACTAGATATCGAACTGCGGTCGATATTCTTGCCCGTCGCGAAATAAGTGTAATAATTCATGAATGTTCTGGACATCCTGACCTGATTAGCTCCTCAAGGCCAAGTTGTCCAGGTGTACGTGTCATCTCTGTTGAACGATTAGCTCCTCAGTTCAACAGGGGAAAGTGATGTAATTATGTGTGTGTAAGGATGGTAAAAACAACATGGATGTCTCAACGTCCCGGGTTAGCGCCCCACGTTCGGTTGAGACAAAAGGTGGAAAAGAGTACAAAGCATACACGGTGGAGCTCCACACGGTCTACTTTGCACCAGGTAAAAAATTATTATTTGAGAAAGCGAAGGGTGTTACAGAGACTCGTTAGCTCCCGAAGTCTCTATACATCTCCTTCTAGGAAATTTTTGGAGAGCCGGTGAACAGATTAGCTCCTCATGTTCTCCAGCTCTTCCGAAGGAAATCATCCCTTGGCCAGGATTAGCTCCTCTCTGTCCAAGGAATAGATCGAGGGTAGGAAAAGACTGTGAGCTGCTGTCGGTCGGCCTCGGAGCAAGCCCCGAGTCCGGTCGTAGGCAGACTGAGTAAATCGAAATGTGCAACCAAGTATATAGATCGCTGGGCCCACAGAAGGTGTAGCGTGAGGTGAGAGAAACCACGTGATGCGCAGCAATGGGTGCGCTATCGGTACTCTCTACCTGTCTGCCGAGCAGTGAGCTCAGTAATATATATAGATAAACTAAGCATACGAAAATGAATGAATTTTACTCTTTCAGAAACTTTAAAACTATGCGATATCATTACATATATTTAAAAAATAAAACATATAATTCAAACCCCCAAAATAAAAATGGATATTTTAGACCAATAAAAATAAAGTTGAAACTTATCCTTCATAAAGAAAGCTATTCTTTTTTTTGGTTAAGTAAACCAAAATGGAGAAAATAATTTATTTTTAAAAAATAAAGCATATAAAAGAAAAAATGGATGACTTATAAGTAATTAATTATTTCTATTGAGAGGTGGAATTATGTTTTATTTTTTAAATATATTTTCTTCCATTTTGTTTAACTCAACCAACAAATAGAAAAATTGATTTTGAAAGTAGGAGGAGTTTCTTTATTTTTTCGTTGGTCTAAAATATCCATTTTTTCGTTTGGGGGTTGGAATTATATGTTTTATTTTTTAAATATAACTTTTTTCTCCATTTTGTTCAACTCAACCAACAAATAGAAAAATGGATTTTGATTGTAGTAGTCCCCAAACTACAATATACCACTGAGACTTTTCAGGTTGCATTTTTGTGCACTTTTTTCGACCCAACGACTGTCCTAAATACCAAGAGAGCAACACGTTACAGACCCTTGCGATCCATACTATTTCGACTGACGTTATGACAGAGAACTCTCCGCCTTCCTGAGTTCCTGTTCTGATTTTGGTCAGACAGATTCTACAACGGAATCTAACTCTTTAGTAGCGACAAATAATCATTCCCATGGATCTGTAGTGGATAATTCAATAGCCTTAGTCGGGGAATCTAATCACAGCCTTCCCCCTACTTTGTCTAGTGAAGATTCCACCCCATATCAGCTCATTTGGTATAACAGTAATTACAAGAACGATGCGAGATTTTTATCTACTTCACCACTGCCCTACACCATTTTGATTGAGTCGACAATGCCCAATAAAAGAATTGGAAAGTATAATAAAATCGCGTTCGCAGATTTTTTAGAGTCAATTGTAAGCGATCCACAAAGAATAATTATTTCCAACGGTTTGAACCAGCTCAGAATTACATCCTCAACATGGTCTCTGGCCAATGATCTATTGAATTCTGGTACAATTACAGAGAAAGGCTACAGAGCATTCATCCCCACTTCATTCGTCAGTAGGAAAACCTTAATGCATGATGTGGACATAAACTTATCCCCCTTACAAGAACAATAGAGAAAAATGAAGTCTCTAGCTTGATGGAATTTGTTTTCCCAGGCGTTACATTTCCTCCTATTTATTTTTCAGGATTTTTTATTAAACATTCTCTTATAGTCACTCTCCCAAAAAGGTGCTTCAAATGTCAACGCTTTAGGCATTTTTCGGATCATTGTAAATCCACACACTTTACATGTGAGTACTACGCTGTCCCACATGTCGAGAAAAAATGTCCTTATCGCAATAGATCTGCACAATGATCTAAATGTGCAGGTAAACACGTGGCATCATCACGAACTTGCCCTTATTACCTGTATGAGTTTGAGATCATGAGATGCAGATTGGAAGAAAATATAAGTTACGCAGAAAGCAGAAACAACACTAACTAACCAAGGTATAGCTAGACCAGATTTTGAGGTGGTATGGGAGGGCTCTGAAGAAGGAGAAAGTGAAATTGAGAGTAATGCACCTACAACAACAGATGTAGCCGAAATCCCATCATGTGAAAAATATATACAAGAACAATTGGAATCCGACAACTTTTCAAATCAACATGAATCTCATTCTTCATCATACGATAAGGAAATGTCTGTCGAAGATGCCGATTCAGAAAACCTTTAACTCACTGAATCTACTTTAATTTATTTACTCAACAATTAGATGGACATAATTATTCGTCCTAAAGTTTTAATTGTTTTGACTGACTTACTTACTTGTTTACCTACTTATTTGCTTATTAAAAAAATTTTTTTCTCTTTCTGTTTAATTTAATTTTTTCTGTCTATTTGATCTAACTTATTACTTTACTATATAATATTTACAAAATATTGACCAAAATTAACATATACATTTATTTATTCTATGTCGACTTTTCTGTTTCTCAGAGTGTAAGATATAAGTATCCTGAATTACCGGAAGGTTAAAAAATTTGCAAAACATGTCAATTTGAATTCTCAAAGCTGTCAAAAAAGGTGACATTTAATTTACAAATAAAAAAATTTCTTCTCAATCAATCGATAATTCAAAAATAAATTCTTCATTATCTGATGGGAGAGGAATTTCCTTATCGATTGGTTGAGAAGAAATGGGCAAGAACATGAAAGTCTTAGTAATAAATGAATTTCTATAATAGCCAATACTCAATTTGCTTATAATCCTGTACAAGCATTAAAAATATGCACACCTAACGACACACCGCGAATGGCTGCGCAGCGCATTGCGTCTTGGCGTCGCGACAACGTGATGCGCAATATTCAAAAATTCATTTCTCGAAAACAAAAAAATGGTTTTCTGGAAAGTAAGTATTTTATCGGAAAAAATCTCAGCTTTCATTTAAAAATTAAAAAAAGTATCCAAAGATGAGAAAAGTGAAAAAACATTTTTATTTTTTCAAAATTCGTTCAAAAAAATTTTTTTTTGAAAATAAACTACGCCATTCGAAAGCTGATGAAAAAACTTAGAAAAACCATGTCCTACTTTTTTTTAAATTTTTCCGTTTAAGTATAATAAATTATCAAAGTTAAGCGTGTCACGCAAAAGTTCAAAACTTTAACTCTCCCCCTCGGACAAATTTTTATAAAATTCAAAAATATTTGTCTGACAAAGTACTAACCTATAGGACATATCTTAAAAAAAATTTGGAAAGAATTGAACGAAAATTTTTTTTTGGGGGGATTTTTTATGTGATTTCCACCATATATAAAAGTTATGAGAAGCAGATCAGCCATACATACACAGAAAATTATTATCTACACGGCGACTCACTAGAGCGCCCCGCTCAATTTGTTAAAACTTCAATATTTTCTAAACTTTTCAATAAATCAATTTGAATTTTTCCAGAAAACATTATACATTGAAGAACATATGGGCAATTCCACTTGAGATTTTAGTCAACCTATTAAAATCGGACAAAAATATTTTTTCCCTATTCTGTATCGAAAAAAACAGATACGTATTTTTTATTTTTGTTTAATTGTCCAAATTTTCGAGTTATGAATTTTCGAAATTTTGCACTTTTAATTGTAGACCTATATTCAGTAGCTTATAAGTCCGAAAATATTAAGTTTAGAAAAAAGTCGTCAAAGGACAAAAGTTTTAGTTTTCTTTTGACTTTTAGGAAGTGAAAACAATTTTTTTTTCATTTTTTATTAAAAAAAATAAAAAAATTTTATAAACAAATTAATTTTTTTTAGCTTTGGGTATGATGTTAATGTGTGTAGGCTCTAGACAATTATTAACATTAAATTGTAAAAAATCCCATTGTGCCGCGTGCGTGCGACCTGCACG
This sequence comes from Leptopilina drosophilae, assembly GCA_032873175.1. Taxonomy (NCBI): domain Eukaryota; kingdom Metazoa; phylum Arthropoda; class Insecta; order Hymenoptera; family Figitidae; genus Leptopilina; species Leptopilina drosophilae. The sequence continues at coordinate 38,963,231 of CM065483.1, forward strand.
GGCAGCTTAATTATTTTTTTAACCCATTAAACTTGTCAGGCCCACTCTAAAACTTTTTGCAAAACTTTCTTATCATTTCTAGGTATGTTTTGAAAAAAGTAAATTAAAAATTTATTATACCCAAAGTTAAAGAAATTAATTTGTTTATAATTTTTTTTTATTTTTTTAATAAAAAATGAAAAAAAAATTTCTCATTTCCTAAAAGTCGAAAGAAAACTAAAACTTTCGTTCTTTGACGACTTTTTTCTAAACTAAATGTTTTCGGACTTATAAGCTACTGAATATAGGTCTACAATTAAAAGTGCAAAATTTCGAAAATTCGTAACTCGAACATTTGGACAATTAAACAAAAATAAAAATATACGTATCTATTTTTTTCATACAGAATAGAAGAAAAAATTTTTGGACGATTTTAATAGGTCGACTAAAATCTCAAGTGGAAGTGCTCTTATGTCTCTTTAAATTCGAAACTTTCCCGCAGTTTTTGAGGGCGATGGTAAGAAACTGTGATTGCTAGTAGGTAATTAATAAAAATGAAATATTATTAAATAATTAATAATTTTTAAGTTTTTTGATATGCTACTGTCTTCTGTGGATCCAAACGAGTTTGTATACAAAACCAAAAATTTCAATTTTTACCGATTCAAACATATGTAGTTTTTTAATAAGTTATCGCAAATTAATTTTATATGTCGTTTTTAAAGCTTATTTTATCACTTTTAAAATGCTTTTTTAACAATTTTACGATATTTTTCAAGATAGTTATTATCATTTGTTTACAAAAACAGCTCTTTTTTAAATAAATAAGTATTTTGAAAACGGTTTATTTTCTTAGAAAAATTTTAAGACAAAAAACGTTTAAAAAAATATTTACAAATAATGACGAAAAACAGAATCGATATTTGAACTAAAATACAATTTATTTGAAATAAATATAAAGTTTAGTAAGTTTTGACAATGAATCAAAGTTTTTCTGATTGCATAAATTGGATATTACAATTTAGAAATAATGTTACAAACCCAAAAAATTTTTTTTAGTTGAATTTTTATACTTACAAAGTAATATTCTTTTAGAAGCCATAGTAGACATCGAATCTACCCCATCAAACTAGAACAAAAAAGTTAATTATAATATATAATATAATTAAAGCTGTATAGTATTCACCTTTAAAGAGTATTCTTAGTAAATTAGTGTGCATTAATGTCTTGCTTCAGGAAAAAAGCTATATTTATCTTACTTTCTACATTTATTTCTGAGTTGAAACTTGCTATTCGTGGATTTTTGGATTCTCTGATTACTAGTTCCAAGACGCTACTGAAATCTGAACGTCTGAAACTGCTATTCTACTACTACTATAAAAATTCAAACATTTGTCCATTTTGCATTTTTTGACCAAAAGACGTATTTTTTAAAGAAAGGTTTATGATATTGATTTCTTATTCGTATTTAAATTTTTTGACAGTAACAAGAAATGTATTTTACAAGAAAATCTCGTGACTCGTTGGACCCCGTATGCTCATCTCGCCACGCCTTATACGGAGATAAATTCTGTTTTAATATTTCGTATTATTATATTAGTATTTAGTAAAACCGATTGCAATTTGAAGAAATCGTGCACTTTTATGAATTAATATTACCATTTTTAAGAAAGTTTATAATCAAATTATTACTTTGTATTATTCTGGAGTAACAGAAATTAGAATAGTCAGTAAGAAATTTTAATATTATAAGTAAGAAAGTCAACAATAGTAAAAAGTATTACTAGAGAATTATACTAAAAACTATCGAAGTATTGCATAAATTGGAAATTTAGTAACGAATAGTGCTATCGACTATATTAAAAATTATGACCAGCCTAGTAGCAGGCTTTCGGCTGTCGAAGAGCTGTTACTAAACTGTCCGATATTAGCCGAACACTACTTAATTAATTAATTTTAGAAAAAAAATTTTTGAAAAAAAATTTTTTTTTAGAAAATTTTATTTTTTTATTAAATTTTTTGGGTTTGGAACGTTATTTCTAATTTGTAATTTTCAATTTTTTTGTTTTTGAACATTAATTATTTTAGTCGAGCAGTTCCGAAATTATCCGAGCCAAACTTCATGGCATTTTAAATATTTAAGTTTAATTTCTCTTCAGATATAAATAAGTAAGAATTACGATTAGATTAGTGGAAACAAAAAATAATTGAATCTTTGTAAAAAAAATCTGCCCGCGCAAGCGCGGACACATTCTCATACTCGCTTCGCGCACAAATGGCTCGCTTCGCTCGCGGTGTTCTGCATTTGTTATGCATTATTTGTTTTCTTGTTCTTGTTTCCTATTATATGTTTTATAAAATATATTTTTTTTCTTAAAGTTACTAGGACTTTAAGGATTACATTCTCATCACTTGTTTTTGTTTGCTGATGATTGCGAGATTAAGTGGATTTAAATGTATATTTTTGGTATTGATGATTAAAATTTTGAAGTTATTTTTAATTAAACTAACTCTCTTAGCAAAAACGTGATTTTCAGAAGCAGCTAAAATATTCTTAAAGTATTAGAATCAAGTTTTTTTGTGTAGTGTAGACCTGAGCGTAATGTCTAACTTTTCACTCTTTATTTATTTACTCGAACATTTTTGTTTTAATTAAGCGTTTATCTCATAGAAAAGTTACTCTGGTATTTCAGCTTTCTTTTAAAAATAAAAGCATGGAATTTTTAAATTTTTATCATGCAAATATTCTAATTTGAAAGAGTTAACAATTTTGATTAATCAGTGTAAGTTTTATTAATTTATTGCAAGCGGCTTTTCAGTTATGTATTAATCATTTTTAAAAATGTAGTAATATTTTATTCATGGAAAAAACAAAATTTTAAAAAACGGTTAAACGTGCTTTTTGATTTGTTGTTAACTACGGATTATTATAAAAGTTATAACATTTTACAAAATCAATAGAAATTTTTTTAACACAGTTAAGCTGACTGACCCAAAAACTTTTAAAAAAAATGTCGGAGATAATGGAGTCGGAATATTTATTTTTTGTCAAAAAAGCGCACAAAAATATATATAGAGAGTGATTTTTTTGGAAATTGGGACTTTTTTGTGTATAAGTTTGTTTTTTAAGTATATTAGAGTGCAAATAGGTTAAAATCAATTGATTAACTGTTATTCTTTTAAAAAAATTCGATTTTCAGTGTTATTTTGGGATTTTTTAATTTTTTTTGATTATTTAAGGAACTATAACTTCGAAAATTGATTTTTTATCAAGTAATGTTCTAGAGAAAAGTTGTTTGTATTAACCTAATCTAAAAAATTTTTAAAAATTAAAAATTCTAAATTTTGAAAAAATTGTGTTTTCAAAGTTTTGAAACTACCGTAGTTTTTGGCGAAAATGTCTGGTTAACGAACTTATCCTTCATTTTTACACCAACTATAAGTGTGTTAAGTTTAAAAATGTTCTGATAAGTTTTTCAAGAGTTATCGTGGGAACAACAAAAACCGTCTACAGACGGACAGACAGACACACTAGCCGGACTATGTTTTTCGGACTCAGGGCACCTCAAAACGCAAAGATTTCATAAAATTAGCAAAAGTCAAAATTTGACTAAATTAATACCTTCTCATGTGATGAGAATGTAATTATTGAATTCTTATTAAATTTTTATTATTTATGAAAACAATTAAATATTTGCGTAGAATTGTTAAAAAAGAATTTTAATCATTGAATTCTTTGGGAAATTTTATTAAAGTACTGGATTTTAAAAATTCTTTATTTAAGAACAGTTTTTGAAAATAATTAAATGTTGGAGAAAAATGTTATTATTTATAAAAATAAATGAAATTTTGATGAGAAGTTTTTTAATTTTTTGATTGTAACTAAATTTTTCAAAGGAATTTATCTATTACTTTGAAAAATAATATTAAATTCTTAAGACGAATTTTAATAATATATTTCTTTTTAAATAATTCGATTCTTTTGTGAAATTTTATTGAAATAGTAGATATTGAAAATAATTGAATTTTGATAAATTATTGGAATTAATTAAATTTCTACGAAGAATTTTATTAAAATCGTATTAAAAATAATTGAAATTCTGTGATGAGTTTTATTATTTATAAAAATGATTTTACTACTTTAAAAATGTTACGTATGACTTTCGTAACTATTTTCAATTTTTTTATTAATTAAAAATTTGTTATATTGTATAATTTCATTAATAATTTGGAAATTATTATTGTTTTAGAATTAAAAACTTTTCACACAACACAGCCACACAAAAAAAATTTTTGGTTCTGACCTGGGGGTCTCACTATGTAGACTTTATGTTTTTTGGGTCGCTGAATCCGAATCCGAGGTCCATTTAACCCCATCAGTTCAGGATTTTGACATAACCTCAAAAAACCAATATGGCGGACACGTTTTTGAAAAATTCATCGGATTCGCTTGAAATTCGTTACTCGGGGGTTTTTGGGGTCGCTGATTACAAATTTTAAGTCAGTTTTTGAAAATTCAAAATGACGTATCCAATATGGCGGACACTTTTTTGAAAAATTCATCGGATTCGCTTGAAATTCGTTACTCAGGGGTTTCAGGGGTCGCTGATAACGAATTTGAAGTCGATTTTTAAAAATTCAAAAAGGGGTATCCAATATGGCGGAAGCTTTTTTGAAAAATTTATCAGATTCGCTTGAAACTTGATACACGAGGGTTTTTAGGTTCGCTGGTTCCTTATAAGAGGTCTTTAAAGCCCATCTGATCAGGATTTTTTTCCAACATCAAAAAATTTTAAATCTTTGTACCGTCGGCATTGGCATTACCCGATGTACACCGCGGGGAGGTTGCTCGAACGGATTTTGTACATCATGTATAGTCCTTAAAAGGGCTGATTGATAAAAATAATGCTGCTCATAAGGTGCATAATCTTTTAATAGTTTTCTTTTTTCGAGCTATATCGAGTTCTTTTCTCTTCAAAAGATCTATGTAATGGATTTCTTTTGCGCTTGTTGTTTTATCCAAGTGATTCTCCTTTTAGCATCCATCAAAAATCTGCCAACATATTCACATCCCACACTCCCTGATAGCGAGTTTCAACAACTTTAATGTCTTGGTGGAAACGTTCACCTTGTTCTTCACTAAAATGTCCCACGTTTTCAGGAAATTTGTCCAGATGAGAGTGCAAGAAATGCAGCTTCAAACTCATCAAGCACCCTAGTTTCTCGTAGTCATGTAACATTTTGGCCACAATTTCTTTATATTGTGGACTTTTTGGATTTCCCAAGAAGTTTTCTGCAACCTCTCGAAAACTCAACCAAGCTGCTTTCTCCTGATCATTCATTTGACTAATAAAGACATTATCCTTAAACATTTTTCGAATTTGAGGACCGTCAAATATACCTTCTTTAATTTTGGCCTCAGAAATTTTAGGAAAAATCGTCTGCAAGTATTCGAAACATTTTCCTGTCTTATCTAGAGCCTTGACAAATTGTTTCATAAGACCTAGCTTGATATGCAAAGGAGGAGGCAGGATCTCTGATGGATCTACGAGAGATTCATTAATGACATTGCGCGACCCAGGTGTAAGGGATTTTCTCTTTGGCCAATCCTTTACCTTATAATGCTGTTTTCTAGCTCTACTATCCCATAAACATAAGTAACAGGGGTATTTTGTAAATCCAGACTGTTGCCCGAGTAACATGGTTATGATCTTAAAATCTCTACAAATCTGCCACCTGTGTTGCTTGTAACCAATTTTATTTAAAAGTATTTGCATATTTTCATATTTTTCCTTCATTACAGTCGAGTGAGCTATAGGTATAGGAGCAAAAACGTTAGAATTATGGAGTAATACTGCCTTAATACTTCTTTTCGACGAATCAATGAAAAGTCGCCATTCTGTTGCTTTGTAGCAGTCTTTTTTCATTTCATTCATCAGTCCGTAAATATCTGTACAAAATACAAGATCTTCATCTTTAGAAAAGTATTTCCGAAATTCTAATTCTCGATTTCGATATATGGAAACCTTTGTTTTTTTCTCTAGGAAAGCATACTGCTTCATGAACGAAGCCAAAAACTCCGCACTGTCCTTTGGCAAACCTAAGTCGCGTATGAGGTCATTCAATACAGGCTGTGAAACCAGCGTTAGGACTGGTTTTTTAGTGTCTTCACTTTCAGAATAGTCAGTGTCGCTATCGTTATGGTCGCTATCAGGCTCGTAATCATCCACATTCATCAATTCGTCATTTTTCACTGCGTTGATGCTCTCAAAATCAGTTCTTTCATTTTCTTTGTCAGATAAAATTGGAGCCTTTACTGATGTCACTATTTTATAGACGATGTTGTGTTTGTTTTTAGCAGTGTAATTCTTTTTAATTTCATTTGAGCAAAAAAAGTAATCTTCTTTAGAAAGAGGTTTCTTCCATTCTGCTGGACTGGAAAATTTGATTGCTTTTTTGTCTTTCTTCTAACGGTTAAACATTGATTTACAAGAATTGCAAATTATATTGGGAACCCATGCATTCTCATCAATTTGTAAATAAAAAATTGCCTTGTACGTGACTTTGATGTCATCAGTAATTTTTTTTCGTAATGAACTAACTTTGTAGTTGCAGCAAATATAACAAAACACATCACGATTACTATCGCAATCGTGACATAGACTGTTACTTTGTCTTGTCGCATTGCACCCTACATTAGCCAAGTTTCCCACCAATGAAGAGCTGCAGTTGCTGGATGACGACGCCTGAGAGCCTGCTTTCTCACCCTCAACCGCCGATACTGGGGTTCCGAGTCCCTGCATCGTAACACGTTTCTTACGCGGGTCTGCCATGACGGCATCAAAGCCGTTATCCAGGGACTTAGCCGGATAGTGGAAAATCTCCGTTGCCCACCGTCACCACGTGGAGGTGCCCTGGATGCAGACACACTCAAGATCCAATTACTCAGCATAGGACTTAAGCAAAATGTACTCTTCTCGAACAAAGAACCGAAATAATATTTATTATCCATATTTTTCTTTAGTGTACACTGAAGATTTCATGGAGCAGAATTCGATCGAGTAAAGTATACTTCCATCAGGAAAAATCGCTAAAATGATTTCGACTGATACCTAAAATTCGTTCCACAACCATTTTGAATTTTTAAAAACTCATTTTAAATTCGTAATCAGCTACACCGAAAACCACCGAATAGCGAATATTAATCGAATCCTATGAATTTTTAAAAAAGTCGTCGGCCATAGTGGATCCGCCATTTTGAATTTTTTAAAATGACTTCAAATTCGTAATCAGCGACACCAAAAACCCCTATGTAACGAGTTTTAAGCAAATCCGATGAATATAACAAAAAGTATTCGCCATATTGGATCCGCCACTCTGAATTTTTGAAAAGTGATTTTAAATTCGTTATCAGCGACACCGAAAACCTCTGAGTATCAAGTTTCAAGCCAATCTGATGAATTTTTAAAAAAGCTTCCGCCATATTGGATACCCCTTTTTGAATTTTTGAAAATCGACTTCAAATTCGTAATCAGCGACCCCTGAAACCCCTGAGTAACGATTTTTAAGTGAATTTAATAAATTTTTCAAAAAAGTGTCCGCCATTTTGAATTTTCAAAAACTGACTTCAAATTCGTAATCAGCGACAACAAAAACCCCCGAGTAACGAATTTCAAGCGAATCCGATGAATTTTTCAAAAACGTGTCCGCCATATTGGTTTTTTGAGGTTATGTCAAAATCCTGAACTGATGGGGTTAAATGGACCTCGGATTTGGATTCAGCGCCCCAAAAAACATAAAGTCTACATAGTGAGACCCCCAGGTCAGAACCAAAATTTTTTTTTGTGTGGCTGTGCAATTAATAGAAAAGATGTATTTTCTTTACTATTAATCCACTCAACAATTAACTATTTATGAATTAAAATTTCGAATCATTAAACCACATTAAAATTAAACAACCTAACTTCAATTGCTTTTTTTCTACCTTTTTAATATTATCAGAATATTTCTTTTAAAAAATGACGAAAATATTATAAATTTAAAGAATATAAAATTTTTCAATAATATAAGAAATTGTTAGAATCATAAAAAAACAACTTCACAGAAAAGATTTTTAAATGTATTGGTAAAATAATGAAACGGTATTTCAATGATCAAAATTAAAATTGTTTAAAATCATATAAATAAAAGTAAATTATAAATGATAAAATAATTATTTTGTAGAAATGAAAAATACATGTTAATTTGGGAAATAAGAAATATAATTTTTGTTAAATTTAAAGTAAAATAAATTCATTATAAGGTCAATCGAAAACAAATGAACTTTTGCACACGAATACACAGAAAAAGCACAGCTGATTCAAGGCCAAGGTTAGGAAAAAGAAAAGAAATTTTCATACTTTAAGAATTTAAAAATTGTTTAAAGATAAAATAAATTTTATACACAATTTATATGGAATTTAATGTAATAGTAATTTTTCACTTAGAATGGCATATTTTATTTTATATAAATAGTATAAAATTTAACAATTAAATTTATATTGTTAATTATTAAAACTAGTTGAAATAAATAAAGTAGTAACAAAATTTATATGAATAAATAGATAAAAATTAGCGTAAAGAAAATGACAATGCTTTACCGGAAGTGATTAAGGGCCAATAATAGTAATAGAAACTTCTAGAAAATTCGGGAAGTTTCTATTGGGATCTCTTGTGGGGGCGTGGCTTAATAATTTGACCTACTCTCAGTAGTACCATTTTTCGACACCGCGTTAAAAAGCTACTCTGCTTGTGGAAACTGGACAAGTTTAGACAAAACGACCTATAATTTTAAATTATTACATATAACACACATACACTAACAAATCGTAAGAATTATTCAAGAATAAGTCGTTTTACAACTTATAACCTGTTAATTTAAAAATAATCTTCAAAGTCAAGCCATAGAAAAGAAATTTGAGGAACTCGTTAAATTCTTTTTAACTTTTAACCTCAGTTTTGATTTCTAAAGGGACAACAAAAGCAAATCGTAAGTGGGTAAGACTCCGTCAGAAAATATGCGATTTGCATGGGGTCTTTGGATTAGGCTGTAATTTGGTGAAATTATAGTATTGGATAATAGAAACAAGTGTGCCAAAAATTTTTTGAAAATTTTGAAATCTGTTGAAGTTACGCCATTTTGAATTTTTTTGTTATAATTTTTTTAAATCTTAATATTTCCGAAACTTTTCGATGAAATTTAATCAAATTTGGAAGGCTTATACTTAACATCATGTTTCTTCTGACTATCACATAAAAAGAAACAAAAAAAATTTTTTGCCCAAAGAAGGGCAAAAAAAATTTTTTGAAACCGTTTTGCCCGAGCGGGACCGATTTTTGAGTTTTCTTGTCAATTAATAAAATATTCCTTATAATTTCACCTTTCATTTAAAAAAAGAAAATCGATGGAGACTCAAATAGTTTTCGAGATATTGCAATTTTTGTGGAAGCGCTACCAGGTTTCAGTGTCAGCGATGTGTGAGTGCCGGGGAATCCTAATTCTTACACTTTCTTGTTCAAAATTGTCTAGAACCTACAAATTTTATCCGATTTTGATGTTCTTATACTTAAATGCAAGGAGATAAATTTTCTAAGAGTTTCTCCAAAACTGTTGTTTCAATTATTAATTGTTTATTTATTTTTTTGTTACTCAAAGTAAACAATTTACAAGAATTTTGAAAAAAATCGTGTTTATTTTTTATTTTTCTATTCCTCATGAACGAAATCAATTTAAATTAGTCTAGTATGACCACCTGATAAATAATAATGCATAATTCAATTTATTTAAATAATTTCGTTAATTAACAAATAGATAACTCTAGTCCTTCCTAAAAAAATTGTATTTTTAACAGATAAATTTATGTTTATTTAAGTAATTTATGTCTATTTTATTACAAAATAATTTTAAAGTTAATAATTATCATTGTTATTAACAATTATATTTATATAAAATATAAATTAAAAATTAATTAATCAATTTTTTATTACTTACTTATATCTTTATTTATATAAGCATAAATTTGTCTCTAAAAGATACAATTTTTTTAATAATTGTTAATAACAATGATAATTATTAACTTTAAAATTATTTTGTAACAAAATAGACATAAATTACTTAAATAGACATAAATTTATCTGTTAAAAATACAATTTTTTTAGGAAGGACTAGAGTTATCTATTTGTTAATTAACGAAATTATTTAAATAAATTGAATTATGCATTATTATTTATCAGGTGGTCATACTAGACTAATTTAAATTGATTTCGTTCATGAGGAATAGAAAAATAAAAAATAAACACGATTTTTTTCAAAATTCTTGTAAATTGTTTACTTTGAGTAACAAAAAAATAAATAAACAATTAATAATTGAAACAACAGTTTTGGAGAAACTCTTAGAAAATTTATCTCCTTGCATTTAAGTATAAGAACATCAAAATCGGATAAAATTTGTAGGTTCTAGACAATTTTGAACAGGAAAGTGTAAGAATTAGGATTCCCCGGCACTCACACATCGCTGACACTGAAACCTGGTAGCGCTTCCACAAAAATTGCAATATCTCGAAAACTATTTGAGTCTCCATCGATTTTCTTTTTTTAAATGAAAGGTGAAATTATAAGGAATATTTTATTAATTGACAAGAAAACTCAAAAATCGGTCCCGCTCGGGCAAAACGGTTTCAAAAAATTTTTTTTGCCCTTCTTTGGGCAAAAAATTTTTTTTTGTTTCTTTTTATGTGATAGTCAGAAGAAACATGATGTTAAGTATAAGCCTTCCAAATTTGATTAAATTTCATCGAAAAGTTTCGGAAATATTAAGATTTAAAAAAATTATAACAAAAAAATTCAAAATGGCGTAACTTCAACAGATTTCAAAATTTTCAAAAAATTTTTGGCACACTTGTTTCTATTATCCAATACTATAATTTCACCAAATTACAGCCTAATCCAAAGACCCCATGCAAATCGCATATTTTCTGACGGAGTCTTACCCAAGTTTATTGAATATTCTTCTGAGCTGTGTTCATATAGTATTAGGCTATATCAATGTGGCAGTTTGAAAGATTCAATAAATATTGAACCCAACCCACAAAAAATATTATTTACAATAGGTAATAATTAATTTACTTGAATTAATTATTTAGTCAATTTTTCAGAGAAATAAATGGATTTTATTATATAAATTGTATAAATTTTGATCATTTTTCGATATTATAAATTTATCATATCCTAAATAAATCCAAATTTAGAAAAATTTATAAATTTAAAGAATATTTATTTATTAATAGAATAGTTAATTTAGGGTTTAGGGAAAACTTGACCTTACTTATAAGGTAGGATTTATAAGAATTAAATACAAAAATTTTATAGCGGACAAAAAACTTATTCTTAATGGATGTATTTACGTAAAATCTAAAACGAGTAAAGGCCGCACATATTGAGACTGTCGAAAGTTACGGGATAAGGAATGCAAAGCGAGAGCTATCACATCTGAACCTCTACAGGGAGAAAATATTATTGTTTTTAAAGGACCTTCACATGATCCACCAAATGAAGAAGAATGTAATGCAGAATTGCTGAAAGTATGTGTGAAAAGGAAAGCGGAACTTCATCCAGAACAGCCTCCAGCTCAATTGCTTCGTGTTGAATTGGCCGGTGTATCTGAGGGTGTGCTCAGCCAACTTCCCGAGCGTGATAATTTGAAAAAAATATAAGAAGAGAGCGTAGAAAAAATTTGTCACCTAACCTAAAATCCCTAGAAGATTTAAATGAAATACATAAATTTTTTAAATATAAATATTTTTATTTATTAGATACATTTTTTAAATATAAATATTTAGGTATGCCAAAGCATTTTTACACAAGTTTTTACCATTTTGAGAACCGGTCAAAGAAATTTACGTGAAGAACGAGAAACAGATGCTGTGCCACTGGTTTATGCTCTTCTATCTTCGAAAGTTGCTGCTCAATACAATAAAGTTTTAGACGCTGTGCAATCTGCAGCCGCTGAGTACAGAATCGACAATTTCATGCTACAGAAAATTATGACAGACTTTGAAAAAGGAATTTTGAAGGCTTGTTCTGAAACATTTCCAAATGTTGATATTTCCTGCTGCTTTTACCACCTAGGACAATCGTTCTACCACAAAATTCAGGAGTCGGGTTTTGCAAGAACAGTACAACAATCCTCTTGATCGGCAGTTGAAACTGGAAAGTCACATGATTTTAGCCTTGGCTTATGTTCCTGTAGATCAAGTTATTCATGTCTTCAATTTTTTAACCCTTTAAGGACGGAAAGGGCAGATTTTTTATTGAAGATTCAAGGTCGTGGTTCTCTGTATTCACGTATGACAAAAATTTGTCAGGCACCATTCCTTAAGTATTTTTTGCCCTCTTTCAGAATCCGTCATTAAAATTACAAAAAACTAAATTTAAAAAAGATGTGTCCATTTTTTTAAAACAAAAACACGAAATTTTAAAAGTTTTTTGTCAAAAAAAAATTTTTTTTCTTAGACTAAAAGTTAAAATATAAGCTGCTCACCTGAAAATATCGCGTCCGCAATACCCAAGCATTACCAATGTGAAACGCGTTTAAAAAATTTCAAAATGGCGGTAGAAGAATTTTTTTCAAATAATAATATAATTTTATTTTCCAAAAACAAAAAAAATTTTAATTTTTTTGATACTTATTATCCAAATGTTTTTGGGTCGCTGATTACGAATCTGATGTCAGTTTTTAAAAATTCAAAATGGCGGATCCAATATGTCGGACAAAATTTTTGAAAATTTGTTGTAGTCACTTAAAATTCATCACTCGGGGGTTTTTGGGGTCGCTGATTACGAATCTGATATCAGTTTTTAAAAATTAAAAATGGCATATCCAATATGTCGGACAAAATTTTTGAAAATTTGTCGTAGTCACTTAAAATTCATCACTCGGGGGTTTTTGGGGTCGCTGATTACGAATCTGATGTCAGTTTTTAAACATTCAAAATGACGGATCCAATATGTAAATATGTATATTTGTATCCAATATGTATATTTGTGGGACAAAGTTTTTAAAAATTTATTGGATTAGCGAGTGAAAATGTGTTTAAAAAATTTCAAAATGGCGGTTTTAAAATGGCGGTAGAAGAATTTTTTTCAAATAATAATATAATTTTATTTTCCAAAAACAAAAAATATTTAAATTTTTTTGATACTTATTATCCAAATGTTTTTGGTTCGCTGATTACGAATCTGATGTCAGTTTTTAAAAATTCAAAATGGCGGATCTAATATGGTGGACAAAATCTTTGAGAATTTGTTGTAGTCACTTAAACGTCGTCACTCGGGGGTTTTTGGGGTCGCTGATTACGAATCTGATGTCAGTTTTTAAAAATTCAAAATGGCGGATCCAATATGGCGGACAAAATCTTTGAGAATTCGTCGTAGTCACTTAAAAGTCGTCACTCGGGAGTTTTTGAGGTCGCTGATTACGAATCTGATGTCAGTTTTTAAACATTCAAAATGACGGATCCAATATGTGGGACAAAGTTTTTAAAAATTTATTGGATTAGCGAGAAGTTCATTACTCGAGGAATGCTGGTATCTCTGAGTAGAAATCTAATGTCTATTTTTCAAAATTCAAAAAGACGGTTCAATTTAGAGTTTGAATTTTAAAGATTTTTACGTTCTTTGGCCATCATAATATTATGATGTTTCCGACTCTATCCGCGAGGAGGTAAACGTGAAATGAAGAGTCTTTTTTTTGTATTTTAATTTTTTTAATTATCTTTATGATTATCATGCCACCTTATCTAACAAAAAACTTTTTGAAAACTTTACAGAACAGCAATTCCTCGACAGACTTTTTACAATTAAAAAGAAACATACAATGCTCTTAAAGTAATGATTAAACTCCATAAAACCCAGCACAAGTTCACAAAATTTTAGAAACATTTCGTAAAAAAATAAATATTTGGCCTTTTTGTAAAGTGCTGAATTCATTAAGAAAATGATTAAATTTTACGAACGATATTTATTGCGGGACACAAGCTGAAAATAATAATGTATTGAGTAATTCTGCTTTTAGAAGAAGCATTGTACTAAAAATAATAAGACGTTTACTACTGTTGACTGCTCCTAAACAATGGCTTAATTATCACATCTTCTATGATAATCTCGTTTGTACCCTTTACGAATTTTAAGTGACTACGAAGAATTTAAAAAATTTTGTCCGTCATATTGGATTCGCGATTTCCAATTTTTAAAATCCGACCTCAGATTCATAATCAGCGACGCCAAAAACCCCCGAGTGACGACTTTTAAGTGACTACGACGAATTCTCAAAGATTTTGTCCACCATATTGGATCCGCCATTCTAAATTTTTAAAAACTGACATCAGATTCTTAATCAGCGACTTCAAAAACATTTAGATAATAAGTATCAAAGAAATTAATTTTTTTTTGTTTTTGGAAAATAAAATTAGGGGAAGAGGTTCGGTTGAGGGCATAGTTCGGTTGTGGGCACCCACGCAGAACTTTTGACAGAAATGAGATTTGTCTAATCTGTCAAATATCACTTATATGTTATAACCTAACGTAGTTTTCTATGCGAATAGATAATGATGATTAGACAACTTCGCTTTTTACTATATATAAATTAATTTTTCGACACGTTGAATATAACAAAAACGTATTTTTAAACATTGTTAAATGTTCAACAAATCGAAGTGAATTAATTAAAATAATCAGTTCAAAGCGTATTTACACAGTAAATATGTTATATTTTATGATCCAATTCTAAGCATCACAAAAATGTTCACAAGTAAAATTTTTTTCATGATGTTTTAAAATGATCGTCAAGTTTGGTTGTGGGCATCTAAATTGATTAGGTTGTGGACACCACTCTTATTTTTGATAAATCGTGAAATATCGTTGTTGATATAATCATAAGTAATTCCTTACAACATTTAATAGTGTTTTATGAATTTTAAGAGTTTCGTGGTTCAGCACGGAAGTTAATATAATGAGACTTTGATGTCCGTGCGTCGTTCGCAGTTATAGTAATTGTAGTAACTGGGCAGTTCATGTTCTGTGTGAGAAATCTTGTATGCCCTTACATAGGGAGCATGTATTATCAAAATTAAAAGAAATCATTCTTATGTAGTTAATGAATGGTTACTTAATTAATTTTTTTGCATTTTTAATTGATTTTTCAAGAGTGCCCACAACCGAACCAAAATTTTTTTTGTTAGAAAAATGACCAATTTATTGAATTTTTAATAAAATTTTTCTAGTCAATGGAATCAATTTATTTTCTTCACGAGTAGTTAGCTAAGGTCCCTAGCTTTAAATAAATATACATGTGTTTGCTTAATATCTACAAGGAGACAAATTATGAGTCAAAAAGGAAACTATGCCCACAACCGAACCTATTCCCCTATATTATTATTTGAAAAAATTCCTTCCACCGCTATTTTAAAATCGCCATCTTGAAATTTTTTTAAACGCGTTTCATATTAGTAAAGCTTGGGTATTGCGGACGCGATATTTTTAGGTGAGCAGCTTATATATTAACTTTTAGTCTATGAAAAAAAATTTTTTTTACAAAAAACTTTTAAAATTTCTTGTTTTTGTGTAAAAAAATGGCCACAACTTTTTTAAACTTAGTTTCTTTGCAATTTCAATAACGGATTCGGAAAGAGGGCAAAAAAATACTTAAGGAATAGTGCCTGACAAATTTTTATCATACGTAAATACATAGAACCACGATCTTGAATCTTCGATAAAAAATCTGTCCTTCCCGTTCTTAAAGGGTTAAAAAACCATTCAGTACCCACCGATATTGTGGAATCAACATGTCGCTGCTCTCAATGATAGTCATAAGACCAACAATGTGAACGAGGGTTGGCACAACAGATTCAGACTAGTAATAGAAAGCATCACCCTGATCTTTATTCAGCTCTTACTGAAATAAAGAAAGAACAGGCTGATACGGAAATCATGATCGAGGAATTGAGTTTGGGAAGAAAAGTCAAAGCTGCTCCTAAACGAAAGTGGCTTGAACATCAACGGCGTATCAAAGGAATAACTATTCCTTTGAACAATATAATCGCTACAGAGAAGACAGAGATGAATTAACTTTTTTAACTGCAATCGCTCACAACATTAACCTTTAATTTTTTGCTTTTATTACCTACTGACACCTTTCATACACAAATTTTTAACAATTTACGCTATTTTTATACAGTACGCATTTTATTTAGTAATTATAATTATTGAAAATTTAATAAATATAATAATTTTTGCAATATTATTTTTTCGGGATCATGTCCTTTCGGTAAAACTGCATTCGGTGGAATTGTATTTGGGGAAATGGTCATTCGGGATATTGGTCATTCGGTGAAAAATACGTTCGGGTTAATGGATTCGGGAGAATGGTCGGGTACCGAAAAATATATATATATATATGCATCCCTCGGTTTGTTAACCAATAGACGTATGTTTCAATACCAAGGAAAAAAATACCTACACATTTGGCAATATAGAATAAAGAACATCGAACTCTATCACGCCACTTTTAAGGAATTCGCAAGCTTGCAAAAAGCTTGCCTAGTAACAAATGAAGGGTCGTGTGCAACGGAATCCCCCACCATACCGATTCTGAACCGATTTCCAAAATGTGACCAAGATCACAGGTGGAATAATCGACGAGTCTTAATTATCGTTTCCCGCAAAGCGGACGTTTGATTTATTTTATTTCCCGCAAAAAGACGGAAGTTTATATTATTTTTTGTGCCCAGAAATAAAGGTTAATTTTGAATTTTTTTCATCGATTGAATAAAGTGAATTGAATTGAGAATTTCTAATATTTTGCGCGAATTAAAATAATTAAATTATTTAAAAAGAATACAAATACGAAAAGTGAATACTATGTGAAAGAATATTTTAAAAGTATAAAAAAGGAAATTAAAGAAAAGATAATCATTTAAGAATACATTGTGTTGATAAAGTGAATTTAAAAAAAGTTAAATTAAGATAAATAAAGTAAAAAGGGAGTGTTAAATATTAAACCTCTGTTTAGTGTTTTTGAAGATATTTTATCATTTGTCACTGTCAAATAATATTAGATTGGATTATAAGTTTAAATTCGGTGACCCCGAACTTTAATTATTAAAATCATCTTTCGATATCATTTTTCTATTCAAGTTATTTAAAGTATAATACTGATAATAATAATAATAATAATAATAATAATAATAATAATAATAATAAGGAACAAAAAGAAGCAATTGAAGGAGAATACGAAGGAAATAATTAAAACAAGTTGTAAATCCAGATGTTCATTACATGAACATTTTGCTTCCTCTATACGATCAGCAAAAAAATTTGCTTCCTCGTGGAAGAAGCACTAACTTATTGTCACGTATTGACATATTTTTCATGTTGTTGTCTTCAAATCTAATTAAAAATTAATTTTTAAAATTTGTTATATTTATTATAATTATAATTAAGTATATTAAGTATATTTAATTTTTAAGTAATTTCTAATACGATCTAATATTTATAAAATCAAAAAAATATTTTTAAAATTTGTTTTAATCCTAAATGAACAAAATAAAGTTTTTAATAAAAAAATGAATTTTTCATCTTTAATTGTAATTAATTCTATAATTTTCAATAGAATATATATTTTACATACATCAATCGATTCGTCTTGATGCAAGGAATAAGATTTTAGATTTATTTTTCAATAAATAATAACATTTTATTTTACAGCAACATGATTCTTAAGAAAAAATGAATTTTTATTAAAAATGCAAATTTTGTGTCTGTAATTGGTTTTAATTTTATAAATTTAAATACAATATATACTTTATATATACCAATCGATCCGTCTTGATGCAAAGAATAAAATTTTAGAAATAAGTGAGTAAGATTATCTTATACAGCAACATAATTTTGTGGAAAGAACTCATTTTTTGAGAAAAATGTGAATTTTTCAGCTTTAATTGTGATTAACTCTATAAATTCTCATACAATTTATTCTTTTTATATACCAATCGATTCGTCTTGATGCAAAGAATAAGATTTTATTATATATTAACTTCAATAACCAACTTAAAAAAGAAATTTTGAAAAAAATTTTTTTTTAGAAAAAAGTCAAAAAAAATTTTTTTTCGGAGAATTTTTTAAAGTCTATCAATCCAGTTCGAGATATTTTTATGATAAATATACCTGGTGAATTTTAGCCAAATTCGTTAAAGCCTCTTCGAGTTATCGTGTTCACAAAAATCGGGATCCACACACACACACATACACACACATACATACATCCGGACAATTGTTCAGGGTCTTATATAACATCCCATAAAATTAATGTTGTTAAATTGTTAATAATTTTTAAAGAAAAGAAATGAATTAAAATTCGTCTTACTTGATCGTTCTCAGACATTTTTCTGAATTAAAATTTTCGAATAGGTTTATTATCTGAAAAGCTTTTTTCCGAAAGATATTTTCCGAAAATGATTTTTTACAAATAATTATATTTCCCGAATGCATTGTTTTATATATGAGGCATTTCATTTCAAACCGTTCCACTGACAAAAGACAATCGCAAGGAGATAGATTTTCTAATAATTTTTATTACATAAAACTTTAATTGTTTATAATATATTATACACTAATTCAATAGAGAATTCCATGAGCTTTCTATTGTTATTTTTATTATTTTAAATTTCTGTCAATTTCGTAGAGAAATTGCTGTTTGAAATGTTAAACTCTTAATATCTCAAAACACCCCCCGACGATTTTTATCAAAATTATATGAAAATAAAGCATAAATTCCCTAGTTTCTATTCCCATTTGATATATTCTGGACATTTGATGGGATTAATAGAAAAAAAATTGTTTAAAAAATATGTTTTTGAAAAATTTGAGAAATAGTATGAAGTTGAACCTTAACCTATTCAACTTCTATTCAATTTTATACTATTTGTCAAATTTTTCAAAAACACATTTTTTAAACAATTTTTTGTTTTTTGTCGGTGGAACGGTTTGAAATGAAATGCCTCATAGAATAGGAAAAACAGTTGAATTTAGTATATCTGACAACCTCAAATTTTAACGTTTCGAAATTTTTCATGTTTATATCTTTTTTTTCCAAATTTTGATTTTTATTAAATTTCGTCATGAATTCGGTTCTAAAAATTGTGGGGAATCGACTGATTTAAGACGGATGTCTGAATCCATTTCAAATCAGGCAGGTCGACTAACTTCAAGTTATAGATTTAGCTGTCGCTAAA
This sequence comes from Leptopilina drosophilae, assembly GCA_032873175.1. Taxonomy (NCBI): domain Eukaryota; kingdom Metazoa; phylum Arthropoda; class Insecta; order Hymenoptera; family Figitidae; genus Leptopilina; species Leptopilina drosophilae. The sequence goes on from CM065483.1 coordinate 38,982,536, forward strand.
ATATGTTATTGTACATGAAAAATAAAGTGCCACGTATTTTTTTATTTGTCAAAAAAGTTAAATTTAAAGAAGTTATGCACATTTGAACTTTAAATGGTAAAACTCAAATGAATAGAGAAAAAAAATTGTTTTGCTTGTCATTTTTTTTAGTATAATTTAATTTTCTTTCTTGGGTCTTGTAGATGGGCTTGTCGTCTTCAAAATCCAGTTTGAACCTTGAAAAAATATTTAAAATTATAAAAATTAGGGATGATTTTCTGAAAATAAATAAGATCAATTTTCTCAAAAACATCACCTTTTTTTCTATCCAAATTTTTACTAAAAGTTCTTAAAATAATAATGAACATTTCCTATGAATTTCAAGCGGGCTAAACCATTCTGGCAATCAGGAGAATTTTTTTTTTGAAATATTTATTTTCGCAAATTTTCAAATTGTTAACGTTCTCGTCAACAATGTTATAGCGATTCATTCATTTGAAAATTTGCGAAAATAAATATTTCAAAAAAAAAATTCTCCTGATTGCCAGAATGGTTTAGCCTGCTTGAAATTCATAGGAAATGTTCATATTAATTTTAAGAACTTGTAATAAAAATTTGGATAAAAAAAAGGTGGTGCTTTTGCGAAAATTGATCTTATTTATTTTTAGAAAATCATCCCCTATTTTTATAATTTTAAATATTTTTTAAGTTTCAAACTGGATTTTGAAGAGGACAAGCCCATCTACAAGACCTAAGAAAGAAAATTAAATTATACTCAAAAGAAAAAAAAATGACAAGCAAAACAATTTTTTTTCACTATTCATTCTAGTTTTACCATTCAAAGCTCAAATGTGCGTAACTTCTTTAAATTTAACTTTTTTGAAAAATAAAAATATACGTGTCTCTTTATTTTTCATGTAGAATAACATATTTTAGCGACAGCTAAATCTATAACTTGAAGTTAGTCGACCTGCCTGATTTGAAATAGATTTAGTCGGATATATTTATTATAAAAATAAAGTTAACAAAAATCGGTACCATTGGGAATGTCGTAAATTAAGATTGAGTAAAGAATATGAAGCGAGCTATCACCATATGGACATATCTCTGGAACCTTTAACTTTCATGTCCCTCGCATACATTTCGATAATTTCAATGACGAAAACCGTGTTCTAGAGTATTTAAGAAATCTAGCTTACAATATTGTTATTTGATGTAAGTTTTTAATTAAATATTTTTTTAAATTTGGAAACAATAACATTTGGTAAAATAAATACGGAGAAGTCGGTTGGGCTGCAATGTGGTCCCAACTGGGGTTCCAAATCTCCAAAGTGGGCAACCCTGTCAACATCCAAACTGAATCATTCTGCACTGAAAAAAATATCTGGAACCCGTATACCAGGAATTGACTAGTTTGCCTGGTTACAAGAGGCATCCACTAGGACAACCAAGTTAAAAGACTAAGGTCAAGCATAGTCAAAGTGACTAGAAAATTAGTTAATGTGGATAAGAAAAATAGTCAAATTGACTAGGATTCTTATTCGAATTTCTATTATCCTATAACAAAACAAAAAATAAAGATTAAATAAAAAAATAAATAATATTGTTTAGAACACATTCAAAATTCATCTTATATGTATACGTCTGAGAATTAACACAAACACTAATGCATACGCACATTGAAAACCATAACGCTAACCACTACACTACAGACGCACGTGTGGACTAAATTTTTTATCAGACATTAGAATTTCCAGTCAAAATGTAATATCTAATCAGATATTTTATTTATTTAAAAATACTATTTTACTTGCTCGTCAAGAACTATTCACTTTTATTTATTTATGACATTTATGGGGAAATCTCACCAAGTGGGGACTTTTTCTTTTAAAAAAATTTTATTTTCAATTTAGTGGCACATTGTTTTTTACCATAAATTATTATTTTTCGACCAAATAGAAGTATATTTTAACTGGCGTAACTTATATTTTTTAATTGCTACTGTATTTAAAATATATTATTCATATTTTTGGTTAAGAGTGCAGGTTAAACTTACTTCTAAGAGAAAAAAGTTACAAATGAAGATTATAATTCCACTACTCTTGTTTTTAGATAAAACAACGTGAGCATGATTAAAATAGAATTTTATTTTAAGGAAAGAAATTAGTCTTATTTTAAGTAAAATAATTTTTTAAAATTAATTTCACCATTTGGTGAGATTTCCCCTTATATGTTATTAGTAATTAATAAAAAATTAACAAACAATAAATTATAACATTAAAATGCAAGTATTATTATAACGGTACAACACTTAAGCACAGTTATTAAGCTACTAAAAAATTTTGATTCCACTTGTGTGAAATTTCAGGCTTTTGTAGTTAACTATAAAGTTTGAACGAATTAAATTATCAAATAATTAATTTTAATTATCTGTTTTGATTTACTCGATGAAAGCGGTAAATATGAAGTACGCAGAAAAGCTATTTTTTGCACAAAAAATAACTACTATTAACGAATATAAAAATCGTTTGCGAAATAATAATCATGAATGACAAAAGACACAGAGATGAATACTGTCAAAAAATAAATAGACGCATGCGCCGTTCAGAAAATTTTCAAAATAGCTAATTATCTTAGTTTATTTGACCAGGGAATGCAGAGTTACTTTTACAAAGTTTAAATTTATGAAATTGATCATGGGAACTGGTTGAATTTACTGGGAATCCTAATTAACTTTACTAGGTTAAGATTAACCCTGGGTTTATAGTTGATAATACCATAAAGATTTTTTTCAGTGTGTTTCTATTGGGTATTGTTATATGGAATATTTTTATGCAATGTTTATAAACTTTTTTTATCATTTATTTTAAGTTTATGTAATAAAAAGTAATGTTGGCAAAGAGCGTTGTGGACATTTTTTCTTTACTCATCCAGCACTTGCAGCAGAGACTTGTCTGAGCTTTGAGGAAACAAAAATGCTGTACTGAGCCAGCACTAATTGTTGGGACTCGGACGAACAGCGGCTAAACAATCGGTTTAGTACTTAGTTAGTGGTCAACATCGACACTACATTGGAATTTCCCAATGGTTACTTCTCTAATATAATTAATTTAAGTTCAATAATATTTTTGGAGACTTATTGAACTGAGGAAAGTTGTTAAAAAGAAGTTGAATTTACTAACAATTTTTTTCATAGCAATTGAACCACCAGATCGTAGAAGAGCATACGCGAGATCACGCGGCCAGTCAGATGGCTCCTGGACATCAAATTTTAAAGTTGTTCTTAATTAATTTTAACCCACTCAGCACCGAAACTTTCCTAAAAATTTATTAAAGATTTACTTGCAAACTTCGAAGTATTTACTTGAAAAGTTTAGTGAAAATTTTGTAAAGATTTAAATGTCCCACTTCAATAAATGTTTAGCGTGAAACTTTCCTGAAAATTAAAAAAAAAAATTTCGCCTACTGTATATAGGCGAAAATTTAATTTAAATTTTCAGGATAGTTTTAAGTTACATTTTCGCTTATAAGAGAGAAGTCGAAAATTTAATTTAAATGTTCAGGAAAGTTTTAAGTTAAATTTTTAGAAAAATTGACTATAAACATTTATTTAAGTGGGACATTTGAATCTTTACACAATTTCCACTAAACTTTGCAAGTAAATTTTTCGAAATTTGCAAGTAAATCTTTAATAAATTGTCAGGAAAGTTTTGGTGCTGTGTGGGAATATATTGTTTCTTGTACAGAATTTCAAGGCGCATCTTTTTTCTCTTAATATTGTTTTTTATAATTTTTCGTTTTCACGTAAATTGCAAAAACGTGATTTTTTAAAATATTAATATTTTTTTCATGAAATTTTCACACAATATTCTTTCAATTCAAAATGGCGGATCCAATATGGCGGCTGTCAAAATAAAAAAATTGATCGGATTAGTTTGAATATTGTTACTCGGGGGTTTTTGGGGTCGCTGATTTTGAATCTGATGTTAGTTTGAAAATTCAAAATGGCGGATCCAATATGGCGGCTGTCAGAATAAAGAAATTATGGGATTCGCTTGAAACTTGTTACTCGGGGATTTTCGCGGTGGAGGATCCAATATGACGGCTGTCAAAATAAAAAACGGTGCCAAGCTATATATTTTTGTTATAAATTTGGTGTTCATTTCATTCGTTTTCGTAAATCTCGTTGGGTTCACTTCATGAACACTTTGCTTCCTCATAGAGATGTAAATAATAATAATTTATAAATTTTGAACAATTATTTACAATTGCTGTAATATTTTTTTCTGTTTATTTGATTAAAAATTCAGTTTCAATACATAAGCGATTTCGATTTTTATGGTATATTGTGACTTTAATTATTTTCTTTTTAAAAATTTTAAAAATTATTTGGAAAAATATATTCAATCACAATTTCTGTTTTTTAAAATATGAATAACTTTTTTATTTGTAATCGAATTAGCTTCAAAAATAGGTCAATCGAAGCGTTTTTTAGTGCTCTACAAGATAATAATGATAATTTAAAAGTTATTTCTTCCTTTTTCAACAAAATTTACAAAAAGTCTTTTCCAAAACTTTTAATTTTAAGGGCTTAAAAGATGCGTCTAAAAAAACTTTACAAAATTGGCGAAAAACATTTATAGGTATCCTAACATTTTTTAAACTTATGGGCAAAAAACGCTTTTTTGAAAAATTTAAATTAAAAATATATATAATAAAACTTTATTAATCTGTCTTAAAGTACTCATATTTCATGTCCGCATATGAGACCTACAATTTTAAAAAAATTTAGTCCAAAAGCTCTTTATAATTTAGAAAATATTTATTTTCTCATTAAATACAATCTTTTTAAAATAAAATCAAAAAATCTTTTTTTTTACTGAGAAATGAAATACCTAATATTTAATTTAAAAAAAATTAATAATAAATGCAGATACGTAAAATTATAAAAAATTTTAAATAAATAATTTTGTTACGGTCTAATTTATTAAATAGACACAAGTTACTTTTATTCACTTCGGAGAGTGACAATTTATTAATGAAATTAATAATACACTTCAAAGGCAGAAATAAGACTGAGTTGCAAATACGTTTTGCAGCTCATGTCGAATATGAAACAATACAGGTAGGGATATATATTTTTGCTGACTATAACATCCCTCTCGCTAGATAGGGTTTAGTCCCTAAACCTAAGTTTTACATTTTTATTTAAATAAGGTTTAATATTTAATTCTGATTTTCTATGTGGTTATCTTTCGTAGGATATAACGACGTGAACATTACTCATTTTATTGTTATACATATTAGACCTAATTTTTCAACTCTTAGATTTACATATTCTTTTAAACAATTAATTTAAATGTATGATTGTCACTTTCATTTATGTCGAGTAGTAAATCGTAGCTTACATTTTGTGTTCATTCTATCTAGTTTAGAAGTACAGTTGGGAGATACAATATTGGTTTTTTTCTAACAGTGTATTACATTTAAAATCTTGTGTTAACTTAGTGTGTATGATGTAATAGTATTATTTGTCGTCGTAAATACTGTCTTATATTATTTGTCTGTAGTTTTATTTAAGCATTTTTCGTGCTTCTCTTTCCATTGATAAATTAATTTTGGGTACTTTAGAATTGGTGAAATCAGTTTCTTATCTATAACTTCTTTAACTTGATTTTCAAAATATTTTAACCAGTTTTCTTTTTTGAATTGGGGTGAATCTCTTGTTAGCCTTGTTTTGCATAATTTTCCTTGAGTGTTAGGTTTTATTGTAAGATGTACAGTTTCTTTATCCTTTTTCCAATCTAAAAATTTTTGTGTTAGAACATCTGTTTCATCGTATTGTTTGGTTTTAATATAATTTGCATTATTTTTTGGCTGTGGAATGTCATCAAATCCCTGTATATCGGGTGACATGTATTCTTCTTCTTTTGTTGAACTAAGTTCATTATCTTCTGAACTTTCTGCTGGTGTGGCTTTTTTACTATCCTCGTCTTGTATTGGAAATAGCATTGAAAGACAGTCAGCTGCTTTATTTTCTTTTCCTTTAACATATTCTATATCGTATTTAAACTCTTCTAAGCGTAATCTCCACCTTAATAATTTTGAACTACGATCTTTTACATTATGTAACCAAATTAGTGCTTTATGATCTGTCTGAATAGTAAAAGTCCGTCCTAATAGATATTGCCTTAGTCGTTTTGTAGCCCATACGATTGCTAATAGTTCTTTTTCTGCTGTATTGTAATTTTGTTCTGCTTTATTTAATAGTCTCGAAATATGGCAACAAGGATGTCCATCTTAAAAAAGAACGGCTCCTATTCCTACATTACTGGCGTGTGCTGTCAAAACAAATCTTTTATTAAAATCTGGATATTTTAAGACTGGTGATTTACACAATAAATCTTTTAATAGTTTGAAGCTTGTACTATAGTCTTTTGTCCAATCGAAAATTGTTCCTTTTACTGTTAATCTTGATAATGGTTTAGCTATATGTGCAAAATTTTTAATAAACTTTCTGTAATATCCAACTAATCCTAAAAATGACTGTATTTGTGTCGCGTTTTTTTGTTCTTTAAAATTTTGAACAGATTGCATTTTTAAAGGATTTGGTTTTATTCCTTTGTCCGTGATAACATGTCCTAAATATTCTAATTCTGGTCGAAGGTATTCACACTTATCCGGTTTCAATTTTAATCCCAATGTTTTTACTCGTTCCATGAATTTTGTTAAATTTTTATTATGTTCTTTTAATGTAGATCCAAAAACAACAATGTCATTTAAGTATAAAAAACATGCATCACCAATTAATCCTTGAAAAGCGTGGTCCATCATTCTTTGAAATGTGTCAGGTGCATTGTTTAAACCAACAGGCATTCGGATAAATTGATAATGTCCTCTAGTTGTGCTGAATCCTGTATATTTTTGACTTTCTTTTTCCATTGGTATTTGGAGAAATCTTGATGAAAGGTCAAATGCTGAAAAGAATTTTGCTTTTCCCAACTGTGAAAGATCGTCTTCAACCACTGGTAAGGAAAATACTTCTCGATCTGTATTCTCATTTAATTTTCTAAAGTCATTGATTATTTTTCCAGTTTTTAATACAATTTTGTTACTTGTCGAATTTGTGCAGGGAATTTCGTTGTCGTCTAGGGTAAAATTACTGTGATATTTTTCGATTATTCTCCAAAGATCTTCTTTTGTATTTTTATCCAAATGAGATAATCTTGTTTTATTTTTTAAATCAATTAATCGTTCAGATAGTTCTTCAGCTTTTAATTTTGTTTTATTTTTGAGCGTTTTATCGTTTGTGATGTCGTAATCAATTTTCTCTATATGTGACGCGACACGAGAAAAGGGACCTATCGCCTCAAAAGAGAATTTTAAAGGGGGGCGTTTAAAGTGACGCCATGAGCAGAAAACCCGTGTATTTACGCGGACACGTTCAACTTTCGGGCTTTATATTAATTAAACTATTTCAGATTTTTAATTTCTGATTTTTTTACGTGAAAGAGCGACTCAAAATCTATGGAATACGACTAGAAACTTAAAAATGATTTTTTTATCGATAGGTCCCTTTTCTCGTGTCGCGTCACATATGTATTTCTTCAATTTTGTTTAGTACTTTTAAAGGTTGATTAGAATAATTATAAACAGGTGCTTTCATAATCCCGTTCTGTATTTTATAAAGTCCGGTGGGAATATTTGGGTGGTCTTCTATTAAAATATCACCATCTTCTTTATTCATTATGATGTTGCATATCCGCATTTTATTTTGTTCTACAAAATATCCATCTTCATGTAAGAGTATCTTCCATTTTTCTATGATAAGGAATTCTTGAGTAATAGCGTATTTTTCATATTGTTGTAAAAATGTCAATCCAATTATTCCATCCTCAGGTAATGGGAAGTTTTCGTCGACAATATGGAACAACTGTTTTTTTCGAAATAATTTAAATGGACAGCGTATTCGGATTGATATTTATCTTTACCCATACAAAAATTATTTTTTACTTTAAAAGTCGTGTAATTGTTTTTAGGTATTTTATTTTCCTTTATTATGTTAACTAATGCTCCTGAGTCTATTAATAATTTGTATTGTTCTCCGTTATCAGCTCTTCCGTATACGGATTGTAATCGTCCACACAAGGTTGATATTCGACCTTTTTTCGTATTGCTCGTGGTGTTGTATTTCTTCCTCGGTCATTGACTGAAAGTCTGAAAATTCTTGGTCTTCGCGTGTTACTCTGATTAATTCCGGTGGTCTCTTCGACAACCAGCCGTCGCGAAAATTTGCTGACTTAGTACATTGTTTTGTCATATGTCCCATCTTTCCACACTTGTAACATGATACCTGCTCTATCTGTGATGGAACTTGCACTGCAGGTGCATTTACATTATTTGACAAATCCTGATAATTTTGAAAAGGTTTAAGAATTCCTCTATATGTAGGTGTGATTGGAAATCGTGGCAAAATTTTACTTGTTGATTCTGTTTTTGGTATTTCACTTTCTTGAAACCATAATTCTAATTCTAATGCTTGCATTTGAGCTTCATTTAAATTTTGCGGTCGTTGAGCTTTTATTTGTAATCCTATATCTCGACGAATGTTCATCAAGTATCGTCTTAAAATTTATTTTTCTTCGTTTTCGATCGCAACGTTTCGTGTAATAGGCTTTGTGTATTCTGATTGAATTGCATACTTTAATTCGTGACAAATTTTTCTATATCTATTGTTGAAACTTTAAATATTTTCAGTAAAATTTTGTTTGCAATTTAATAATTTTGATCGAAGCATTGACACTGATCCGATTTGCGTTAAATTTGCACGTAAAGCATTGAAAAGTTTTGCATAGCTGTCTAAATCTATGTATCGTATTGCTCTTTCTGCGTTTCCAGTAATTTTTTCAGAAATTATAAAATCTAATAATAGGTCTGGTTGGTAACATTGTCCTTTTGCTCTTTTAACGTTTTTAATAAAATCTTCAACTCCACAATCGTCTTATCCCGTTAAAGTTTTGATAGTTCTGATTATATCTTTTGCTACGTTTTTTCCTAAATTTTGATTTTGTAAAGTGTTTTGGTTATTTATTCTGTTTGTTTGTTGTTGAACATCAGATTGCGATTCGTTATCACCGAAATGACTTTCGTTATGGGATGCATTTTCTGATTCGTTATCTGTTTCTTCCGTAGGATTTAACCCTAATTCTCTGCCTAATTTTACTATCTCATCTTTTCTGTTATTTTTTTCATGAACTAAACTCCTAACTCCTACATTTAATCTCGAAAGTTGATGCACAATAGATGAAAGAATCTGTACCGTGTTTGGCGTAGTTCATGTTCCAGGCGGATTAAGGGTAGTTTTTGATTCGTTCTCCATATTTAAACTTTCTTCAGTCGAGTCAGAGTTTCTTTCAGATGTATAGTTTATGTGTTTAAAATACCTATATGTGTAATATGTCAGAATGCTAAATTTTAATTTACTTTTGTCGGGTGTAAAGAAATGTTTCGCGTAACAAAAGTTATGTGTTTTTAGTTCTCTTCATTTGTTCAAGTGTCTATACACTTACAACAAGGTTATTCAGAGAAATAGTTTATTTTATTAAGGAATCTAAGACTTACTAACACGCGTAGTCTAGTTACCATTTAATTAATCAAACATATCAATTGTAGTTTATTCGTTGAATAAATCTTACGTATTTCTGCTTCTTCTGGACCCTGGTGATGTGTTAAGAGTGGCCGTAGTCACTGCTGCAAAGCACCCCCAAGTAAGCGGTTGACGTATCTGCCTGGATCTCCAAATGGAAGAAATTCCTCCAGAAGTCGTCTTCTTCCGAGTCTTATTGTCTAGGTCGACAAGCTCAAGTAGTTCAAATTATATCACTTTCAAAATTCTCGAAGGTATCCGTAGAGTACCCACAGAGCCTTTTCTCCTTTGATTGAACTCGAATATTTTCCGTAGAAAAACAGGTTCACACTCGAAGATAGCACAGTTTGACGAATTATTTTAACGTCGTTTGTTGCTATCCTGGCAGGATCGCCAAAATGTTACGGTCTAATTTATTAAATAGACACAAGTTACTTTTATTCACTTCGGAGAGTGACAATTTATTAATGAAATTAATAATACACTTCAAAGGCAGAAATAAGACTGAGTTGCAAATACGTTTTGCAGCTCATGTCGAATATGAAACAATACAGGTGGGGATATATAGTTTTGCTGACTATAACAATTTCCAAAATAAAAAAAAATTATTTTCGTGAAAATTGTTTGGTATTTTAAAATCAAACTTATTACTAAAATGTTTTTTGGACAAAAAACTTCAGGGGTGCGATTTTGTAATTTCACTTTGACAAATTTTGACTTTGACATTAGCTTTGACTTTGACTTTGACTTTGACTTTGACTTTCAAGGAATACATAAATTTTGAAATTAAAAACATTTTTTTCTCTAAAATCCTTTGATTTTTGTAAATTCGAGCATGCCGAATTACCCGATGCGCCGTTTTAACCGGCTCTCCCCTTATAGATTTAAAATATTTTAAATTGAAAGAGAATTAACGATACGGGGGTGCGATTTTATAATTTCACTTTTACTTTGATTTTGATTTTGACTTTGACTTTGACTTACAATTTTATGAATCTTAACTATTGTGCGAATAAGAAGTACGAGTAAACGTCTAAAATGCCGTAACGTTAATTCTCTTTCAATTTAAAGTATTTTAAATCTATAAGGGGAGAGCCGGTTAAAACGGCGCATCGGGTAATTCGGCATACTTGAATTTACGAAAATCAAAGGATTTTAGAGAAAAAAAATGTTTTTAATTTTAAAATTTATGTATTCCTTGAAAGTATGTAAAAAATCTTGACCCTGTTCTCACTTCGGAATGAGTAGACAAAGGGGAAACCATTATTTGGGTTGGTTTTTTCCGGATGTCCTTAATCAAATATTATTGTACGCTAAAATTTTGTTTCTTACATGAAAACGAATGAATTAATATTAAACGTAATTCGAGAATTTTTAGAGGAATATTTTGGTCCCCAGAGTAGAGTTGCTGTTTTAATTTTTTTAGAGTCAAATAAATTGAATACATTGACGCTAAACATTCTCAAAAATACAATTATTTATTTAAAGAAAACATTTATTTTATCTAAAAGTATTAAATTTTGTGTTTGTATACAAATCGTCTATAAAAATAACAATTTTGTGAATCTAATTACATAAAATTCAAAGTCAAAGTCATAGTTAATGTCAAAGTCAAAGTCATAGTCAAAGTCAAAGTCAAAATGACTATGACTTTGACTTTGATATTAACTATGACTTTGACTCTGACATTGACTTTGTCATTAACTATGACATTGACTTTGATTCACAAAATTGTTATTTTTATAGACGATTTGTATACAAACACAAAATTTAATACTTTTAGATAAAATAAATGTTTTCTTTAAATAAATAATTGTATTTTTGAGAATGTTTAGCGTCAATGTATTCAATTTATTTGACTCTAAAAAAATTAAAACAGCAACTCTACTCTGGGGACCAAAATATTCCTCTAAAAATTCTCGAATTACGTTTAATATTAATTCATTCGTTTTCATGTAAGAAACAAAATTTTAGCGTACAATAATATTTGATTAAGGACATCCGGAAAAAACCAACCCAAATAATGGTTTCCCCTTTGTCTACTCATTCCGAAGTGAGAACAGGGTCAAGATTTTTTACATACTTTCAAGGAATACATAAATTTTAAAATTAAAAACATTTTTTTTCTCTAAAATCCTTTAATTTTCGTAAATTCGAGTATGCCGAATTACCCGATGCGCCGTTTTAACCGGCTCTCCCCTTATAGATTTAAAATATTTTAAATTGAAAGAGAATTAACGATACGGCATTTTAGACGTTTCCTCGTGCTTCTTATTCGTAGAATAATTAAGTTTCATAAAATTGTAAGTCAAAGTCAAAGTCAATGTCAAAGTCAAGGTCAAGGTCAAAGTCAAAGTCAAAGTGAAATTACAAAATCGCACCCCTAGGTGTGTTTTTTTTGTTTTTAGTCGGTTATGTAATACCTAATTGTTATTATATTTTATTGAAATGTTCAATTTGGGCAACTAAATGTAAAGTCTAAAATAAAATAATATGTGAAAAACAAACAATAGTTTAAATTTTAAAAATCTTCGCATTGGGATTCTTATTTAATCTCTCGGATATTTAAATATAATCTCTTTCTTTAAAAGTTTTAAAACAAATCATTTTAGTAAAAATGGCAAAGGACTTGTATTTAGGTATTGTATTTAATTTTTAAAGAGATTTAACGTTTAAATGTCTAAAGAATAATAAAAATCCTATTCTATTTTCTTGACTATTTAAAATATATTCATTGCTTTTTATATTAAAAGATTCAAGGTTTAGTTTAATTTACTTTTTTCTTTTAATTTGAATAGTATGTGTTTTCTTATTTTAGTGACTTTTTCTAATCGTTTTTTCTGTTGATAGTTTTAAGTTGTGATTTGATTTATTTCTCTCTTTTATTTTAGAAGGTAAGTGTACTATTATTTCAGCGACTTTTTCTTATCATTTGCTTTGTTTCTGATTTTAAGGTCTAATTTGAATGATTTATTTTTATTAATTTAGAAGGTAAGTGTCTATGATCTTAGTCTTTTTCATATCGTTTGTTTTGTTTTTAGTTTTAATGTTTGGTTTAACTTCTTTTAACCATTTGATTCGAAACGATAGGTAATAATGGATTATGAAAAAAAAGTGTTTAGATATAAGTGTATAAATCCATTTAAAAAAGAGAAATACCTTAGAAAAACAAGTTTGTATTCTGTTTCTCACAGTTTAAGTGATAAGTATCCTGAATTACGGAAAGGTTTAAAAATTTGCAGAACTTGTCAATTTGAATTCTCAAAGCTGTTAAACAAAGATGACATTTAGACGTTGCCGAGTTTCGGGGGCCTCCCACATTGCGCAGGTCACTGGGTCAGCGGCCCTGCTGGTTCGAGCAGTTCGAGTTTGGCAACTCAAAGTTACGGAAGGGTAACCGGTCCGGTGCAATTTCCTTTTAAAATACAAAAGAAAAAGAGATTTTCAACTCTCGGAGATGGACTGTCGCCGACTCTTGGAGAAATTAAGAGGTTAGTGTCTAGTATCTCATCTTCAACTTGGCATCCATCCTCGATACCAACCGGTTTGTTGGAAAGAAGTACAGCCACGGAAAATATGGCCGACCGCATGGCAATAAACTTACGCCACCATCTTTTCTCCGGCTGATCTCACCGACGAGTAGTGTGGGTTTCTCAATGATGGTTGAAGGTCAGAAATCAAGTCAATCAAAAAAGAAAATAAAGAAAGAATGAGTGCTAATCGGGATTATTTATTGTCTACCCAAGTGTATTTGTTGTGTCAGTTCTCTCCCTCTTGTGTTCGAAACCTACGTCCCTGTCAAAATAAAATCGAATAAAAATTGTGTCTTGTGAATCTGCGGAAAACCGAGCTAGTTCGGGAAGGATTCATCGTTCGAGACGGCCGCCGAGAATCCGGGTAAAGATCTTTACCTGGCGCTGAGGACAACCTCTAAACGGATTCCTGGAGGTGTGGTTTTATTTTATAAGTCCGAAGTGTGGGACTTATAAATCAATTGTGTAGCCATTTTTGTAACGCCCTGTTGGTTGAATTTCCAATTCAACAAGTGCTTAGAAACGGCGTTTCAACATGCATTGACAATTATTTATAAAAAAAATATTCTAAATTTAAGAATTACTCGTCCTGGAAATATCTTTCTTTTTGTTATAGAAGACATTCGAAAAAAAGAAAATATGATTATTTTGACTTTTCATAATAATCGGTTCAAACTCACGGTGTTGAGCAACAAAAGAGTATATAATATGAATAAATGTATTTTGATTTTTTGAAATTATTATTTCTCTTTTTAATTAAACTGTATTAAAGATGACGACGAACAATAAGCAATGAATTTAGTAAACTATGTAAAAAAATGTTTATGTAGGGGAGAGGGCCCCAAGGTGGTCAGGGCCCTAAGGTGATCACCCTAAGAAAATTTTTGTATATTAGTTAGTATCTTCAAATGCTTTCTGTTATTGTTATTATTTAAGAAGACAAAGATTTTAGTAAAGTTTTGAGGTAAATAGTCGTATGAGTCTGTTTGCAACGTGAATGTTGTAAAATTTCTGTTTTTAAATGATCGATAAATTTTTTTCTCAGGGTGTAAAAATCATAGAAATTATCCAATTTAAATTAGTAACAATCGTTATAATTATCTTTATATATCGTACATTAAATTTTTAATAACTTTTTTAGTGAATTTTTGTATGGTGACCACCTTGGGGCCACTTTTTTAAAAGTCGAATTTTCAACTTTTTTAAAAAGTGACATAACTTTTTTTATTAATGAAATGAAAAAAACTTTATGGTAGGAAGTTAGGTAATAAGACAAAGCTTCAAACGCCGCATTATTGACCTTTATATATAATTCCATTTAAAATCTACAGTCGTTCAAAAGACGGGTGACCACCTTAGGGGCCTCTTCCCTAATTTAAAAATTGAATATTAGGCAATTACAGTAAGTGAATGTATTAGATTTTATAGTTTTGGTTTGTTCTATAACTTAATTCTAGAAATAACGCAAACCTATGAAATAAAGATAACTGCTCACAAGGGGAATCGAACCTACGACCTACAAACTTGTAGACTAACGCTCAAACCACTATCCTAACGACGCGAGGCGTGTGTGTAATAAATTTTAATTTCTCAGTATTATTTAAACATATAATTACTGAATGAAAGAAGTGAAAAATTTTATTCAATGTGATTTAATAATTTGTTATATACAAAATTAGAAAATCATGTTCAATTATTATTAAGAAATTGAATAGAAATAAGAAATAAACTATTGAAATTGGGAAAATCGAAGTGGGAAACTCGACTATAAGTTATTATAATTAGCTTAGTTTTATAAATTATTAACGTATAACATTTACATTAAATTTATTTATCCATGGAACATATTATTTATAAATGTTGATATAATCAAGTAGTTTTCAATTTTCTTACTTTTCCTTAAATAGAAAGTCAGACTGTCATTTAAGAAAATTTACATACGGAATATTAATTTAGTATCAACATAACTATAACTAAAGTATTATTTTTCATATTTTTTCTCAAAATTTTCTTGATTTATAACACAAAATACAATTAAATTTGAGTTTAGAAATACTTTAGGAAATCCCAGTTAGTATTTAGAGATTCCAAAAACTTCGGAGTAACATTTTTTGAAATAGAACATAATTTTCTTTAAAAATGTTTTTATTTTAAAAATATTACATAATAAAGTTATTTATTATTAATAATTATAGTCAAACTTACAAAATTAGTTTAGTGCTCCGTTTAGAATATGAGTAAAAAAATTGATATCTCAATAATTGGAAAGTTTTAAAAGAAAATAATTTTTTTATGTAGAGGGAATTAGTAAATTTTTTAGACTCGTTTATGAATAAGGAACATGCTAAAATTAAAATATCCTTTAATCCATTAATAAATATGAAATAGAAGTGCAAAAAAATATATGAGAAAGGATTGAAGGCTATCCCATTTGCATTATTTTTTAATCCAGCACTTCCACAATTAAAAACGCGACTGATATTGTTGTTAAATGATTAGTTATTACTTTTTATTATTTTTTGGAGCAAAAAGATAATTTACAGATAATTTCAGTTAAATTTTTTTTTGAGTTGCTTTTTAATAAATTTTCATAGTCCAACAGAAAATTTTATAACATCAAAAATTAATATTTTTGTTCATCGATTTAAAAATAGAGTTTGAAATTGCAGGTTGACTCATTTTACGACTTGCAGGTCCGAAATGTGAATCCAATAATATAATTTGGAGTGAATTTACATGATTTCTGAAGTTTATTTTTTTACATATCTTGTTAGTCGTTTGATTTTCAATTCAAAAAGAAATTTTTTTTTAAAAAATGCATTTATCAATAACTGTTTAAAAAATTTAAGGTAATTTAAAATTTAATTTCAAGCCTAAATTTCGAAATGTTGATTTTATATCATTTTTATAATTTTATGTAAAAAGTTTTGTTTGCCAATTCAAATTATCTATGGGTCTAATTTGTAGCTTTTTAGATCCTCTTTCTAAAGGTATGTTCATATAAATTAATTTTTATTTTTTTAATGAGTTATGAGCAAAAAAAGTTTAGGTGGGACAACTAGCTAGCCTTTCTCCATAAGTAAAAATATACTTAAAAAAATATATGTAGTAAAATATACAAATATTATAATATAATTTTATTTAATAAATAAAAGATCCTTATTCATTGTAAACTATTTTTACCTAATGACAAAGTTTCAACATTTTTCATTATAGGAAATGAGTAGACGAGTAAGTTAGATGAAGTAAGATATTATGTTATTTATTTTGGAAACAGGAAGTAGTGTCACTTGAATATCCTAAGAATATCCTACACGGAAAAAAAAGATATTTAACCCAACCCTGAAGAGTGTAAAATTTAAACAGGTTGCAACCCCTCAAGTTAAGTTATAAACAGAAGAGTTATTTCCAGGATATTCTCGAGATATCCTTCTGACATACTACGGATGTAATAGGGACATCCCATATTGTTATTTATTTATTAAAATTTATTATTGAACTATTATCGTCACTTTGAGTTTGGTTCGTAGAATGTTACACAATTAGCGATTTTAGGCTATCTGTACATCACTAAAAAGTAATTCAATATTAAGTTTGTGTTCAAATCACGCTATTTTCAAAACACTAACTCTGCTATTTTCAATTTGCAAAAAAGTATGATTTTCATATTGAACAAAAAGCGGAAAACACTATCTTTCATTATCCTACAAATGAATATTTAATACGGTCAAACAAACAAAAATTACTACTATCTTAAAATATTTAACTTTTCAGCTTTCAAAAATCCACGTATAAAGTTTACAAATATTAATTTTTCATAAAAATATGTAAATATATCTACCTCACTGTATTTTCTCAAATAATTTTTAAATAATTATTTTTGTTATTCAAACTATATTTTTCTTGTTCCTGACATATAAGCTTCTTGAGTATTTCCTGTGGATTCAAATTGCCCAGTGTGTATCGAAAGTGGGTTTTTTGAAGAGTGTATTTTAAGGATTAAATATTAATTATATATTTTTTAAACTAAACATATTAGATTCACCACTTTAAAAATATGTTTAATGTCACTCTATCTGACGGCTTCTCTCACACCCCTAAAAATAGTAAATGAATTGATCTAGCCAAACGGACGGACACAGATATATTTTGTCCTACTTTCTTAAATTTTTTTTGTGTGTGAAAAATGATATTGGTGTAATAATTGCGGCAGGTGGTCTTACACTTTATATCATTAGTACCTTCTTTGAATTCTATTTTATTATAGAAAGTTTTCCAAGTAAATGTAAAAATAACCCAATTATTTTATTAAATTTTTCCATTGTAATAATATTCAAGTTATTAAGTGACGAAATATACCTATCTAAATTTTAGAAAATCACGATACACTTTGTTTGTAGTTCAAAAACAATTTCAACATTTTCAAAAATTTTGCAAATTGTAGTTCAAATGTTTTAGTAATTAGTACTTGGCAATATTTAGAACACACTACTGAAGCATCAAAAAAGCATTTTTATTAAAGAAAAGGAATAATTTTTATAAAAAAATAAAATTTGAAAAAACGTATACCTCACTTATTTGGTATATGATGGTGTTGATAATATACAATATTCAAATTGAAACACTATGTTTACATTTGATTTCAAATTGATAACAACGAATGTGAAAAAAATACAATTATTATTCTCTTAAATTAAACTATCACAATGTTATGCACCTAAACAACTGTACTGACACGTACTTGCTGACCATACAGTATTCTTATTTCAGGTGTTTGAAACTAAAGTATCTGTCCCTTCCCCTTGTATCTCATGTAATGCTGAAGAAAGTGCGTTCTGACGCTTCTTTCCGTGAGTAGGCTTCATCATTACTTACGGTAAAGACTTATTTGAGTTAGTAGGCTTTCCGTTACATAGAAAGTTATCAAGATAGAAAATCATGCTTCGCCGGAGCGGTTCGATTAAAAATGAACATTTATGTAGTAAACAGAAGTTGTATCTTAAAAAACCTTAAATTCATTATCACTTCGCTAAAATAAAAAAATTATATAAATTATTTTCTGAAAATAAAGAAAACACAAAATATGTAAAAACAATTTTAAAATTCTAAAGTTTGATTTTAATTTGACAATAAGTTTTTTTATTTACATTATATAATTTTATAATATTTTTAACATATGTATTCTTTAATTAAAGAATATATTTAACATATTAATGTTTATATTTTAATTTTCTATATTTAACTTCTCTAAATAAAATTAATTAATTAGCCAATTTATTTTTTATTGTTTTCTACACTGGGTGCGTTTCAACGCTTTAAGTATTCTTTATCTGAATAAATAAAAGAAAGAGAAAATTATCTTAAATAGAGTTTTCTTATTTTATTGAAAAAAACTTTATTATTTAAAAGTTATATGAACATCTTTTAATAATTTTTACATGAAAAAAATCAGTAATCAATTTTAGATTTTCGAAAACTTATAAATCAAAGATTTTTTTTTAAATATGATGGAAAAGGTTTTTTGAAAATATAAATTTATGTTCTATAAAATTTTAACATTGACAATTTTTTTCAAGTGTACTAAGCACTATGCTCTAATTTTTTAACGGATGAAAGTAAGATCCACATTAAAGAAAATAAAAGCTAGTTGTGAACTAGAAAAAACAAATTGTTTTCACGATAATTAAGAATAAATTATACTGGCTTAAATGAATTTCACAGGTTAACATTGTTTATCTTATGTCAGATTGATTTAAAGACACAAGAAATTAGTTTTCTTTAATTTACAATGGAAAAAAGTAGTTTAACTTGTTGCTTAAATCCATTTATTAATATTTTTATTTATGTTACGTTCATTTCATATTATTCTCTAATTATTACTGGACATTGAATTTTTGAAGTTTTTGATTACTTACTTTGGAATTATCTTAACTTTATTTCATTTAGTATATGATATTTTTAGGTTTTGGTTTAAAATATAATCGACTTATTATTCATTCCTCTTTTTTATAAATACATTAGACTTTGCTCGACTATGTTGGGCCTCTTCAGATGAGAATTCAAAGTGAATTAATTCCACCAATTAAAAGAAATTCTTTTTAATTTTTATTTTTCTTAATTAATTAATTTTATTCAAATTTTTGTTATAATGAAATTATTGAGTTTGAATTTAATTGAACCGATAAAGAAGACCTATAGGTATGTTATGGTGTAAGATATATTCAAACAACATTAATTCAAGATTAGATTCAGTATAGTATTTGTAGTTTTTGGCAAAATAAAAAATAGGGGAGTAGGCCCTAAGGTGGTCACCCATCTTTTGAACGACTGTAGATTTCAAATGAAATTATATATAAAGGTCAATAATACGGCGTTTAAAGCTTTGTCTTATTACCTAACTTCCTATCATAAAGTTTTTTTCATTTCATTAATAAAAAAAAAATTTAGGTCACTTTTTAAAAAAAGTTGAAAATTTGACTTTTAAAAAAGTGTCCCCAAGGTGGTCACCATACGAAAATTAACTAACAAAGTTATAAAAAAATGTGAAAAACGTGATATTAAGTTGTTTATTTTATATTAATTATTTTTTCAGGATCACAGAAACATATTATATGAATTATTTTATTATTATAAATTAGTAGAAACAATTACTAATAAGAAATATTAAATAAAAATGATTTTAAAGTTCACCTGGTGAATAACCTATTTTTGCAAATTTCATTCACTACATGTGAGAAATAGAAATCATTAAATTGAATAAAACCTTATGAAATATAAAGTACCTGTGATTAACTTTTAGTTTTTCTTAAAAAAAAAAAAAAAACTAAAAGTTAATCATGATTAACTTTTAGTTTTTCTTAACACTTTATTCCTTTTTTCTTCATAAATGTTAAAAAATAAGCAATTAAAAATAGCACTTTGCTGATTTTCACGATTTTTAAATGTAAATAACTTCTGCCCAGAAAAATCTAAAATTACGAAAATTAGACAATAATTAATTGATCACTAGATACACTCACTGAAAAAAGATTTTCTTTTGTCCCAAAGCTATTTTTCGAATTAATTAACTTTAAACTTTTTACTATTTTTGTCAGGTTAACACATGTGTTTTTTAAATGACGAAGATAGCTCTTCTCGTTTAATCGTTTTGAACCAACTTCAGTTTAAAAAAAATTACAAGTATTAACCTGTCAAAAATAGTAAAAAGTTTAAAGTTAATTAATTCGGAAAATAGCTTCGGGACCAAAGAAAATCTTTTTCCAGCGAGTGTATCTAGTGATCAATTAATTATTGCCCAATTTTCGTAATTTTACATTTTTCAGGGCAGAAGTTATTTACATTTAAAAATCGTGAAAATAAGCAAAGTGCCAGTTTTAATTGCTTATTTTTTAATATTAATGAAGAAAAAAGGAATAAAGTGTTAAGAAAAACTAAAAGTTAATCACAGGTACTTTATATTTCATAAGGTTTTATTCAATTTAATGATTTCTATTTCTCACATGTAGTGAATGAAATTTGCAAAAATAGGTTATTCACCAGGTGAACTTTAAAATCATTTTTATTTAATATTTCTTATTAGTAATTGTTTCTACTAATTTATAATAATAAAATAATTCATTCTTAATAAAATCTAAAAATTTTTTTACGTTTTTATAATAGGGGAGAGGGCCCCAAGATGGTCAGGGCGATCACCCTAAGAAAATTTTTGTATATTAGTTAGTATCTTCAAATGTTTTCTGTTATTGTTATTATTTGAGAAGACATAGATATTAGTAAAGTTTTGAGGTAAATAGTAGTATGAGTCTCTTTGTAACGTGAATGTTGTAAAATTTCTGTTTTTAAATGATAGAGAAATTTTTTTTTCTGGCTGTTAAAATCATCGAAATTAACCATTTTAAATTAGTAAAAATCGTTATAATTATTTTTATGTAGCGTACAATAATATTCCAAATAAATATAATTAATATTGTGCTTTAAAAAATTTTTTCTTTAACGTTTAAAAAGTTGTGTCCTGGCCCTAAGGTGGACACTTTTTTGGCCACACTTTTGATTTTTAATGAAAATGTGTTTATACGCTATATTTATCAACATTTATCACTGTGAGTGTGAATTTTATCAATTTTTAAGTTTTATGATGAATAATAATGAAATAGAATTATTTTCAAAATTTTACCTGTCTAATACATACACAAAAAGTATCATTTTTGACGAATGGACAAAGTGCAAAAAAAATATGTGATATGTTTCTGTGATCCTGAAAAAATAATTAATATTAAATAAACAACTTAATATCACGTTTTTTACATTTTTTATAACTTTTTTAGTGAATTTTCGTATCGTGACCACCTTGGGGCCACTTTTTTAAATGTCGAATTTTTAACTTTTTTTAAAAAGTGTCATAACTTTTTTTTATTAATGAAATGAAAAAACTTTATGATAGGAAGTTAGGTAATAAGACAAAGCTTTAAACGCCGTATTATTGACCTTTATATATAATTTCAATTGAAATCTACAGTCGTTCAAAAGATGGGTGACTCCCTTAGGGCCCTCTCCCGTAAATTATGTATTTTCTTTAATGTATTCTAATAGATAAAAATGTGACAGTTTTTACGACTTCATATACTTTAGATAATTATTTTACAATAAATATAAAAAAAAAATTTTTAAATTCGTTTTGTTCTTAAATCCTAATATCTTTAAAATCATTCCTGCAAAATATTACAAATTTTTTAAATTAGTCGGCAACGACTTTAGTCGAAATATAATGGAATGACTCTATTATTTTTTAATATGTCACTTATTTTAGTATTATTATATATTAGGATTAATATTATTATTATTATTTTGTTAGAGTTAAAATATTTTTAGGGAGTTTTTTATTTTCTACACGGAAAAAAAGTACGTGAAATTTTTATTGACTCGGTGCTTGCGTTTTGGACACGACACAAATTACTAGGACCAACTAAGAGTTAGATATATCAGGTGCAGATCGACCTTCGCAGAGACGCCGGTTGCGCAGCATAATTGCATGGTGTGAAAGTGTAGATCCATTGAACAGGCTATATGCGAAGGTATGTATATTACTTTAATGTAGTACAATAAAATATTCTTAGGTTTTGAAATGTAATTTGTGCTAATTCTATTCCCAAAGAAGATAATTAATTGACAAAACATTGCATAAGGAAATTCTAATAGAATTCTGACAGAAATTCTGAACGTAATATGCGTTGTTAAATTAAAAAAAATTTGATCACTTTTCCGTAATTATGTACATTTGAGATAATAATTAAGGGGGACATCTAAGTAACGGACGGAAAATAGGCGTGTTTTTAGGAATATTTTGGCTCAATGAAATGGCCAATTAAAAATCTGTAAAGCACGTTTTATTGTACACTGAAAAAAAATTTATTTAATTCAAATAACCGATTATTTGACTATTATGAAATAAATATTTACGTGAATCAAATAATTTTTATTTGAATCAATTAATTTACATTTGCTTCAAATACTGAAATATTTGATTCAAATAAAAATTATATGTTTCAAATAAATATTTATTTGATAATAGTTAAATAATCGGTTATTTGAATAAAATAAATTTTTTTCAGTGTATCAGTATTAATATGCAATATATGAGCGATTCCAAGTCAAGTGATCAAGGTGGAGAAAAATTTTTCTTCAATCGTAGCAAAACTTGGGGCTTTTGTAGTACTAATAACTAATAGATAGTAATTTTGCGTGAAAATATTTTCTTACCTAGTCCAATATTTTCCGAGGGGGAGGGGGTTAAATTTTTTGGGTTTTCAGTACAATGATTATTTCGATAAATATGAAGATTTCGACTATATCAGCAGAGAGTGACATCTATTAGATGTCAATTAAACTCTTTGGTTTAGAGTTAGGTGTTACAAATGGTAATTACTTTCGATATGGTTGTCGATAAGTAATTAATTTATTAAATTAATTTTGATCTGAAAAAATAAGCTGCGTGAACGAATGCACTGTGCATCTGTGAGGACTCGAACCCCAGTTCATAGCTGCCTGTCGCGGGACCTACGCCTATCAATGCACCTTGCCAACACAGCCTGGACGATCACGCTTCTTATATTATCAGATCAAGCCCATCACTAATCGAGAGCTATATAGTTAATGTTAGAAATTATTCGCTGACAGAATATTTTGAAATATGAAGATTTCGACTATATCAGCAGAGAGTGACATCTATTAGATGTCAATTAAATTTTGATGTCAGATCAAAATTAATTTAATAAATTAATTACTTATCGACAACCATATCGAAAGTAATTACCATTTGTAACACCTAACTCTAAACCAAAGAGTTTAATTGACATCTAATAGATGTCACTCTCTGCTGATATAGTCGAAATCTTCATATTTCAAAATATTCTGTCAGCGAATAATTTCTAACATTGATTATTTCGATAATTTTTTACTCTTAATCTTAAACAATTAAACATACAAATTTGACAAAGTACATTTTGGAAAGGTTTTATCACGCTCTTTTGATTGGAAATAAGTATTTTGAAAAAAAAATTTGTTTGACCCAAAACAATTAAAATTAAAAATAAATTTCAATTTTTGGGGGGAGAGGTACGATTTTATTTTAAAACGAAAGCTAAGGTTTTTTCCTAAAAGGACATATATATGAAAATGTGGTACTAGAATGTTTAAACATTGAAAAAAAGAATTTTCTTCTAAACGGAGCTAAAAACCGGGTTTAGAGCGCTCCGGTGAGTAGAAAACTCTTTTTTTAATATTAAAACATTCTAGTCCCATTTATTCATATATATGGGGCATTTCATTTCAAATCATTTCACTGACAAAAACAATCGCAAGGAGAGCAATTTTCTAACAATTTTTATTATATAAAAATTTAATTATTTATAATATATTATATACTGATTCGAAAGAGAATTTCATTAATTTTCTATTTCTATTTTTATTTTTCAAAATTGAGCTCATTCTCGTAGAGAAATTCCTGTTTGACATATTAAACTTTAAATATCTCAAAACATCCTCCCCGTCGATTTTTATCAAAATTATATGAAATTAAATCTTACCTTTTCTAGTTTCCATTTCCGTAAGATATATTATGGACATTTAATGGGATTAAGCGAAAAAATTATTTAAAATGTGTGTCTTTGAGAAATTTGACAAATGGTACGAAGTTGAATTTTAAAAAAGTTGTAATCGAATTTCATTGTTTTTTTCAAATTTTGAAAAGAAGTACAATCTACGCAAGAATAAATATAAAATATTTTTTTCTAATATTTATTTTACAGAAATTCTGATAGAATAAATTCACGGAATTAGTAAAATTATGAATTTAATTTATTAAATACAAAAGTATTGACCAAAAGTATGTTTAATTATTATTAAAAAACCATTAGTCTATAAAATGAATTCTCGTTCTGATTACTTTTACAGGAAAAATACACTTTTTCTGGTTTTATGAAAATTTTATTTTAGGAACAATAAAAACCCAATAAAGTAGAATAACATTTTTTAAAAGAATCACTGTTTATTTTAATCAACTTTATTTTTATTTTTTTTTATTTTGGAAAAGTCGTACTCTCTTGTGCAGAACAGTATTTTTTTAAAAGCAGTTTATCAGAGACCGGAATGAACGCATGATTTTGAAGTGTGCCAGGAATAGTTTTAGATTTTGCAAATCGGTTTTTAAGAAATTCTAAAGTGTTTGCGTAAATTTCTTTTGATAAAAATTGAATTTTAATGTCAGGAAAATGCTGAAGGGCCCAATTGTACGCAAGCTTGCTCAAGCTGTTTGTCTTTTTAAATTTGCTCCAAGTCCGTCACATGGACCTTTGCCATGATTTTTGCCTGTGGCGTGAAAATGCCATTCGGCTGGTATTCCAAAATCGGCTTCATGATACATTAAATTAGAAAATTTTTTTTTATTTTTAAAATGTTGAGGAGAACTGTCTGACCAATAAATCACCTTCAATGGTTCAAAATTTTCTTTCAGGTACGAAATTCTCAGCTGCTGACATTGATAGACCGAAACCGTGTCGTGATTTAAATTATCGGATATAATAATCATACTTTTATGCTTTATGTGCCCATTTTGATTAAAATATATGACGATAGAAAAGTGTCTGTCCGTCTGTCTGTCTGTAGAAAAATTTGTCGTCACGGTAACTCGAATAAATCTTTATGAATCGTCTTGCAATTTGGCACACTTTTTTAGTCCACTAAAATGAAGCCTGAGTTCGTTGGACAGCCCATTTCAACAAAAAACAACAAAAATACAACATTTTAAAATTTTCAAAATTTTGAATTTTTTGAAATTTAAAAAAATTTTTTTTTATTTTTTTCCTTAAAATATGCGCAAAAACAAACAACATCTTTTTTTTTATAAGTTTTTGGGCCAGACTTTTTATATAAGTTTTTGGGTCAGACTTTTTTTATAAGTTTTTGGGCCAGGTTTTTTTTAAGTTTCTGGTCCGGATGTGGCTAAACCGTTGACTTCTAATTGGAACTGAAAATTTTGTTTTTGAATCAAAAATTTTTTTTAACTTTCAACATGATTCAAATGTTTTCCTGTAATTGTTATGCAGATCAATTTTTTTTATTTTTCAGTATTGTTAAATTATAAAATTTTTTATAGAATTTTGGGTCCTTTTTATTTCTACCAAAGTTATTTGCATTGCAAATATCTGGACATTTTTAAAATAATTTGTATATGGAATAATATTTATTTTAAATTTTTAACAATAATTTTCAATTCAGAAATAAGTATACCCTTAAATTTTCAACCGATTTGATTGTTTTTTGTTTGAAATTAAATTGGACGTCACTGAAGGCCGATTTATAAGATATTAATTGATTATAATTTTTTAATTTGAGCAAATTAATATAATTTTTTGAAAGGACGTTTATTTCTTTTTTCGGTTAATGCACATGATCTAATTCAGTTTAAAATAATTTAGTTCGACCACCAGACAATTTATAATAAGACATAAATTATACAAATTTAAAATTTTTTTCAAAATGTCCAGAAAATAAATTATTTCTATTGCATGAATTGTTCTTTTTGTTGTTGTACTTAGATTATAAAATGCTTATGTTGTTTGTACGGTTTATACTAGAAATGCAGGAATCTGTATTTATTATTATTTATTTTTCTCTTCGTATAGGGTATGGTGATTTATTAAATATATATAATTTTTTTCTTTCGATGAAAGTAGAATTAATGTCATGATAATCTTCAAATTAACACACATTTGATGAGAATGTATACCTTAAAGTCGTAGTAACTTTAAGACAAATAAATCATTAAGGGGCTCAAGGAAGATATGGCGTGTCTGATACGTAGTCTTAGTTGATTGAGTTATATCTACAGCGAAATGTTTATTGGCTAGGAGTCAGTATATTGTAGCTGAATTTTTTTAAAACATATAAATAATATTTTATATACAAGAAGGAATAAGAAAAATAACGCAAATAATGTACAATAATCGAAAACTACTGCGAGCCTCCGCGCGAAGCGCGGATGAGAATGTGTCCGCCCGAAGGGCGGGCAGATTTTTTAACATGTGACAGGTCCAATCAACCACTCCAGTAGGAATATTAAAAGCTGTCATAGCTCTACTTATGGATTCCGGAGAAGCCTGACTAAAAGCTCCTTCTATGTCCATAAAAACACCTACAGCAAAACCCTGACTCGCTCTCGCAAGCCTCACCAATGGCTTAACAGCCTCATCCATCGCTCTTTGCAAGAGGACAGGGTAGACGCCATCAAGACTGGGAGACTTGTAAGGGCTAAAAGATTTAATTTCTATTGTCGTCTCTCATTTTTGTAAAGTAAGACCAACCATTATGCTGATTCTACACTTGCTGAAAACTGCTCGAGCGGTCCACTTTTTCGTGTCAACTGAGCGTGCCGTTCGCAGTGTAAAGCAAGGGTGCTAACATTTGTTTGGAAAGCGATATATAATTGATTATGTAAAATTAATTGAAATAATAGATGTATATAATAAATGAACATACATAATTATATAATTTTAAAATATTAATTATTATTTAATTATATAAATGAATATATATTGATTACAATTTAAGCTAGTAATATTTACTGTTATTTATTAAACACTAAAGAAAGTATTTTTCTTATTTTAATAATATATTTTTTTTCCATAATCTGTTTTTCATAATAAACCACAAAAATAGTAAATGCATACTTGAGAATTTATTCACTGAAACAGACTGTCTATATTAAAAAATTATGAACAATCGTAAACCGAACCTCAATATAGCCTACCGTCCAGTAATAAATTTACAAGATAAATACTAGACTTTTTTTAAATATATTAATATTAATTAAAGATAATTTTAAAATATTCTTAAAGAACGATTCGATAACAATACGTATTAGATTTTTCATTATGAAGAAATTTTTAAAATTAGAGAAAATTGGTAATTTCATTACATTAAAAAAATTTATGAATTTCTTTTAAAGTTTATTATTTTTAAAGTGAAAATCAGAAAGTTTGCAAGATTATTTCATTTCATATAGATACTATTTCATAGAATCCTTATAAAATTTGAAATATTTTCGTTGTACATTAAAATAAATTTTTTAATTCTTCGATTTAGATACATGTCAAAATTTGTATTATATTTCAAGTTACAGATTGCAGTTAGGTAGAACATAAATTTAATTTTTTCCATAAGATCCATCAAATCATCGAAAATTTCTTGTTTCTCTTCATCTTTAAATTTTCGAAAGGTTTCCACAAGAAATTTCTCATAACCGAATAATTCATCACTTGAGATTTTATTACTGAAAGAATTTAATAATTTTTTAAATTGCAGATTGCTTTTAATAAAATCATTTTTTCCTCGTCTATTACATTTTCTTTGTGTAACAGCATAAGACTTTCTGATGGAGAATCATTATAATCTATAAGCCATTGATTATTTTCTTCAATTTCATCATTTACTAAAAAGAAATGTTTTTCGTACAATATTTTTAAATTGATATAAAAAGTATAAATTTAATACCATTTAAGGTGTTGAAAATTATATTTACTAATTGTATGGATTATAAAAATTATACCATCATTGCAATCTTCTTCTTCTCCTTTATTTTGTTTCATATTCTCAATTTCTAAGTTATAGAATTAAATTCTAAGTTATAGAATTATTATTCTAAGTTATAGGTTTTCTTCTTCTTCATCACTGGAGAAATCAAAATTAGAATTGGTTTTGAAATTATTTAAATAACATAAATATTAAGATAACTAACGTTAGATAAGATTTAATATTGTACGCATTACAAACTTTATGTGGCCAATATGTTTAGATAAAAACTTCATGTCTGAATAAAAAGCCCATGTTGAAATGCAGCTTCAAGTTCATCAAGCATCCTAGTCTTTTATAGTCCGTGATCATCTTGTTAACTAGTTTTTTGTACTGTGGACTTTTTCTGTTTCCTAGGAAGTTTTGAGCAACTGATCAAAAACTCTGCCAGGCTGCTTTCTCCCGATTATTCATTGTTTCGATGAACTTATTATCCCTGAAGAGTTTCCAAATTTTTGGACCATCAAATACCCCCTCTTTAATTTTAGCATCGGAAAGTTTAGGGAAAACCTTCTGTAAATAATTGAAACATTTACCTGCTTTATCAAGAGCTTTGACAAACTGCTTCATAAGACCTAGCTTTATATGAAGAGGAGGAGGCAGGACCTTTGATGGATCTACAAGGGATTCGTGAATGACATTATGTGAACCAGGTGTGAGGGATTCCCTAGCTGGCCAATCTTTCACCTTGTAATGATTCTGCCTATCTCTACTGTCCCATAGACATAAGTAGCAAGGGTACTTTGTAAAGCCAGACTGTTGTCCGAGTAATATGGAAATAATTTTTAAATTTTCACAAATCTTCCATCTGTGTTGCTCGTAGGCAATTTTATTCATAACAGTTGAATGAGCTATGGGTATAGGAGATTAGACGTTAGTATTATGCAGTAACACTGCCTTAATACTTCTTTTAGATGCGTCAATAAAAAGTCGCCAATCTGTTGCATTGTAGCAATTTTCTTTCATCTCATTCATGAGTCCATTAATGTCGGTGCAATAAGTTAGATCTTCATCCTTAGCAAAATATTTTCGAAAGTCTGACTCTCGATTTCGATACACTAATACCTTCGTACGTGGTGCAAGGAATTTTTGCTGCTTCATAAACGAAGCCAAAAACTCCGCTTGGTCCTTAGCCAAACCTAAGTCGCGTATGAGGTAATTTAATAAGGGTTGTGAAACCAGCTTTGCGCCTGAATCTTTAGTGTCTGCAGAATAGACAGTGGGGCTATGGTCATGGTCGCTTTCGTGTTGGTCGCTCTCAGACTCGTATTCATCAACATTTATCAATTTATTGTGTTTGATGAATAAAATTGGAGCCTTTACTGTTGTCACTGTTTTGTACTCTATCGTTTGTTTATTCTTAATAGTAAAATTTTTACTTACCTTATTACAACAAAAAAAGCAATCGTTTTCACTAAGAGGTTCCTTCCATTCTGTTGGACAAGAAAATTTAGTTTCTTTTTTGTCTTTTTTCCAACGATTTAACATTATTCGACATGAATTACAAATTATATTGGAAACCCATGGATGTTCACCAATATTCAAGTCGAAAATTCCTTTGTATGTGACTTTGATGTCATCATCTATTTTCTTCCGCAGTGAACTAATTTCGTACTTAGAGCAAATGTAACAAAACATATCACGATTGCTATCACAATTGTGAGATGGATTGTTACTTTTTCTTGTCGCATTGTACTCTACATTAACCAAGTTTTCCACCAATGAAGAGCTGCAGTTGTTGGATGACGACGCCTGAGAGCCTGCTTTCTCACTCTCAACCGCCGATACTGGGGTTCCGAGTCCCTGCATCGTAGCACGTTTTCTACGTGTGTCTGCCATGACGGCATCAAAGCCATTATCCAGGGACTTAGCCGGAGAGCGGACAAACTCCGTTGCCCACCGTCACCACGTGGAGGTGCCCTGGATGCAGGCACACGTAAGATATAGAGTAATTCCGGGTGAATTGAATCACTAAAGTTCTTAATTCCTTAAAAGAACATATTTAGTAGGTGCACCATTTTGAATTTTTTAAATTGACTTCAAATTTTTAATCAGAGACCCAAAAAACCCACGAGTAACGAATTTCAAGCGAATCAGATGAACTTTTTTAAAAACGTGTCCGCCATATTGGTTTTTTGAGGTTATCTCAAAATCCTGATCTGATGGGGTTAAATGGACCTCGGATTCGGATTCAGCGACCCAAAAAACATAAAGTCTACATAGTGAGACCCTCAGATCAGAACTTTCATTTTTTTTGTGTGGCTGGGAAATTTAAATATTAAAAAAGAATGTGTCATAACTAATTTTGTATAAAAGAAATAGTTTCATTGTTTGAGAATATTTATGTTAGACAAAGTTATTAACATTTAATAAAAAATTTTTCAAAAAACTTCTTTTTCTGGTTTTTGGTATTAATTTGATAGTTAAGTTTAAATATTTTCTATTTGTTTACAAGCTTCAGAAAGAAATCGAATATCTTTTTGTTGAACTTTATACGTTCAATAATTAAGAAGTTCTTGATATTTGAAAAACTGTACATTTTAAAAATAAGACTTTTTGTGTTTTTTCGATATTGAATTTTAATAATAAGTTATGGGAAAAATTTAAATCGTAATATTTATAAAATAAAAAGTTTAATGAAAAAACAAGGTGTTTCTTAATTAAATAGACCAAAAAAGCACCGTCTTTCTAATCTTCTACACTTGAAATTCTTAATTTAAAATAAATCAGAAAAAGCTTAATATGATTCCTTTTTTCAGACACCACAGAAAATTAACAAAAATTATTTTATATGCAAAATAAGTAATTAAATATTTAAAAATTAATATTGTTTGGCTCTATATATTTTTTAATTATTTCAAAGAAGTTAAAATAAAAATAAGTATTTCATTATTTAAATATTACTATAAATTATATTATAATATTGAAAAATAATAATTACCGGATTCTTTCTTGCTACATTGCTGTTCATGCAATTTAAAGAGGTTCTCTGGCAAATCAATTTTCTTCGAAATTTCACCAAATTTTAAGAAAATATTTATTTTTGTATACTTTATAAGTGGCAAAAACCTCAACACCCCTGACCATGTTAAAAACGTAAATAGTCAGGTTTAAAGTTTCAACATTTGCATAGGATTCCACATGAAGCATTTGAACATGTGACATTTTATTTAATTGCTGACAAACTTTTCTTACAATTTTTTTAAAAGACTAGTATATTGTAGAATCAAATTAATAGAATAAAATGAAACAGTTTCAAGAGGGTTAACCATCCTTAATATTTTAACAATATAATATAACAATATAATTATATTTGACAATATAACTGTTTTAAATAATTTTCAACTTGTAATGACATCGAAGGACAAGTTGGGTAACTAGATATTTTGCTATTCCCATTCCTGGATTTTGCTTATAACGAGTAGGTGTCTCCTGGTGAATAACCGCGTTGATTTCCAGTGTTGTTTTATCTTTTCGTTTATTGTCTTCTCGTTTTATTTAATTTTTTAAATAACCAGCAATCATTGTTGTATCTTGTGTCAATTTTTCGTGAAAATATAGGAAGTTTTTATGAACAATAATGACGATATAAAAGACTTGTATTTTTTTACGATTTGTGGATTCACACGATTGTTTATATACCAGAAAAAACAAAGTCAATGAACGAAAAAAGCATGGGACGAAGTGGCACATAGCGTGGATGCTTTGAATTACAAATCTGCAGATGGTAAGTGCTTACAAAATACTTGATTAAAAGGTAATAAAAATTATTTATAATCAGCAGGCGCCGATTCTGAAACGAAACTAAATAAAAAATTTACGTTCAATTTAGTTTAATATTGTGTCGACTCAAAACTAAAGTCCGAAAAACTTAAATATTTCGTGTCAGTCAAAAAATTACTAAAAACTACTTTAAATCTATTATTAAGGTTATAATTATATTATTTCTTTATATATTTTGTTATTTGCTTTGATTTTTCAATTTTAAATAAATAATTTAGTTGCTCAGACACTTATTTTCGATCTGCACTGAAATAAATTCAATAATTTTTATTTTGAAATTTAGTATTTTTTAGTTTCGTTTTGAGTCGACACGAAATTAAATTTAATTTATTAATTTAGTTTTGTGTCAATTCAAAAACTAAAATGAAACCAAACTTTCGAAGTGGTCCCTGATTATCAGTTTGTGACACATCACAAAAATGCAGGAAGACGAATATTATCAACTTTCTTTGTGGCAACTTTCTGTTACTATTTTATGATTCTACAAGCCTTCCTGATGAAAATGCTACTTTGACCAAAATCGTAAGAGCTAATTTTTCAAAAATATTTGAATATTTATATAAATTTTCGATGCAAGTTAGCGTAGAATATAAAATTACATACATATATAAGTTTTTTAATGTCTTTTGAACAAACAAACGTCTCGAATTTCGATCGTATCGTTCGTCAAATGTTTCTTTGTGTTTAAATAACAAAATTATAGTTTAGTTGTCAAAATTAAAAATGGCAGTTGCTGTAGTTAATTAAATCAATTTGTGAAATATTATTGAGTAGCGCTCGTTTAATTCTATGAAGTAGCTAGTTCTAAAATAGTTATTAACATGTGGTAAGAAAATCAAATACGGAGGAAAAAGTGCAAATCGTTTTCTTATAACTGATAAAATTTGTGAAAGAATAAAATATTTCATTGATCCTGATTTCTCTACTCAAAACAGTAAATTTCCAATTGGTATTTGTGCAACATGTTCTACAACTTTAGTTGAACACGAAAAAGGTATTAATAAATGGCCTCTACCACCAAGGATAAATTACGAGGATATTCATCTAAAAAAGGATACGCGGTCGGGAACCTTTGAAATTTGCGCATGTTACATTTGTCTGACGGCAAGATTTAATTATCACAAAAACAGAATATTCTCGTCATGAAGGTCGCCAATTTAATACAATAATTGATGAGCATAACGGAAAATACGGAAAAGAAATAAATAGTAAATTATCGATTGCTTTATTTGACGACCACAATTCCGTTAAACCTGATAAAATTTCGAAAAGTATATCACTGCGTAGTAAATGTTATCAACCATTTGGAAAAGGCAAAATGCATTCTTGCAGTGATAAGAGCATGACTGTAGCCTCGATAAAAAATATTTTAGAAAATTTACCTCAAGAGCAAGTGGAACAAGTGGTTAGTTCAGTTGTGAAAGACTTAAAAAGTAAGGAAGTCCCAGAAAAATCGTCAATTGTGCTGAGTAATGAAAGAGGTAAACCAACAGTTCTTTATAAAAAATCTATTTCAAATAAAAATGACTTGTTCTCTAACGATGATCTAGACAATTTCGCAGTTAACTCAAATTCTTCAGTCCGTGGACTCAGAAAATTAACCAATTTCATACGTTCTAAGGTAGGCCGTAATTTAGTTCCTAAAAGATATGCCGAGCATTTTACAGAGAAGCAAAGAAAGTTAAATTACCTCTATGAAAGTGATACGTTTTCTTTTGATACGTCAAAATCGAAAGACCAGAGGCCTGTAATTTGGGCTGACGCTACAGATTTAGTAGAAGCAGTAGTAGAAGCAAGAAAATTCATTGGATTTTACTCCGTAAAATTAATGTTAGATGGGGGTGGCGATTTTTCAAACTTTGTCTAACCATACTTCCAGAAGATTATTCTTCTGAAGAATGTGAACAAGATTGCTTCGAAGAACCATCGAAAAAAGAACGAAATTGTACGCTGAGGGTGGGTCCGCTGGTTGCAAAGCAAAACTGACGTGTGTGAAAAGAACTATTATTTTTGGTATCGTTCCAGACATAAAGGAAACATATGAAAATATGAAAATTTTATTGGATTTAACGAAAATTAATGATGTTTCATTCAAAATGGTTTGCGATTTTAATTAATGTTGTTAGTCAACGGAATGCAAATAGCAACATCTACATTTCCGTGTCCGTATTGCTTCGTTACTTTGAAAGAATGTAAAACATACGGAGATTTGAGAAAAGACTTTTATAAATTTGAGAGTATGAAGAAAGTAAAAAAATATGCTCCTAAGTGCCACAGCACTGTAAATCTGCCTCTTCTCACCGAAGCTGATGATGTATGCGTTCTTGAGAAATGCATTATCCCCGAATTACATGTTCTCCTGGGCTTTGTTAATCATTTGTTTTGGGATGGACTCGTACCCATCTTAACAGAACCAGTGGCAATATTATGGCCAAAAAAACTTAACCTTGTTACTAAAAATTACCATGGACGCCAATTTGAAGGTAACGCCTGTCGTGTTCTGCTTAAATCGGCTGATATGCTCAAGGACAAGGACATATGTGGCGAAGTTGGCGAGCTACGTGTATTACCATTCATCAACGCTTTTAAAGCTATGGATAAGATAGTTGGCAACTGCTTTTTAACAAAGAAAATCGAACCAGAAACTGTTCAAAATTTAAATAAATTAAACAAAATTCTACCAGGAACGAAAATTTCGAAGACCTTAAAAATCCATGTTCTGCTAGATCATTTTATGGACTGTGTCAATTTTTTGGATGGAGATGAACTGGGAAATTGGTCTGAACAAGCCGGCGAATCGATCCATCATGAGTTTTTAATTCACTGGAATCGCTGAAAAGTATCTTCCTTTGATAATCCATCCTACATTAATCAACTAAAGTCCGCTGTCATTTCATTTTCATCTTTAAATCTGTAAAATTTGGTAAGTTTTTTGTAATTAAAATAAAGAAAATAACCTTTTGCAAAGTACAAATAGTAAACATAATTAAAATACATTTTTACGCAATCTTATTGAAATAAAAGTCATTCGTGTTCATTTTTTTTTGATAAATTAGCTCTTACGATTTTGGTCAAAGTAGCATTTTCATCAGGAAGGTTTGTAGAATCATAAAATAATAACAAAAAGTTACCACAAAGAAAGTTGATAATATTCGTCTTCCTGCACGGTGTGACATGCTATGTTTTGTTTTCAGTAAAATGTTGTTCTAGGCGATGGGGATATTTAAGGGATCAATATGTAAAAACACATTAAAAAATTATGGGAAATGCAAAAGTTGAAGTAAAATTCAAATTTTACAACCGATTACAATTTTTGGAACCTTATGTATCCCACACATTTGAAGCACAGGAGTAAGTGGTTTCATATTGTATTATACAATATACAATATTTATTAAACGTTTCATGGTTGCCACAAAATGATACAAGTAAAATTCCAGGTATTTTCTAGATTTTTTCAGGCCAATAATTATAAAATTCCAGATAAAAATGGAAAAAATTTTGGCCTAATTAAACATATGGCTTTGCCTCTTAAATTAAAAAAAAAGATTTTTTAAAATTTTTAATTTCCACAAAGTTAATAATAATTACAAGCCAAAGATTTTTCCTCCGTAGAGGCATTTATATAGTGATAAAATAAGAAAATTTCCGATTTTAAATCAAAAGTTAGTTAAACCTCTTGAAAACAGTCAAAATTCCAGAATTTTTTTTAAATTCTATGCTATTTCCAAGTTTTCTATATCCTTTTCTACATTTCATACCATTTCAAGGTTTTCCAGGATTTGTGGCAACCATGCGTTTTTTAAACTGTATAATATAATATCATGGAATTTTATCTGACTTTTAGGTAAATTGAATTAAATAGTTTTATAGTTAGTTAAACTAGTTTTTTCGTATAATATTAAATTTAAAAAAATAAGCTTCTTTAAATTTGCAATCAGTTTACACAAATGTGTAAACTGTAATATTTGTATGTAAACAAATGTGTTACACATAATTGTTCATTGTTATTAGTGTTCCTGTAGCAGCATCATGTAGTTGAACCTCATATATTAGAACGTCTTCTAGATTTAACTGTTCAGCAACAGCAACTACCACAAATAATAAATGACCAATCAAGAAATGTTGAAAATCGAGAGAATCCAGTTGAACAAATGCCTGCAAATAAAGAGAATCTGGAGAAATATCCAAGTCAACTACTGCTTCCACTTGTAAGCACCGAAGTTATGGTTGAATCTCACCGAGAGGATGAAAATAAAAAACAACCTGAAATTGAAAGAAATCCAGAGATTAATAAAATTTAACGAAAAGTTTCTGATACAGAACAATTTAAAAATAGATCTAGCAAAGGCACTCATCTACTAAAACCTAATATTTACTTCTTTTTTATGTTATGCTACTATTTGGGTACTTTTTTAGATTTCAGTTACAGAAGCAACTATTCCTGTTTTTTCGTGAATTTCCACTATTTTAAATTCGCTAATATTAGAAATCAAAAAACTGTTTTAAAAAATTATACATAATTTCTTTAAAACGATTTAATTATTTTTAAAAAAATTCAAAATTCAAGTATGTTCAATATCTACTATTTTTATAAAATTTCTCAAAAGAATTTATTTATTTACATAAATAATAAAATTTGAAAGTTAATTTTTGATACTTTTTTAACCCTTTAACGCCGGGAAGGACACATATTTTACTCAACTTTTAGAGCCATCGTTCTTAACGATTTCGTAAGTTAAAAATTTAGTAGGTATCCATCCCTATAGAGTTTTTATCGCTCTTTCAGAATCTGAAGATCAAATTTAAAAAAAACTTTAATTTGAGAAAGTTGCGAACATTTTTTCGACAAAAAACTGAAAAATTTTTACTTTTTTTTGAAAAAATGAATTTTTTTAAGGTAGCAAGTAAGAATGCATGCGTAAAAACTACAAATATCGCGTCCGCAAAAACCAACTTTCAATATGGCGAAATGTACGTTTAAAAATTTCAAAATGGCGGCTTCAAAATGGCGATAGAAGACATTTTTTTAAATAAATATCAAAGTCTAGTGTACGAATTTTAAAAAAAATTTGAATAATCTTGTTACTTTGTATTTAGGGGTTATTGAGGTTGCTGATTACGAATGTGATATTAGTTTTTAAAAATTCAAAATGGCGGATCCAATATGGCGATCGTAAAATTAAATATATTTTTTAAATTTGACAAAATATGTTTGAAACCTCCTACTCAGAGGTTTTCGTCGTCGCTGATTACGAATCTGATATTAGTTTTCCAAAATTCAAAATGGAGGATCCAATATGGCGATCGTAAATTTTAAAAATCATTAGATTTTGTTAAAATTTGTAACTTATAATCTGATGTGAAATATTATAAATTCAAAATAGTAGAATTAATATGACAGGTAAAACTTGGTTTTTAGTAAAATCTATAATTGATAGGATTGTCTTAAGGGAGCGTTCTTAAACTACGTAGCATGCTAAGGGGGGTGGGTCGGCAAAAGTCTACTCTAGTCTACGTGGGGGAGGGGGGGAGATCGACTCTTACTACGTAGTTACTACATATAAGCTAAAATTAATTTTGCGTCATTTGAAATTGCGCGGAACCGAAATGTTGCTATATGCCAAGAATAAAATATTTTATTCAGAATATTTGTCATTGTTTTTAATTTAATTTTTAATTTTTTAAATGCGAATATAGCTAAATATGCAGTTTGAAAAAAACGACGTAACACACGGAGGGAGGGGGGGTTCAGCAAAAGTCTACATTAGACTACGCAGGGGGAGGGGTGTCAAAAAGTGACGAAAATAGGTCTACGTAGTTTATGAACGCTCCCTAAAAGTGAAAGTTTCCAAATTTTGTATATTACTTTTGTTTCAAGAACATATAAAAAAATATCACCTTCTTAATCCACAAAAAAATGTTAATGTTTTTTAACGACGTAATTCAATCGCCATATTGGATCCGACATTTTGTATTTTGAAAAACTAATATCAGATTCGTAATGAGCAACGGCGAAAACCCTTAAGTAACAAATTTCAACAGAATCTAATGATTCTTTAATTTTACGATCGCCATATTGCATCGTCATATTGAATTTTGAAAAACTAATATTAGATTCGTGATCAGCAACCGCAAAAAACCCAAAATAACAAATTTCAAAAGAATCTAACGATTTTTTAATTTTACGATCGCCATATTGGATCCGGCATTTTGAATTTTGAAAAACTAATATCACATTCTTAATCAGCAACCTCAAAAACCCCTAAATACAAAGTGACAAGATTATTCAACTTTTTTTTTAAATTCGTACACTAGACTTTGATATTTATTTAAAAAAATGTCTTCTATCGTCATTTTGAAGCCGTCATTTTCAAATTTTTAAACGTACATTTCGACATATTGAAAGTTGGTTTTTGCGGACGCGATATTTGTAGTTTTTACGCATGCATTCTTACTTGCTACCTTAAAAAAAATTCATTTTTTCAAAAAAAAGAAAAAAAATTTTCAGTTTTTTGTCGAAAAAATGTTCACAACTTTCTCAAATTAAAGTTTTTTTAAATTTGATCTTCAGATTCTGAAAGAGCGATAAAAACTCTATAGGGATGGATACCTACCAAATTTTTAACTTACGAAATCGTTAAGAACGATGGCTCTAAAAGTTGAGTAAAATATGTGTCCTTCCCGGCGTTAAAGGGTTAAAACTATTTATCAAGTGCAAAGTATAATTGAAAATTTTAAAAAACTTAAAAAAATTTTTTTATGAAAGCAAAATTATTGTTGAATTTAATTTTTATACGATTAATATTTTTCAGCGATGCATCCACCAC
This sequence comes from Leptopilina drosophilae, assembly GCA_032873175.1. Taxonomy (NCBI): domain Eukaryota; kingdom Metazoa; phylum Arthropoda; class Insecta; order Hymenoptera; family Figitidae; genus Leptopilina; species Leptopilina drosophilae. Next base: position 39,021,428 of record CM065483.1, read on the forward strand.
TTGATGAATATGCCAAAAAGAAAAAAACAGAAAAATAAAAGTGAGGATCATTCACTTCATAGACTTTTTACTGTATTCGAACAATTAATTAAAACACTTTCGACTTATTACGATAACAAAACAGTAGCGCAAATAACGAATAAAACAATGGAACGAACTTGTAAGCTTGGAGTTCAAAATCTTCAGGATGGTTATAAAGAAATGATAATAGAGTTACTTAGAAAAATACCACCAAAACATAATAAAAAATAGTTTAGATTAGTAAGTGAGATTTTAAAAAAATTTTCTAAGGATACATAGAAGTAAAAGGAAAAGTTTAATATTTTTAAGAAGTCTTTGATTGACTGATGCAACTTTTGCTAATTACTAAATAATGCCTAAACTATTCATCATTTGTGTCAGCTTGTGAAAGTTGTAGGTTAAAATTTAGCATGACATAATTTACATTTTATATTTAAAAAAGTTTAACTTTCAATTTTTAATGCATTGCTTTGTATTAATTTGGTATTATTGTTTTGTATTCTCGTGTATAATTTTTTAAATTTAGAAAAATTTTAAAAAGCATTTTAAATATGTATTTATTACATCAATGAGATTTGACATTTTAGTTAGCAAAAGTTACTACGCATTATTTTGTTCTTTACTAAACAGCATTATAAAGTATAAATAGTATTCTATATCAAACAATGTTCCTTTTCAATGTTTATAAAACATTTCAAAAAATTATAATTGCGTTAATTAGTTGATAATATTTAAGAAATGTTTGTTCTTAATATGATTAATAATATTTAATATAATTTTAAATCAAAAATTCATAAAATACGTAGCCAGTTTCTCTCTTATATTATTCTCATCTACTGTAATTGTCTCCTCATCATCATTAACGTCATCGTCAAGATCAGTGTTTTCTTCGTCATCATTTAATTTAAAGTGCCCGGCTTTCCTTATCCTCTTTAAGAGGTTATGCCACTCTAGAAACCGCAGAAATAGGTATTTTTTGTTAATTTTTTTCATCTCCGGGGCCGTGGCCGCACCAACTGTTCCTGTAAATTTTGAAATATCTTGAGTATATAATTTTTTATTTATTGTACATTACAATAGCTAAAGCAACACGTAGGATATTTTCGATATATTGATTTATGATCAAATGGCGCACTTCTAAAGTTAACTTTTCTAAATTCTACCAAAAAAATCATCAGTAAATTGTTAATAACAAATGAACAATACAAAATAAAAAAAATCCTACGTGATGCTTTAGCTATTGTAATGTACAATAAATAAAAAATTATATACTCAAGATATTTCAAAATTTACAGGAACAGTTGGTGCGGCCACGGCCACAGAGATATCGACGGAAAACCCTAACAGCGTCGCCATTTTTCATTAAATTATTATGAAAATTTATATATTTAAACTTCAAAAGATGTACAATAAACTCCTCTCATATTCGAATTATAATTGACTTTATAAATTCTCTAAAAAAATTCACAAAAAATGACTATTTTTTCGGTTTCTAGAGTGGCATAACCTTTAAAAGTTTATCATTGACATACGGTCGATTTTCTGGAGTTTCGCTCATTTCTGTCATAATTTTTTAACGGCGTTGCAGGTCGAGAACTGGTTAGTTTTGCCAACCCACTCTCCCCCCACTTTCCTGTATTTTTCCACTTTGATCACTTTTTTAAAAAAAACTAAGCACTTAATCGAAAAAGTGGTCCTTTACTGGGGAGCGAAATTAAATAGAGAATTTAACAAACATTTTTTTATCTTGATTCGATGTTTCTATGAGCCACAATCTTATTTCTACGATTTCAATTGACATATGTAGGTGACTTGATTTGGGGATAAAATAGCCGCACAACAAAAAGGTGGAGTAAGGCGGGTTGCCTACGTAAAGGCATAACAGTATGATAAAATAGGGCAGTAACTTTTATTTTGTTGAGAATGACTAAAATAATATTTTGTAATAATAAAAAAATACACGAAACATAAATAAAAGGATTTTCGTTTATAAAAATGTACATAATATACAATATGTTAAATTGAAACAAAAAATATGAAAAATATTTTTTTTAATTTTGTCATTCATTAAAATAATTTTTTGAAAAGATTAAAAATTAAATTGTCAATTAATACCTCTAGAGGTACAATGCATTAAATTGTAATAAATAAAAATATTAAAAATGACAAATATGCAGAATTTTTTGTCCACGAGAAAACGCGGCTTAGTTACCAAGCATGAATTTCACAGGGCGAGCGATTAAAATACAAGCAGAACGTAGGAATGTATACAAAATAATGTTTATAAAACTTTATATTGTTGAAAGCAATTGACTTTAACAACTTCTGTCTTTTGCATTCATTCAACAGCATATTAATTAATTTGAAGGTTTTGGAATAAAAAAGATAAATTATACAAATTACTGTCATCATTTGAAAAAAATAATATTCTAGTAAATAATATAAAAAATTATAGATATAAACAAATCAAAATCATGTAATTTTTTTTCATTTCATTCTATAATAAGCCTAAAGTTTCTCTTTAAAAGATTTTATTTAACAAATCCCGAAATGTGAGATTTTCTTATTTGTGTAAAAAAATTGGAAAATCACTAAACAAAATTTTACGTACATTATTTTGCTAAAAGGTTTGTAATTATTTTCAAAAAGGATAATATTTATCACAAGAATGCAATTATTTAAATTTTTTTAAATTACTTAAATTCTTGTCAGAAATTCAATTATTTTCAAAAAATCTAAAAAAATGTGGTCAACATTTCCAATAACCTTTATAAATAAATAACAATAATCTTGGACAAAGTTCAATTATTTTGAGGAATTTAAATAAAATTCATTACAAAATTCAATTATTTTCATAAATAATAGTATTCATAACAAAAATTCAAATATTTTCAAAAATTTTGATAAACAAGTTGTATATCCAGATGTTCATTACATAAACATTTTGCTTCCTCTTTACGATAACCAAAACATTTGCTTCCTTGGGAAGAAAGCATTTATATTAAATTTAAAAAATAAAATTTTTTTTAATAATATAGTGGATTTTTCAATTTCAATTTTAATTAATTTTATTATAAATGCCAATAGTATATTCTTTTTATACATCAATCGATTGGTCTTGATGAAAATAATAAGATTTTTTGTTTGTTTTCAAGTAAAGAATAACATTCTATTATACGACAACATAATATTGAAGAAGAAAATAAATTTCTAATAAAAGTGCGAATTTTTCGTCTTTAATAAATTCTGATTAATTTTATAAATTAAAATACAATATATACTTTATATATATAAATATATATATATATATATATATATATATATATATATATATATATACATTTGTAATTTTTCTAAATTCCAATTATTTTAGTGTTTTTAAATAAAATTCTTTAATAAATCCATGATTTATAATAATTAATTAAACATAATATTAATGAAAACTAATTATAAATCCTACAAACTAAATTACAAACTAAATTTTTTTCCAGTACTTTAGTAAAAAAATCCCTGATTTTTCCCTGTCCTGTGGCAACTCTGAAAATATATTTGAACGAAAAATGTTCATTGAGGGCTTAAAAGATGCGTCTAAAAAACTGTACAAAATTAGAGTAAAACATTTACAAGTGTCCTAACATTTTTTTAAAGTTATGGGCAAAAAACATTTTTTTTGAAAAATATAAAATATATATAATTAAACTTTATTAATCTATCTCAAAGTACTCTCAGTTTATGTTTCCTAAGATGAGATATGTCAAAAAAACGAACTCGAAAAATTTTGGTATTACAATACTTTCTCTATATAAGGAAGCAAAAAAATTAAAACAACAAAATGGAACCAAAATAATATATTAAAACTAGTCCGTTAACTCAGTCAAGAAAAAGGTTGGGAGTTAAAAGAAATTTTCTTATTTAATAGCAGTGCTATTAAATGTCGCATAAAATTAATTATATTTGCATTTGAACGTATGTGAAATGTTAGCTATAGATTCAATACTTTTTTTTCGCAGTATAAATTTTGTTACAAGGAAATTTATTTGAATATATTTATAATTTCAACAATGGAGGGAATTTTTCGTAGACTGTATGTAATCCGCAATTTCATGTACATTTTCTTATTATTTTCAAAAATGTTCCCCATTTCAATGTTTTTCAATATCTACTATTTTCATAAAATGTACGTTTATGTCGTACAATATATTTTATATTTTTCAAAAAAAATGTTTTTTGCCCATAACTTTTGTAATGATCTTAATTTTTGCCAATAAGAATTTGCTCGCCGGATGGAGTCCGGGTCTCTAGAATCGTAAATTCTACCAATTTACTGTGACGCAAGCGCCATCTACATTACTTACTAATTAAGAGAAATTTGTGACAGGGTAAAACCAAAATAATAAAACATAATTTAAACCTTCGAAAGTATATATATTAACAAAATAAAAATAAAATGATAACAAAATTAATAATTAACAAAATTAAATTTAAATTATAAAAATTACAATAAAAATATAAAAATAATAAAACTGACTCGATACATTGCAAAGAAAAATTAATAAAGAAAGAATTTAAGAATTTGAACAATAACTAGATTTGAAAATTAAATACAATTAATAAAAATATTTAAACAAATGAAAAACTTAATAACAACAGAATAGAAAATTTAATATAACAAAAATGAACAATTTGGCGCGTCCGCCAATTCACTCCTTCATACTCGACTCATTTCTCGCCGTTCTCGATCTCGTTCGGACTGTAATAAAATTTACCCCGTTATTTTACAATAAAAGTTACAATTTCATGACACTGAAAATTACTGGGTTGATTCTAGAAATTAACCCCCAATTACGCGTGCGGACGGAAACTAGGGTCGTGCACGCTAGGACGGAATTTAAGAAATTACCGAAAAAGAACTAGATATCGAACTACGGTCGATATTCTTGCCCGTCGCGAAAAAAAGTGTAATAATTCATGTATGTTCTGGACATCCTGACCTGATTAGCTCCTCAAGGCCAAGTTGTCCAGGTGTACGTGTCATCTCTGTTGAACGATTAGCTCCTCAGTTCAACAGGGGAAAGTGATGAAATTGTGTGTGTGTAAGGATGGTAAAAATAACATGGATGTCTCAACGTCCCGGGTTAGCGCCCCACGTTCAATTGAGACAAAAGGTGGAAAAGAGTACAAAGCATACACGGTGGAGCTCCACACGGTCTACCTTGCACCAGGTAAAAATTATTATTTGAGAAAGCGAAGGGTGTTACAGAGACTCGTTAGCTCCCGAAGTCTCTATACATCTCCTTCTAGGAAATTTTTGGAGAGCCGGTGAACAGATTAGCTCCTCTTGTTCTCCAGCTCTTCCGAAGGAAATCATCCCTTGGCCAGGATTAGCTCCTCTCTGTCCAAGGAATAGATCGAGGGTAGGAAAAGACTGTGAGCTGCTGTCGGTCGGCCTCGGAGCAAGCCCCGAGTCCGGTCGTAGGCAGACTGAGTAAAAGTAAAACGAAATGTGCAACCAAGTATATAGATCGCTGGGCCCACAGAAGGTGTAGCGTGAGGTGAGAGAAACCACGTGATGCGCAGCAATGGGTGCGCTATCGGTACTCTCTACCTGTCTGCCGAGCAGTGAGCTCAGTAACTAAGCATACGAAAATGAATGAATTTTACTCTTTCAGAAACTTTAAAACTATGCGATATCATTACACTTTAAAAAAATGTTAGGACACTTGTAAATGTTTTACTCTAATTTTGTACAGTTTTTTAGACGCATCTTTTAAGTCCTCAATGAACATTTTTCGTTCAAATATATTTTCAGAGTTGCCACAGGACAGGGAAAAATCAGGGATTTTTTACTAAAGTACTGGAAAAAAATTTAGTTTGTAGGATTTATAATTAGTTTTCATTAATATTATGTTTAATTAATTATTATAAATCATGGATTTATTAAAGAATTTTATTTAAAAACACTAAAATAATTGGAATTTAGAAAAATTACAAATGTTTGCAGAAATTTAATTATGTTCAAAAAATGTAACTATACTTGAAACTTTTATTAAAATTCGTCAGAAGAATTCAATTATTTAAAAATTTGTGGATAAATTTCTTTATGAGAATTCAGTTTTGAAAAAAAATCATTTATTACATATTTTTCATTTTTGTATTTAAGGGTCAATCTCTAGAAAGGAACAAATTCAAAATTGAAATTTTATAAAAAAAGTTGAAAAATCACTTTTATTATTAATCCTGTGGCAAAAGGGGGATCTTAATAAACCTATAAAATACGTGGTTACAATCTTTATTAATATTATTATTAAAAATTAATGATTTTTATTCAGAATTTTTGTTGAAAATTTATCACAACGAAAATATTTTAAAAATTGATGGAAATTACATCAAATTTGTTACCCGGGGTTTTCGTGGTCGCTGATTACGAATCCGATATCAGTTTTTACAAATCCAAAATGGTGGATTCAATATGTCGGACACTTTTTTGAAAAATTCATCGGATTTGCTTGAAACTCGTTACTCGGGGGTTTTCGGGGTCGCTGATTACGAATCCGATTTCAGTTTTCAAAAATCCAAAATGACGGATCCAATATGGTGGACATCATATGTATGTTTTTTGGAACATTCATCGGATTCGGTTAAAACTCGTATCTCGGCGATTTTTGGGGTCGATAATTACGAATTTCAAGTAAGTTTTTGAATATTCCAAATGGCGGATCCAATATAGCAAACACATTTTTGAGGATTTGCCAGAATTTTGAAGTTATGGAGTTAAAAGGGCTTCAGATAAGATTAAGCGATTGCGAAAAGCCCAGAGCAACAGATTGAAAGCGAATGCAAATAATAATTAATTTTTAAAAACCGACTTGAAATTCGTAATTATCGACCCCAAAAAATCCCCTAGAAACGAGTTTCAACCGAATCCGATGAATGTTTCAAAAAAGTGTCCACCATACTGGATCCGCCATTTTGGATTTTGGATAACTGATATGGGATTCGTAATTAGCGACCCCGAAAACCCCTGAGTAAGTTTCAAGCAAATTCAATTAATTTTTCATAAAAGTGTCCGCCATATTTAATCCGCCATTTTGTATTTTTAAAAACTGATATCAGATTTGTAATCAGCGACCCCAAAAACCACCGAGTAACGAGTTTCAAGCAAATCCGATGAATTTTTCAAAAATGTGTCCGCCATATTAGATCCGAAATTTTTAATTTTCAAAAACTGACTTGAAATTCGTAATTATCTACCCCGAAAACCCCCGAGTAACGAGTTTCAAGCAAATCCGATGAATGTTTCAAAAAGTGACCGCCATATTGGATCCGCCATTTTGAAAAACTGATATCGGATTTGTAATCAGCGACCTCGAAAACCTCCGAGTAACGAGTTTCAAACGAATCCCGTGATTAATAAATTCTGTAATTTAGGTACTGTATAATGGAAATATACCATCGGTAACGGAGTGGAGTTTTCTTTTATGAGATAGCTTCTAAATATGTTCATTCTGTTGTAAAAAAAAATTTTATAAATAAATTCATAACATCTTTGGTTTTCTTTGTTTTTAAATAAAACAATGCGAATAAAATTATTAATAATTATTATTATTCACTTTCAAAAAACAAAATTTATTGCGGTAACGGAGGGGAGTTTTTATTGTGTCGATGAACACCGCCACACTAATAATCCTTTTAAAACTGATTATTTTCTTTTACTTTCATCATTTTATGCAATGACCATAACTATACTGACACTACAAAGAGTTTTGATTTATTTATTTTTATGTTATCGTTTTTTTCTATATTTTATAATTATATTTGTGAGTGGTAACGGAGGGGAGTTTTATTTCTGCACAAAACTAATTTAATTTAAAAAAAAATACCTCTTAAATATTTCACTTTATTCTTAATGAATCAATTACAAATAGAATAATAAGTAGACGTTACCTGGCGAAAGATTTTTTAATATTGCAGAATTAATATAATACCTCTTTTATAAATGAAACTTACTTTATGAACAGTAATGGAGGGGAGTTTTTATACTATATAAACACGTGTATCTCTAAATATTAAAAAATTTTTATTTATTTTTCATAGGATCCGATTAAATCATGATGAATGCTATTATAAGGAGGTAAAAGTTTTGAAAAATTATTATTTTTTTAAAAAAATCTAATGTACGAGTCATTTGTCCCGATTGTGAGAATGACCCTGAAATAATAATTAAATTCCTGTAGAATTTGCTAATAAAAATTATTGTTTTAAAAATGAATTTCAGTTAAAATTTTAGATAATAATTGATTATTAAAAGCATCATAGTATGAATTTTTAGAAATAATTGTATTTTGAAAAAATTTAGTTGAATTTTATTTTGAAATTATTCAACTTTTTATTTTTTAAATATTTAATAATCAATATTGAAAGTTTTATTATCTAGAAAAATAATTGAAGTCTTACCACAAATTTTTATTACATTTTTTTATATAATTGAAATTCTGCGAAGAATATTATATATGTATATGATAATTGAATTCTTAAAGCGAATTTTATTACATTTTTTAAATAATTGAATTAATGTGAAAAATTGTATTACTTATAAAAATAATTTAATTTTTGTAAATAATTTTATTAAAATTTTTATAATCGAAATAATATTTATTTAATAAAGAAGTTATTGATGTTTTTGTATAATTCTACAATTAAGGAAAATCGTAAATAAATGTAGCGGAACATTTTTTTGAACATCTAATATTGTTTTAGAATGAATCAGATTATTCTTTAGGGTGAGGGATAAAATCAAAATTTTGCTTGGCAATCAGGGAAAACTCAAAGAAAAAGAAAAGTAATTTCTTGTGGCAACCTTGAATATACAATAAAATGTACTAAATATAAAATTAAAATGTATTAAACATTTGTAATAATTGCAGTACTTACTCTAGAGTGATTGCTAACCGACGTTCCGACAGTAAAGATGTCCTTCTGATATTACACTTTTGTAAATTATTTTTCAGTAAATTATGTAATTTATTAAATGTGACACGGACAGTTAAAAGGGACCTACGACCCGAAAAAAAGATTTCGAGAAAAACGACTTCGAAGTTTACCAAGTTAGTTCTTTTGCACTGTTTTTTGTCAAAATACCTAAATTTGAAGTGAAATTGTGAGAAAACTAATACAGCTAGAAAGCTGCGGTTTATTGCGTTGGAAAGAGCGGCTTATTTACTATAAGAATAAACAAAAAAGTGAAAATCGACTTTTTCGGATCGTAGGTCCCTTTTAACTGTCCGTGTCACAAATTGTTTTGGCGTCATGCGCATTAATTTGAAAAATTCATCCCCATCATTACTTTTCAAATACTTACATTGAGAAAAAGAGGGCACGTTGCAGCACATTTTCGAGTATTGTTGCGCGACTCAGCCCTGAGTCCTGCTACAACTTTTGTGGGGCACGTAGCGCTCCTCAGACGAGCGTGTTAAGTAGAGTCTACAATAAGAGAAGGTGCGCATCGATGTTCATAGCTATAGGTATACTAAAGCATGCTGTGGTATATCTATAGCTATGAACATCGATGCGCACCTTGTTTCATTGTAGACTCTACTTTACACACTTCTTTTAAAAATCTCAAGTCTGAGGCGCGCTACGCGCCCCAGAAAAGTGTACAGCGGAACTCAGGGCTGAGTCGCGTAACAATACTCGAAAATGTGCTGCAACGTGCCCTCTTTTTTCTCAGAGTAAAAATAGTTGAATGACCACCAAATTGACTTCTACTTCGAAGATGCGGTCTAACCCACCATCTTCTAAATCTTCTTCTTTTTGCTTTTACTTTCAAAAACGATTTAGATACTTTCAAAAAGGCCGACGAAATGAACAACACACAAATTACATCCATTTTTGATTTATTACAAAATGATCGTTACTAAAACAACTTATCAAATGTATGCAGAAGAAAAATAAAAAGTTTTCGTAGTGACACAAGTAGCTACGGTAATCTAGAATTTTAAATAAATTCACGCTTAAATTACGCCATATTTTTTCTCATGTACTTTTGCGAGGTGATGTTTACATATTGAGGTTAGGTTTACGATTGTTCATAATTTTTTATATAGACAGTCTGTTTCAGTAAATAAATTATTATGTATGCATGTACTATTTTTGTGGTTTATTATGAAAAACAGATTATTGAAAAAATATATATTATTAAAATAAGAAAAATACTTTCTTTAGTGTTTAATAAATAACAGTAAATATTACTAGCTTAAATTGTGATCAATATATATGTATATATTGATTGCCCATATATATATATATATATATATATATATATATATATATATATATATATATATATATATATATATATATATATATATATATATGGGCATTTCCACGTGAAATTTTTCTATGACATTTTAGAATCGGTTAAACATAATTTTTTCTCGTTCCTTATAGAAAAATATTAAATACGTATTTTTTTATTTTTCCATAATTGCCAAAATTTTCGAGATATGAATTTTCAAAATTTTGGATTTTTAAAAGCAGACCTACTTTCAATAGCTTATAACTTTGAAAGTATTGAGTTTCGAAAAAAGTTGTCAAAGAAAGAAAGTTATGATTTTTCTTCAATTTTTAAAACATTTGAAAAAAAATATTTTTTAAAATTTTTTAGAAAAAAAATTATTTTTTTATAAACAAATTAATTTATTTTTAATTTGGGCGCGATTAATGTTTATTTTTTTCTTATTTATTTATACCTGCCAATATACAGAAGATTTTTTAAAAAGATCGGAGATGGGCCTACTCATAGTTTTCGTTTTCTAAATTTTTTAATTAATTTGTTTATAAAAAATAATTTTTTAAAAAAATTTTAAAAAATATATTTTTTTAAATCTTTTAAAAGTAGAAGAAAAACCAAAACTTTCTTTCTTTGACAACTTTTTTCTACACTCAATACTTTCAAAGTTATAAGCTATTGAAAGTAGGTCTGCTTTTAAAAATCCAAAATTTCTTAAATTCATATCTCGAAAATTTTGGAAATTATGGAAAAATAAAAAAATACCTATTTAATATTTTTCTATAAGGAACCAGAAAAAAATATGTTTAACCGATTCTAAAATGTCATAGAAAAATTTCACGTGGAATTGCCCATATATATATCTTCATCGCTTCCAACCCGGAGGCTAAGGAATGGCTGACGAAATGTGTGGCCGACCATGAGCCCTGGGAGGGAGCGAAGTTGAAGATTGGTGGAGTTGAAACGCTCTAAAGAATGGTAAAGGCTACTGCATGGTTCCCGGGAGAAACGGCGGACGCGCGGACGGTCTTGCAACATTTGGAGGCTTTCAACCCCATGTTGAAGACATCGACTTGGCGTATGCTGAATGTTGATGGGTCTCAGGTGTCCAACAAGGGTGACAAGAGTTTTCTTCTTGTTGCTCATGTCCCTGAAAGTCAGGCGAGGGCTATAGAGGCCCTCGAATTTATTCCTTACTATTACTTCGGGCGGATATCTCAAGAAAGAAACTAGGCGACTCTTTAAGCGTGCCAAGAAAAAGCGCACGACTAATGCTGATTTCACACTTGCTGAAAAATTCTCGAGCGGTCCGCTTTTTCGTGGCAACTGAGCGTGCCGTTCGCAGTGTAAAGCAAGGGTGCCAACATTTTTTTGGAAAGCGAAATATAATAGATTATGTAAAATTAATTGAAATAATAGATCTTGAGATATTCTAATCTCCCGTTCCACCAGCACACCTCTTTTCTCAAAAATACTTTTGTCGGTTTGCAGGTACCTTTATAAGCTGCCTTAATAGCCTTTGTAAAATCATCATCATCTAGGATTTTACAATCTCTTGTCTTACCCAGTAAACCAAAAAGTGTCCTTCTAAGTTCTGAGTTGTAGCTAGACCAATCCGTCTTTCTGGGATTACGAATCCACTTAGTTTCGGATCGGACCGCAGAGTCCACCTCGAAGACTATCTGTGAATGATCAGAAAGTGAAGGTTTATTAGAAACTTTCCATCTTCTTACCTTATTTTCAATGCTTTTGGAGCAGAGAATGATATCAATTACTTCCTGCCTAATCGCATTGCTAAAAGTCGTGGCGAACCCCTATTAAGAATATCTAGATCTGTTCCGATTAGATATTCCAGAAGCTCCTGTCCTCTCTGGTTGTTCTTTCAGCTCCCCACACCGTATGTTGTGAGTTTGCATCGCAGCCCAGCAGCAGAGAAAGTCCCTTTTCCATACAGTAGTCCACCAACCTACAAACTTCAATTGGCGGATTATATTTATTATCATATAGAAAATATTCCGATCCAACAACCGTCTTACCTATACCCTCCAGGTTAGTTACCACCACCATTAGGTCCCCTGAGCACAGATCCAATAGTGGAGTTGCGTTAACGCCCTTAGTAAGAATGCACGCCCTGGGTTTGGCAGCTCTGCAGTCCCTTTAACAGATTACACTAGAACCACCAAGCCCCCTAATGACACCTCTTACCAACCATGGTTCTTGGATTAGTGAGATGCTTGTGTGCATCGTAACCATGCTCCTCATCAATACTGCTGAGGCGTCTTTGCTATGATGCAAGTTAATCTGAATATCGGTGAGCTTTCAAACAGTGAATTATGTTTGCTCTCCACCCTCCTCTACATTGCTTGAGCCATCACGATCAGGGACAGTGACCTTAAAGGTTATCCGCCCGAAGTAATAGTAAGGAATAAATTCGAGGGCCTCTATAGCCCTCGCCTGACTTTCAGGGACATGAGCAACAAGAAGAAAACTCTTGTCACCCTTGTTGGACACCTGAGACCCATCAACATTCAGCATACGCCAAGTCGATGTCTTCAACATGGGGTTGAAAGCCTCCAAATGTTGCAAGACCGTCCGCGCGTCCGCCGTTTCTACCGGGAACCATGCAGTAGCCTTTACCATTCTTTAGAGCGTTTCAACTCCACCAATCTTCAACTTCGCTCCCTCCCAGGGCTCATGGTCGGCCGCACATTTCGTCAGTCATTCCTTAGCCTCCGGGTTGGAAGCGATGAAGATAAAGACTCCTCCTCTGCAGAAGCAAAGCGCGGCCACCTTTCGACCCTCTCTCCTGGTACTCTGCTGGACCGACTTTGGTTTCTTTACCCTCTCTTTTTCCAGGGGTGACGCATCCTGACCACTCTTTCTCTTCGAGCCAGTATCAACATCCGGGGAAACAGAGTTGGTTACACCGGCTTTAAGCCGTTCTTTCCTTAACCGTTTCTTCTCAGAACCGTTAAGGCGCTTCCTTTTGGTTAGTGGTCTTTCTACCGCCCCTGAGCCTCCACCGTCACCTAAGATCACAATACCATCAGATCCCGAAGGAAAAGCCAAAGAGGAAGGAGAGGATTGATCCACGACCTTAGGGTTCAAGACCGTCACATCCACAGCCTCCGAGGAGGTTGTAGACGCAGCTCCTAAGACCCTTTGGTCACCCAAATATAATTTGTTTAATTGATTCTCCATTTGAAGTCCCACGAATTGCAAGGTTAAAGAAAGTCCGCTCCTGCAGAACTTCGCTTGCAGAAGTAAGGCCGTTTAAGACACCTCTGTTCACATCACGCCAAGATCAGCCGCCCGCCCGCCTGTCGGAAACCCAGCCAGATCGCTGCCCCGAATTTTACTAGATCACTAACTGACCAGTACAATTCCGACAAACGGACGGACAGACAGTCCGTTGTGAGCGACAGATTTGGTAACCCTAGTGACATTCATCCATCGACACGGCAGAAACGTCTTGGATTGGGGGGACCGTTTCTTAGTTGGGGCCCCGCAGACAGTACACCCCTCCGCTTACAGTGGTGATCATTTCTGATCGCCCATAGGTTGCTTCCTCACCATTCTCATCCTTCTGCTTCATAAAGCTGGTCTATTGGGCGGTCCCTCCCTTCTGAGGAGCAGGCCGCCGAAAACGACCAACGAGGGCTAGAACGGGGTACAGGGTCACTCTCCGATTAGGCCTTTAAGCCACCCCACCAGCTGCAAGGTCCTACGATCCCTAGGGGGGTCATATTACTGTATGTTGAATAAAAATTTATATTATGCTTTTTAATTAATGTTTGAAACTGTGAGTTGTGGAATTATTTTCCTTTGTCACTATGCAAATTTTTTGAATGCGTTTTTAGCAAATATTGATTGCATTGCTTGTGAAACATATTTTCCATTTTTACTCTTTACTGGAACAGCCCAAGTATATTTAGAAAGTATGTCTATAACTGTAAGTAAATACTTGAAACTTTTATTTATTTTTGAATAAGGTATCATTTCTACTAAATCTGCTTGCCATGTCTCATCAATATAAAGAATTTCAACACGCTGACGAGGATATTTTTTTCTAGCCTCAGTATGAAGTTCATTCACTACTGTTAATTTTTTATCAGGCATGACTGTTGAATAAAGGCCGTAGCCGGAAAAGCATTGTTTTGCGGCCCCTGCTAAAATTTCCATGATACTTTCAGGATTAATTAGTCTCTATATGAAACTTTTTTTCCCCAAGGATCAACTCAACAAAATTATTTTTGAAAAACTTGTGGCACTTTTTTGAACAAATAAAAAATTTAATTTTCTCTGAATTGACTAAACCGTTAAAGACCACCAACAAATATGTCAAAAAGGAAGCAAAACTGCATCTAAAAAAATTTTGTGGTAAATTTTTTGCAGCGGAAGGGGTAAAAAATTTCTTTTTTTCATTTTTTTTTACTAATTTATTTGGCACAATCACCATATATTTTTTACATTCTCTTACTTCCCAAGAGTAACATATATTTTTGCCAGCTTGGCTTTAACAGTTTAGTCAATTCAGAGAAAATTTAATTTTTTATTTTTTCAAAAAAGTAACACAAGTTTTTCAAAAATAATTTTGTTAAGTTAATATTTGGGGAAAAAAGTTTCATATAGACTAATTAATCCTGAAAGTATCGTGGAAATTTTAGCGGGGCCGCAAAACAATGCTTATCCGGCATGCGTTATATTGATGAGACGTGGCAAGCAGATTTAGTAAAAATGATAACTTATTCAAAAATAAATAAAAGTTTCTAGTATTTACTAACAGTTATAGACGTACTTTCTAAATATGCTTGGTCTGTTCCAGTAAAGAGTAAAAATGGAAAATATGTTTCACATGCAATGCAATCAATATTTGCTAAAAAAACGCATTCAAAAAAACTTGCATAGTGACAAAGGAAAAGAATTCTACATCTCACAGTTTGAAACATTAATTAAAAAGCATAATATAAATTTTTATTCAACATAACGGTTTAGTCAATTCAGAGAAAAATAAATTTTTAATTTTTTCAAAAAAGTGCCACAAATTCTTCAAAAATAATTTTTTCGAGTTGTTACTTGGGGAAAAAAGTTTCATATAGAGACTAATTGATACTGAAAATATCGTCGAAATTTTAGCAGGGGCAGCAAAACAATGCTTATCCGGCTACGGCCTTTAATCTCTTTGATAATATAATTTTTATGTGATTCAATTTCTTTAAGTTTTTTGATAACTTGTGCTTCAATAACTAGAATAAAATTATTCAAGTAATCAATAGCTGATCTTAAAGAATATGTAATTTTAATAATAGGTTTTATTTTCTTTTGTATAATATGTTGGGCAAGTCTTAAATTTAGTGCGTCGTGTTGGTCCTTATCGTCAGAAAGATTACAGAGTTTTCTTCCTTCAATGTCGTAGTTTTCTTGAGAATTGAGTTTAAAACCAACTCCAGGAGGCCCTCGTCTTGCTGTTCCTCTTTGATTGAGAGGATGTCCGAACATGTCAATGCTCATTGTTGAAATGAATGATATTTGCTAAAACACATTTAAACATATAATTTTAGCTTCACGTAGTTCCTCAATAATAGACATGATATTATTATTGTGACTAGGATTTTTTGTCAAACTCTTCTCAAGTCTAAGGCGGTCAACCATTTCATTTGGATTATTCCAATAGATATATTCTCGTTGAAAATTTTTGTTTATTATCATAAATTTAGGCAATGAACTACCATTTATGGATGGCTGTTTGTTAGGTGTTTGAGGAAAAAATTGAGATATAAAATTCGAATACTTGTAACTCTTATCCATACGTATAGATTCAGAGGAACTATACTTCTTTTACGTGCATTAGTAGCAATTACTATCGGTTTAAAAGTTTCAGTCAGCACATTTTCAGCTTCCTTTTTCCATAATTTTAACATACGATGTTTTCGCCTAATTGCCTCACTAGCTTTAGCAAGTTGGTAAAAATATTCTTTTTCTTTGTGAAACATGTTATTATTACAAGGTTTCATATCGAACTAACAATATTTTAAGTATGATCTTATATTTATAGTGTAACAAAGCTATCGAATCCTTTTCTATATCTTCCATCATTTAAATCAGAATCCTTATCAATTACTACAAAGCCATACTTGTCTGAATTCCAACATGTGGATCATAGTTCTCGAAATTATTTAAATGTCATGTCAGTATTAACGTGGTCATCATAAACATGCCTTAAATTTTTCTCATGTAGACGAAAAAGAACTAGTAAATTAACATAATCACGTACTAAATGTTTAAGAATGCGGGCATACGTTTGACAAAGATAAAAGGAATCAACATCAACATGTCTACCCATGCAAAAAATTCCCTTACATTATCTTTCTTCTCGCAAGCAATATCATCAAATATAAATATTGAATTCCGTATTGCATCTTTAGGTGTATTAACTTCTTGATGCTCACTAAATGGTAAATACTCTACTCTGTCAACATTACTTACAACTTGTTCCAAGCATTTATACTTGGGTTGATGTAAAGACTTTGAGTATAAGTAAATATTATCAAATCTAAGACCATTAGGATGTAAAATTAAAGAAAGCAGTACATTCGTTTTTCCACAATTTGATGGACCACAAAAAATAGCACGAATACTACCGAAAAACAAACCTCCATGACGCTTCACTTTTTTCTCTTGTTGTTCAACAATCGAGTCTACATTGAAGACTGGTAACTTATGAGGTTGTTCCTTGAATCGCATTCTCATTTAAACTGCCGTCATTCTAATTTTAACTTTTACAGAGTACGGTATGATTATACATCATCGCTCTCGAGGAAATGGTTTAATTAATAAACTTGTAATCAAGTTACCGTTTGAACTTCATTTACCAGGTTATCAATATTGTGGACCAGGCACAAAGTTAGCAAAACGTCTAGCACGAGGTGATCCAGATGTCAATCTATTAGACGCCGCTTGCAAAGAGCACGATATCGTGAAAACGTTTAAGCAAGAAACGCCGCTGATAGAGCACTAGCTGATAAAGCTGGGCAACGTGTTTGGGCTCCTGACACAGGATATAGTGAAAGAGCTGCGGCTTACGCAAAAACGAACACTATGAAAGCAAAATCGAAATTAGTTATGGATATTAAGAACAATAAAGTCAGCTTTTGAAACAGCTCGAAAAGCTGTAGGGAAAGCAGGTGGTAGAGAAAAAATTTTAACACCTCGTATCCCACCCGTTCCATCAAAAATTGATGGTCTGTTACCATTAATTCCGATTTTCGTTGGGCTAAGTGCACTTGGAGCGCTTACTGGGGGAGCTGCTGGTGAGGCAAAAGCTGTGAATGGTGCAAGTGCAGCAAAAGAGCAGTTAAAGGAAGCTCAGCGTCACAATAGAGAGTTAGAAACAGTTGCACTTGGTAAGGGTATTCCTTTAAAACCATACAGACAAGGTTTGGGACTTCACTTAAAACCATATGTTAAAGGACAAGGCATTAAAAGACGATGTAAAAAAAGTTTATAGCTACCACAACGAGCACTTACTGCTCTTGATTTACTTAAATTTGCTAAAAACATGAAAATTTCTCATTTTCCAGGACTTTTTATGCGAAATGAATTACCTATAAAAGGATATCGAAAAAATGAATCAGCCATTATTAATTTAGGCGATAAAGATGGTTCTGGAACTCATTGGGTTGCATATAAAAAAGTTAATAATAAAGCAGTTTACTTTGATAGTTTTGATAATCTTCAACCACCCTATGAACTTGTCAATTACTTGGGTTACGATACTTTAATACAGTATAATCATCAAAATTATCAAGATTATAATAGTTTTAATTGTGCTCATTTTTGTCTCAAATTCTTATGTGGCAGCTTGAAGTAACTCAAAAATATATTCTATATAAGTAATTGTAAGTCATTCCACCTACTCAGTTAATAAAAAAGTCACCAACATGGAAGAATCTTTTACTCTGACTATCTCAGATAATTCATGTATCCTAGAAACAGAATATTTTCCTCCTACAGAATTATTATCTAATAAAAATTATGTACTTGGTCTAGTTGAATTACAAACTTTCAATTTAATTCCTAAAATCGATCAAGGTAA
Source organism: Leptopilina drosophilae (assembly GCA_032873175.1). Taxonomy (NCBI): domain Eukaryota; kingdom Metazoa; phylum Arthropoda; class Insecta; order Hymenoptera; family Figitidae; genus Leptopilina; species Leptopilina drosophilae. The sequence continues at coordinate 39,039,832 of CM065483.1, forward strand.
AAATAAATTTTATATTGGTGATAAAATGATTATTTTATCCCCTGTAAGTTATGAAATTGAAAGTATCGGAAAATATATTCAAAACTATTGAAAATGGGTCTAAAATTGTAAGAATCAAACCCAACAATAATACTTTACGTAGTGAAATAACAAGCAGCCTTGAAGTAAGTTTTGAAAAATAATTTTAATTGGTGAATTATTAGGATTTACTCCACGAATATTGACAGCTAATAAGCTTCATACGTCAGATGTACCAGTAGCATTCTTAAGGTAAATGCTATCAGAATTGAATGTGACATTACTACTGGTGCATACATAAATAATAAAAAGGTACACACAATTCACGAATTTTTCCCAATTGTACCAGCTGGATGTAAGATTGTGGAAGTTCTCACGTCATTTATCTTCCAATTGACTTGAAGTCCATACATAATATACAAATAAGAATAGTTGATCAAGACGAAAATTTAATAAATTTTAGAAGTGAAACTATAACAATTCGATTACACGTTTCATCAACGTAATGGGAATTGTATTTCATAGAAAACTAGTGGTAGATATATAAAAAAGTTGCCATGGCAGAAGTCATTCATTCCTCAATCAGTTCGCAAGAGACTAACATCTCAGATCATACTATTCTGTGACACACTATGAGATTCATGCACATCAACCATACGTGTCACTGGAAGATTAGTCAGGCCTAACAGAGCGCTTGTAACTAATACAAAGTTAATTAGCAATGGTATTTCCTACATGTTTAATGAGATTCGTCATAAATTAAATGGTGTTACAAATGATACTGGATACTTTGATGTAAATATTCTACTAAGTATGATTGTTGGATTTGCTGAAGACTATCAAAAGATTGTTGTAAATACAAAACATGAACTTAATTTAGCAAGATCTCGTACTGTTCTAAATGCTGTAGTAAACGTTGGAGCAGCTGAGCGTGAAGAATTTATAGTTATTATTAATAAAGTTGAATGGTTAAATCCATACTTAATGGTAAAAAATGGACAAAAAATTGAATTATTGAAATTAATTAAAAAAGACTCACTTATAACAATGAGTATTTGTGATCATGGGATTTGTATGAGTATCCTATGATTCTTGCCACTCAAAACAATGTGTGGATTTTAAAAACTTCAACACAAGTTCAAAAACCTCGATATGTTATTCTTGGTTTTCAAACAATTTGAAAAGAAGATCAAGAAAGGTATGCAAATTTATTTGTCTACAGGCCTTAGTTGCTTGCCACTCCCTCTGGTGTTCTGGAGCTATCCACTGTTTAATTCCCAGTGTCAGGCATTTATTGGAAACACCAATGGGCGGTTCGGGCCCAATAAGTTGTTTTCTAGCCCATTCTTTGGCTAGCTCATCCGCCCTATTGTTTCCCGCGAATCCACTGTGACCAGGGATCCAGAGAAGGGTAACGCCGTTAGTTTCAGCTAGTTTGTTAAGTGCCTAATGACAATCACCGACCAGCCGTGATGTTAATACGTATCGTTTCTAGGAGAAAATAGCTGCCTTGCTATCCGAAAGAATAAAAATGTGACGCGCTCCAAAGAAAGGTACCTAAGAAGCAAAAAATTTGAGGTTATGTTTTTAATTTTTAAAATAAAAATAAACAAAGAAAATCAGTTATTAATTTAAAATTATTTATCTTCTAGTCTTCATTATATTCAAAATATTCAATAAAAATTAGTTTCAAATTCAAATAATAAAAAATAAACTTTTAATCAAGAGAAATCTAACACGACCCTAACCTATAATTCGTTTGCTTCTTAGGTAAAGTATAGCCACAATTTCGGCTTGTAACACAGTAACAGTGGTCCCTAACTTAAAAGAGTGTCCCACTTGAGAGGTTACATGATATATTCCTGCAAGAACTCCATTCCCGCCTTTTGATCCATCTGTGCACCAGAATTCACAGTCAGCTGGAATATTTGTCAGTCCATTCATCCAATTTTCTCTACTAGGTATATTAATCTTATACTTTTTGTCAAAGAGGTACAAAGGGACAGTTCTGTCCCTAATCATACTTAGAAGGGGGCTTCTCACCAATTTCTTTGGGAGACGCCATCTACCCACCTCCCTGCAGCCCACAGGACCGCTCAACCTCAGGGCAGCCTTAACCGCCGCTGCTTTAATTGTAAGGTGTAAGGGTTCTAGCCCCAAGCGGACAACAAGGGCAGCAGTAGGAGTTGTACGCACCGCCCCCGTTATTACTCTAAGTACCATCCCTCTTATCCTTTCCAATTCTGCTTGTGATGTTTTTAATTCAACTCTACTCCACCAAACCACACAGGCATAGGTCAGCCTAGGGAGCAGAATTGCTTCATAGATCCACAATAGTGTATCCGGTTTAAGACCCCAGCTACTACCTATGGCCCTTCTACATTGCCACAGAGCAGTTGTAAGTTTCCTGCACTTCTCATCCAGGTGCTTTTTTCAAAGCAGTTTACTATCCAGAATTACTCCTAAATATTTTGCCTGCTCTGTATATTGGATCTCTTTCCAGTTAGCGTAAGTGAGCACAAGGCTTTCCACTTATACCGTCTGGTAAAGATAACCGCTTCCGTTCCCCCCGGATTTACAGATAAACCCACCCTCTTACACCATTTGTCTACCTGGTGTAAAGCCTTTTAGGCCACTTCGAGTACAACGTCAAGATGGGGACCGCGGAAGATTAACAAAATGTCTTTCGCATACCCAATCACATGGTTCTATTTCAAATACAATGGTTGTAGATATTCAGTGCTTCAAAAGACCTTATCGATTGAGCTGCTGGTGACATTCCTTATGAAGAATTACAACCAATAATAAATCATCAATCCCAAAAATCTAAGAATATTTAGATGTTATTCAACTTTTCTACTGACAAGAGGTTAATGTTTGAGACATTAAACGATTTGAGAATAGTATTTTATGAGATAAGACAAGATAAGAAAATAAACAAAAGAATAAAAGTCTTTCTCAATATCGCTCATTTCTCATTTTTCTCGCTCATGTGCAACACTAGCAAGCGAGTCTTAATTCATGTTAGATTCCTTCCTTCCCGAGTGTTGGTAATGTATTTTATTGCATTACTTACAGACGTTGAATGAATTAAAAACAATTAACATAGATATATTTTTTAATCAAAAAGGACAAATATTCTTTAAATGGATTTAAATTAAATAGAAAAGGTGAAGAAAAACATTGTTTAGTGGAGAGAAATCAAATTTAACTATTTTTAATTAATATTGTTTATGACAATTGATATAAATTTCTTTCTGGTTTATTAATTGTGTGGTGGTCATACTGAATTAATTTGAACTGATTTATATCATATGCAGCAAAATGTATTAATTTGTTAACTTTGACTGAAAATAAAAATTATAAACAATTACAAACTAAAAAATGAACCTTGAGGGATGTCTTAAAAATTTATTCGCTTTTAATTTAAAATAAAAAACACTTAAACCTGTTAAGAATTGTAGGTTGTAGATTGTGTCGATAGCTGTTGATGTATAGAAAATAATATTTTCGTTCTTTTCAGATAAAAAATTAAGAATGTTAGTTGTCCGGTCATGGAATCATATTAATACTCATGCAATAAAATATACAATGCAGTTTTCTGATTGACCATTTCATTAAAAAAAATTTCCTAAAAATATGCCTATTTTTATAGCTGGCGCCCCTTAACCAATTTTTATAATTTTTTAGCATGCAACGTTTGCTGTAGAATTTTAAAACAACATTTTTTATCTTCTTTCCGAATGATTTTTGTACAACATTCGTGCAAATTACAAACGAATTTTGAATAAATTTTTTTTCAATTATGCAAAAATTAAAAAAGAATCCTGCATTATTCTGATGAAATTCCGTTAAGCATTTTTAATAAATTGAGCCGCCGCGCACAATAACGGCAAGTATGCGTGTTTGAAAGGAATAATACTATTCAATTGGTCCTATTTAAAAAAATAATACAGCAAACATTACGTACGGAATTCTTTTCCAATACTTGCGGAGTTTTAAAAAATTTACTGTAATAATATAATATCATAATATTAAACGGATATTAATCATAATATTACTCTCTCTAAACGGAGAGTAATTGAAAGGCTACATAAAATAAGGGGACGAGCGCTAGGCTAGTCAGTATAATGCCAGTCAAAGGTATGAAAATAGGAGTAAAATTGAAATTCGAAATTTTAATTTTTGAAAACTGGTACCTTATAGAAAATAAGAAAACGCATCTTTTTTTCCTTTGAGATTTTTTTGTGAAACGAATATTTAATTAATAATGGCAAAAAACGGTCAAATTTTTATTCACAAATTTTATTGAATTTTAAAACAGAAATTGTCGTATCGTTGACAATTATTAATAAATTGTTTTAATATTTAACACACATACTCGTTGAGGTTCATAGATGATGACATTATGTTAAAAAAAGTAAAAACCATTGATTGTTTAACAATATTTTATTATAAATAGTAGCGTGTCGGTTAAAATGTTTTCTTGCCTTTGACAACAAAAAGTCTGCGGGGAAGTTTAAAATTTAAAGAACTTCCAGTGAGAAATTTTTTTATCGATACATAAAGAAGTTTTCTGTAAAGTAGCAAAACGATTGTTTTCGTAGTTTTGGAAATACACATGTTTAAACAAATAGCCCGCTGCGCGTGAAGAACAGCCGTAATGAAGTTTCAAGCCCAGCTTGGTGCACCTGCTCTAAAGCGTTGATTTTACAGCAGAATTATAATAATATTTCAATATAATACAAAAAAGTTATTATTATATAAATGATTATAAAATATTATTTCCAAAATTACGATAAAAATTGTTTGATAAATTACTGCAGAACAAAAAGTTTTTTACTATATTTTATATATTACATTTTATTTTATATACCTTGTTTCTAGAATGTTTTCTAATGTTCTATAACCATTGATCTTCATTACGAAATCTTTTTCGACCCTTCTTAAATATCATTGTTTAATGAAACTTCGTATAAATATTATTAACATTACACTGAGAAATTTACACGTCTACACTTTGCGAAAAGTCTAATAAAACATAGTTTTCATCACTCAGTATAAGTAATATTCACTTACTTAGAATAACTTGTCGTTTTGATAATAGATTTTGATACTATTATAGATAATTTTAATCTGCTGCAGTTATTTATCAAATACTCGTTATTGTCAAATTTATCAAATAATTTTCATTATCGTAATTTTGGAAATAATATTTTATAATCATTTACAGGGGAGAGGGCCCTAAGGTGGTCACCCATCTTTTGAACGACTGTCGATTTTAAATGGAATTATAAATAAAGGTCAATAATACGGCGTTTGAAGCTTTATCATATTACCTAACTTCCTATCATAACGTTTTTTCATTTCATTAATAAAAAAAAGTTATGTCACTTTTTAAAAAAAGTTGAAAATTCGACTTTTAAAAAAGTGACCCGAAGGTGGTCATTATACGAAAATTCACTAAAAAAGTTATAAAAAATGTAAAAAAACATATTATTAAGTTGTTTATTTAATATTAATTATTTTTCAGGATCACAGAAACATATTACATATTTTTTTGCACTTTGTCCTTTTGTCAAAAATCATACTTTTTGTGTATGTATTAGACAGGTAAAATTTTTAAAATAATTCTATTTCATTATTATTCATTATAAAACTTAAAAATTCACATTCACAGTGATAAATGTTGATTAATATAGCGTATAAACACATTTTCAGAAAAAATCAAAAGTGACCACCTTGTGGACAAAAAAGTGTCCACCTTAGGGCCAAGACACAATTTTTTGAACGTTAATGAAAAAAAATTTTAAAGCACAATATTAACTATATTCATTTGGAATATTATTGTACGATATATAAAGATAATTATAAAGATTTTTACTAATTTAAAATGGATAATTTCGATGATTTTAACACCCTGAGAAAAAAATTTCTCGATCATTTAAAAACAGAAATTTTACAACGTTCACGTTACAAAAAAACTCATGCGACTATTTACCTCAAAACTTTACTAAAATCTTTGTCTTCTCAAATAATAACATTAACAGAAAATATTTGAAGATACTAACTAATATACAAAAATTTTCTTAGCGTGACCACCTTAGGGCACTGACCACCTTGGGGCCCTCTCCCCTATAATAATAACTTTTTGTATTATATTGAAATATTATTATAATTCTGCTGTAAAATCAACGCTTTAGAGCAGGTGTACCAGACCGGGCTTGAAACTTCATTATGGCGGTGCTTCACGCCAGGGCCGTGACGACGGTCTTGGGGGCCCCAGTGCAAAAAAACCCGGGGCCCTCTTAAGGTGAAGGTTAACGGAAAAAACTTCTATCTTTTATGTACATTTTAAGATAAATTTTTAATATTACATATATTCTTCTGTTATTACATCTAAAACGATTTTTTCCTTGATTTTATAGTTGCAAAATGGTCAATAGTGTTGGTAAAATCGATGTTACGTGCTCTCTCATTCTCGATAGATAAAACAGCTAAATCACTTAATCTTTTCTGGTCCATTGAACTTCGCAGATAATTTTTAATAAGATTTAGTTTTGAGAAAGATCTTTCAGCAGATGCAACTGTCACTGGGATAGTAAGATACATTATACAAGCAGTGTAAATATCTGAATAATTCGAGACTAAAGAACTGTGTTCAATAATGAGAAAATCTGCTAGCTGTTTGACAGTTTTCATTTTCTTTATTTCAAAGTGAAACGCAGATTTAATAGATAATAATTGCGCAGGGAAAGACCCAGATATGTGATCAGGAATTGTATTAACAAACTTTTTTGCTTCCAATGTTATTTCTTGTTCACTTGCATTGGCAATAAATTGTGGTTGCACGACTTTATATGTTTGTAAAAGCAAATGCATTCCCTCGAATCTTTCTTTTAACTGTGAGCAAATAGAGTCAATCATAGAAAAAAATAGAAACTTTAAAAAGTTTTTCGGGATCAGTCAATTGTAAAACTGAAAAATCAGTTTTTCATGTCTATTCAATAGAAAGACTTTATTTAGCATCGGGAGCCCCGGTGCACCGCACAGCCTGCACCTACATCGGCACGGCCCTGCTTCACGCGCAGCGGGCTATTTGTTTAAACATGTATATTTCTAAAACTACGTAAACAACCGTTTTGCTACTTTAACAAAAACTTCTTTATGTATCGATAAAAAAATTTCTCACTGGAAGTTCTTTAAATTTTAAACTTCCCCGCAGACTTTTTGTTGTCAAAGAAAAGAAAACATTTTAACCGACACGCTACTATTTATAATAAAATATTGTTAAACAATCAATGATTTTTACTTTTTTTAACATAATGTCATCATCTATGAACCTCAACGAGTATGTGTGTTAAATATTAAAACAATTTATTAATAATTGTCAACGATACGACAATTTCTGTTTTAAAATTCAATAAAATTTGTGAATAAAAATTTGACAGTTTTTTGCCATTATTAACTTAAATATTCGTTTCACAAAAAAATCTCAAAGGAAAAAAGATGCGTTTTCTTATTTTCTATAAAGTACCAGTTTTCAAAAATTAAAATTTCGAATTTCAATTTTACTCCTATTTTCATACCTTTGACTGTCATTATACTGACTAGCCTAGCGCTCGTCCCCTTATTTTATGTAGCCCTTCAACTCTTATGAGCAGAATTCCATTCGAATTTCAAGGTGGATTTTCGTTATCAAATCTATACCTGTTTTTCTAAACTTGTTTTTCCAAATAGAATTTCCACGAATTACGATCAAATTACGAACGAATTCTGCTTCAAATGCTACAAAATTTTTTTTCCATATTTAACACGAATTCTGAATAAATTTGAAACTAAGCCCGAACGAATTTGGTGTCAATCATTTTCACCAAGGTATTTATTCTATGTCAATAACAGTGTATACATTATGTTCCTAGAAAATTACAAATATGCATTGAAAAAGAATTCTATTTGTAAAATCCTACAAAACTATCAATTATTATAGAATATTGAGATTATAGTATTATTAGTATTACTAATATTCTCTAGCATGAAAATTTCTCTTATTAATTGCCTAATAATGTACTAACCATAATATACATAGAAATAATATATATTATTATTTGAAGAAAGGGAATTTATCATTCGATATCAATGTATAAAATGTAATTAATTTTATTTAAATTAATTTTTTGATTTAAGGATAAAATTGAAAAATTTTATTAATTCAAGTCTCGCTCGAAGTTTTGATTCTCTTTTGCTTCTCCCAAACTAAACAATATTTTTTCTCAAGTTCTAGTTAACGGATTTTAAAATTAAAATATGGGTTTTTTTCGTCTTGAATATTACACTGAGAGAAGTCCAGGGCTTAAAAGTTCCCGCTAGACGTCGCTATAAGCTACTCTGCTTGTCGCGTTTGAGATGTCTCGAATCTAGGGCTCAGACACCCCGAAACGGTTAAACATTGTTCCCTGCCTGTGAGAGAAAACTCATGGCCGAAACTAAAAGAACATTCAAAATGATCACTCAAGCCTTGCACGGGACGTATTAGTTCCCGGACTTCTCTCAGTGTACTATTTGAATATTTTTTCTTTTTAAATTTTTTCATTTTTTATAATTTTTTATGTAATTTGATTATAAAATGTTAATAAACAAATATGTTCTTCTCATCCTAACAAAAAAATTAAAATTGCATTCTATTCCTTAAATGTCTCTAAGTGTAAAACCGTTTCGAAAAAAATGAGCCTCAATTAGAAAAAAGTTATTAATTAAAAACTGCAGCTGTGTAGGGCCTTATATGACGTTAAAGTCACCCCGCGCACATTGGCATTTTTTTACATTTTACTGTTCAAAATTATCTGTAACCTACAAATTTTATCGCATTTTCATGGGCTTAGTCTTAAATTAAAAGGTAATAAAATTTCTAAGAGATCCCACTAAACCAATTTTAAAATTTTAAATTGTTAATATATTTTTTTAAACTCAAAATTATCAATTTACAATATTTTTAGAAAAAAATCATGTTTTTTTATATTTTCATTGCAGATGATTGAAATCAATTTAAATTAGTCCAGATGACCACCAGACAAATAGTAATGTATAATACAATTTATTTAAACTGTTGCAAACAATGTTAATTAACAAATAGATAACGTCGGTTCTTTTTTAAGAACAGAAATTTTTTTGCAGACTTTATATTCAATGTGGTAATATATTGTTTGATAATCTTATATATTCTAAAAAAACGAAAATTCCTTGCATAGGTATATGGACAATTTTTATTTCGATATAATATAAATTGTGCTGTTTTATTTTGTTTGGATTTATAGTTGCAGTTTGATATTATATTGTTTGATAATCTCATATATTCCAAAACAAAGAAAAAAAACTATCTCATGCATGTGCAAGGAATTCTTTTGTCTTAAAATTTATGAGATTATCAAATAATATAATATCGCACTAAAATTATAAATACAAACAAAATAACAGCACAAAATTTATATTTATTTAAGTAATCTATGTCTATTTTAATGAAAAATGACTTTATATTTAAAAATTATTATTGTTATAAACAATTATTATGACCAATAATCTAGTTTCTTAAACATTTGTAAACATTTAAGGCATTTTTTAATCATAAAATGTTTATATAATATCTGCATTCTTTCAAAACCTTATAGTCCGGGAGCTAGCGACCAAAACAACTATCTCATTTCATACCGGCTGAAAATTTGAGTATAGATTACTGAAGACATGTAAATAACAGAAACCCACGTCTGGCAGGCCGGTGTTGGGACAGGGGGCGGCGGCAGAGGGGGAATAGGTGAAAAATAATGTGAAAATTTCTCATTTCATACCGATTTAAACCTTTAGAAATCGAAAGTTGACATCTACACGAGTGTAAAAATGTGCGTCTGGCAGTTCTAGGCTGGGGCAAAGTACGTCTGGCAATGGGTTAAACATGTAAAAAAAATCGAAATTTTTTTCTTATTTCATACCGATAAAACCTTTAGAAATCGAAAGTCTACATTTAAACAAGTCTAGAAATGCGCGTCTGGCAGTTCTGGGCTGGGACAAAGTACGTCTGGCACCCCTTCGAAGATGCGGAAAATGGGTCAGTGGGTGAAAATAATGTAAAAATTTCTTATTTCATACCGATTAAAACCTTTAGAAATCAAAAGTTGACATTTACACGAGTGTAAAAATGTGCACACTGATCTCTATATATAACTGGATGGGCGACTCCTATATAAAAGTAGCTTCCGGTGTGAAAATAATTGAAACCATCGACGCCATGTTTTAGACACCGGTGAAACAGCGTAGAGCGACTTGATTGTGTGAGTTGCCGTGTAAGTATGCTTTGCATATAGTGTGTGTTGTTCGATGTTTTGACACTTCTCTCGTATGTTTCAAGTAATTAAATTAAATAATTTGTAACTTTTTTAAATATATAAATACCAATATGGTTTTAATTTGTTTATTTTGTGGGAAAAAGGAAGCGAAAGGTGTTTTTTTCACAAGTAGGTATATATTTTAAAAAATGTGTATATATTATTGAATTGTGTATTTTGAGGTTATATTTTGCTTCTTTGCCGAGGCACAATATTTTACTCACTGTTGTTTTATTATAAACATTATATGTATGATGCTGAATAATTTCAGTTTTTTTACCAAATTAAATTAAGAAGCAAGTATTTTTGTGAAATGATTAATCTTACCAAGTGAAAGAAAAATAAACGAAACTTAAGTTCAACTTGTCAAATATTTAATTATTTTTAAGTAAATTAAGTTAATTTTAATAATTTTTATTTACTTATTACTATTATTTATAGTTATTAATAATAATAAAATAATTTAATAATTATTAAAATAAGTTAAGTATTTTTTTCATAGTTAAATGTATTTCAACCTTCTTTGTAATTTTAAAATTCCCGCCTGCTTTTGTAAAGTGGGTGTCTAAAATATGGCGCCTTCCGGGCTTCTAATTTTATCACAGTTTTAGACGTGTCGCCCATCCAGTTATAATAGAGATCAGTGGTCTGGCAGTTCTGGGGTGGGACAAAGTACGTCTGAAAAAGAGGTAAACACGTAAAAAATCGAAAAATTTTTCTGACTTCATACCGATTAAAACCTTTAGAAATCAAAAGTCTACATTGAAACAAGTCTAAAAATTCGTGTCTGGCAGTTCTGGAGTGGGACAAAGTACGTCTGGCAGCCCTTCGAAGATGCGGCAAATGGGTCAAAGGGCGAAAAATAATGTAAAATTTATCACTTCATACCGGTTAAAAACTTCAGATATCGACAGTTGCCATCTAAAAATGTGCGTCAGGCAATTCTGGGTTGGCGTAAAGTATGACAGAGCTCGTGTTTTGACGTGATCTAACCATAACCTCAAAACTCATATTCGTATTTCAGTTTTACTTACAATTATTTTATACACATAATTTTCTTTTGTGTATAATTAAAATACTATTAGACTAAAAGGAAAGATCTGAAATAATTACATAAATTCACATAACCGATTTTTAAAAATGTTAAAAATTAATTAAAATAAGTTATTTTTTTTATTGTCTTTCTGAGAGAGCATTTTCGAAGGGCTGCTGACGTACTTTGCCCCACCCCAAAACTGCCAGACGCACATTTTTAGACTCGTGTAGATGTCAACTGTCAATTTCTAAAGTATTTAATTGGTATGAAATGGGAAAAATTTTTCGATTTTTTTACGTGTTCACCACTTTGCCAGACGTACTTTGTCCCACCCCAGAACTGCCAGACGCACATTTTCACACTCGTGTAGATGTCAACTGTCGATTTCTAAAGTATTTAATTGGTATGAAATGAGAAATTTTTACATTATTTTTCACCCATTGACCTATTTGCCGCATCTTCGAAGGGCTGCCAGACGCACTTTGTCCTACTCCAGAACTGCCAGACGCGCATTTTTAGACTTGTTTGAATGTAGACTTTCGATTTCTAAAGGTTTTATAAAATAATTTACTTTTTAAACAAATAAATGGCTTATTTCTGCAAAAAAGAATTTTTTTTCATATCTTAACTAGTTTAAAGTCATGTAAAGCTCTACATGATTAATGATAACTAGATTATTATTCATGATGATTGTTAATAACAATATTAATTTTTAAAATTAAATAATTTTTTATTATAATCGACATAGATTACTTAAATAAATAGGGGAGAGTCAGTACGGTCGGCTCACTTTTTGACTTGTACCCATAACTTCCGTTCTAAGCCGAATTTCACGTTTTCTGACATATGGTTGGAAAGATCTTCTAAAGTGGAATGTTTCTTCTGTACATCAGAAAATGTTTGGACAAAAATTGGAAAAGTTATAAACATTTAAAAAAAAAAAATGTCATTACGGTCGGATCAGGTCTTTACGGTCGGTTCACCATAGAAAATCAATGTGAAATGAAGGAATATTACTAAAAATGTCCCGTAAATTACAGAAGAATGCTAAAATGCACTTGAAAATGGAAAAAGGAAATAAAAAAATTATATAAAAATTAATCTAAAAACATTCTCAGTAAGCGAAACGTTTACAATACGTTATCGAAGGAGATGTGAAATAAGACTTTTTAAAATGTTTTACGAACGTTTTTCGAACATGAATATATTTTTTTCACTGTAAAATGACGTTCTTCACACATCTCTACCTTAAACAAATGAATTTCCGATGTCAGAACGCACCATAATTGTAAAATAATGCGTCCCAACATGCACGATATAAAGTGAGCCGACCGTAAGTTTCGCGTCGTTTTTTTTTAGCACACAGACATAAACGCACGATATAAAAACAAAATAACATACCAAAGTATTAATGGACTCTCTAATGAATAAATTTCATCAATTTAATTTATTGTTTGCATCTTCCATTTTGTTTAATTAATCTTTTTCGACACTAAGTAAAAGTTTTGCTTAAAAAATTCACCACACATTTACGTTTTACGTTTGTACTGCTCGCGTACTTCATTGGAACTTAATGAAAGAGATATGAAAAGTTTTCTACCATTACTAAGAAGTATTTACATGCAATGGTAAATGGCACCAGTTTGTTACAACTGAGAAACCTGAGGTGAGTCAACCGTAAAGGTGAGCCGACCGTAGTGACTCTCCCCTATAAATTTGTCTGCAAAAAAATTCTGTTCTTAAAAATGAACCAACGTTATCTATTTGTTTATTAACATTGTTTGCAACAATTTAAATAAATTGTATTAAACATTAGTAATTTTTGTTTGTTTGATCGTATTAAATATTCATTTGTAAGATAATGAAAAAAGCCTATTTTACGGTTTTTAAAGATGACATTTATTATTTTAATTCCAACTAGTTTCAAGCCATATATGGCTCCGCATCAGGGGATGAATATTTGACAAATACATAATCCAAAAACAAAACAGCACACAAAAGATTTCAAAAAGGATTAAATTTTTAAATTATCTTAAATAAAAATTAAAAAACTTATTTTAGAATTAAAAATTGAAATATGTATTTTAAGGTTATATTTTAATTTGTGAAAAAGAAAGCAAAAAAAGACTTCTTACCCTTTAGAAAAAAAATACCAGCATGTAACAAAAAAATTTTCAAAAAATTCCTTGTTATTATTCTCCATATTATTATTTTTATAATTAATTATTTTGAAAATTTTGTAGAAACACATTTTGTTAAAGAAATGTGCTTCTATGATTAGAGAGATCTGACAGAGAGGTAATCATCTGCAATAAAGATATAAAAAAACATGATTTTTTCTAAAAGTATTGTAAATTGTTAACTTTGAGTTTAAAAAAAAATATTAACAATTTAAAATTTAATTTAGTGGGATCTCTTAGAAATTTTATCACCCTTTAATTTAAGACCAAGCTCATGAAAATGCGATAAAATTTGTAGGTTACAGATAATTTTGAACAGTAAATTGTAAAAAATGCCAATGTGCGCGGGCCGAGTTTAACGTCATATAAGGCCCTACACAGCTGCAGTTTTTAATTAATAACTTTTTTCTAATTGAGGCTAATTTTTTTCGAAACGGTTTTACACTTGGAGACATTTAAGGAATAGAATGCAATTTTAATTTTTTTGTTAGGACGTGAAGAACATATTTGTTTATTAACATTTTATAAACAAATTACATAAAAAATTATAAAGAATGAAAAAATTTAAAAACAAAAAATATATTCAAATAGTGAAATTCAAGACGAAAAAAACCCATATTTTAATTTTAAAATCCGTTAACTAGAACTTGAGAAAAAATTTGTTAATTTAGCAGTACTAAAATATTTAATTGTTAATAACTTTCACAAAAAAATTTTTTTGGCTTAATATTTTCAGGGATTTTTTAAACCATATTAAGAGTAAAAAAATTATTTTGGTTCAAAAAGAAAATTTTTTAGTTTTAGGTGATCCGTTTGAGAAATTCTGACCCTTTTGGTTCTCTTGATTATCGAAAACTTACAGTTTGAGAGAAGGAAAAGAGAATCAAAACTTCAAGAGAGACTTGAATTAATAAAATTTTCCAATTTTGTCCTTAAATCAAAAATTTAATTTAAATAAAATTAATTAATCACAGGTCCTTTATAGGATCTTATACATAGCATTCTATATATATGGCGTGCCGCGACAAAAGGGACCTTAGCTGCTTAGAATTTTAGGTTATGTTTAGAGTACTTTTAACTTCATTAAAAATTTATTATTGATTATTTAACATCAAAAGCATATTTTTCTGAAAATATTGCACATAATAATGAATTAAATATTAATAGTTTGTAAAGAAAATTGGTCATTTTTATTTATTTATACTTCTAATTTTAGTTCTGTCAAAAACAGCTAAGGTCCCTTTTGTCGCGGCACATTATGATCCTTCAAGACTTATAGGTGAATTTTACACGGGTTGGAACAAGCTTCTTTAAAGATTATTAGAATACTTTATACTATCCTACGTAGGAACCTATAATGTTATATAGGATAATTCATAAAATGTCGACTTAACTATAAAATACAAATTTAAGGATTTTCTTTCATTGTATTATGTGGATTATTGTTTTACGTTGATTGTAGTTCACAAAAAATCGTAAATTTACATATAATTTTTTCTAACTGATACATACATATTGATATCGAAATTTTATAAAAGTTACTGTTTTTTTAAAATTAACTAAAATTATTATTCAGTAAGCTGTTTGAAATATCATTTTTTGCTTATTACATCGCATCGATTAAAAAAGTAATAAATGTTTTTGTGCTTTTACTTCATTAAGAAAAATGTATATATAATACATTTTGTGTACAGAAATACTTTGAAATAGATACATTCCTAAATGAAGTATCTTCGCAAATTTCCCAATAATAAGAAGGATGGATTTAGATTGCTGTTTATACTGTGAAGCTTATGGGGGTGTAGGTTTGTAACTTGAGCGCAAGTGCGGAAAATGTGAAACGCGTAACGACTGCGTGGATAATACATACTGAAGTGAGATCGCGGTTAGAATCTCAAGCATTGCGAGATCAAATTGAGTTTATAGTTAATAATAATGTGTTATTTTTCATCTTTTTCATTCCACTTAAATATTAAGTATTTTGTTAGTAAGAAGCGCTAAGAATAAAATATATAGGTATATTAGAAGCTGAAAGTAATGAATAAAAAGCAAATGTGCTATAACTGTTCAGCATTTTGGAAAACTGCATGAGACGCTTCAACTTTAAGAATGCCAATAAACCTGTAACATTAAAGTAAGTAAATTTTTCTTTTCTACTTTCATTCAAATTACAAAATAGATATTTGCATGTTTCTTATGATATTCAACAGCGTTAAAAAATTTAATTTCTCTAAATATCTACTAAAAAGGAAAATAAAGTGAAAAAGAAAATATTAATAATTACAAAATAGGAGCTTTAACGAAAATAATAAAACTAAAAAGGGTAATGATACATTTTTTAAACACATTAAATTTAATAATGTATTAAATGTGAAGAAAAATATATTTATGAGTTCAAGTTACTATTAATTAGAAATAAAATATTTTTTAAAAGTATAATAAAAATTTTTTATTTTATGAAAGCTTATACGCAAATTTTCAAATTTAATTTATTAAATTGAATTTACTAATTGTACACTGTTTTTAAAATATATATAGCAAAACTGTATAGGAATAAAAATAAAAAATTATAATAAAAAGTAAGTTTAAATTTTGTACCGTTAAATTGCATAAGGTATAACTATAAACGAAATAAATTTCTAAAATTTAATTAGTTAAGTTGTACACTTTTAAAGTATATGTAATAAAATTGTCTATGGAAGAAAATTTTTAAAGAAAAATATATTTAATAATTACTTTATATATTATGTTATTAATTTACTTTAAATTAGTAAGCTAAATAGTGATAAAAAAGATTACCATTAGAAATAAGACAGGAGGATTAATTTAAATATACAATTAGCATACGAGGGGGTAATTACTGGTCAAAAAAGTGTACACTCTAATACACGAAATTTTCCAGCTATTACATGTATTATAGGCTATTACATAACTATTTCATGGAATTACCGATTATTACATGATATTACTTCTATATTATGTGGTATTACACTGACGTAATAATGTTCTATTACACTCTATTACGTTACTATTACATGACTATTACGTGAGAAATGTACACGCCAATACACAAGTAAATACCCCCTCGTTAGCATATCGTCGCTTGAAAGCAGCAACCTTTCACTTAAGTTAAGGGGTTACATACCTTTTCGACCCCAAAAGGGATTAAAAATTTGTACTTTTAATTTTTTTAGTTGTTGCTATCGATTGAATAACACCATACTGTTAAGTCAATTCTTTTATGTGGTTAAAGATATACCAACGATAAATTGAAAAAATGAAATTTTTGTTCACATATTTTTTATATACTAATTCTCACACCTTTAACACAACACTTCTTATATACATCTTTTTTTCAATTTTACACACTAACATAGACATCTTTATTATTTTTTTAATTTTTTCCAACGACAAATACACATACATACACATTCAAACACACTTTATAATTTTTTGAGTCTGAAAAATACGCTGTTCCCAATCGGTCACCCATCCAGGTAGTAACCGCGACAAAACATGCTTAACTTTCGTGATAGACGAGAACTGCCGCGCTGCAATGTAATACATTCGCTTCTTACATTGAGCAGTTACTTTGTAGTTAAATACCGTGCGCGAGATTTTTCTCGTGAATAAGGGAATTTATATAGGGAATTTATGTTTAACTAGTCCTTAATTCTTTAAAACAATTTAAATAATAGTTTTTTATATAAGAATTTCAAAAACGACAGGTTTAATAAACATATAAATATGTGTGAATAAGTATTTCAATAAATTTAGCACCTGTCAATGTCTCAAATACATAGTGTCCTTATTTTTATAGCATATGCTATTGGCAGTCCGCTATAGTACCACTCATTGAAACGAAAGCATATGCTTTCATTTTCAAAGCGCGCTTCTTTGAAGCAAACAACTTTTCATTTGATTCAAATTTACACGCATTTTCATCAAATTTATCTATTAGATGTTTCAAATGAATAATGTCAAAGAAGCAATAAATTATTCTGTTGCTATATATAGATGAACTATAGAAACAATTTGTAGAATATCATTAATTTAACAGTATCGTACTTTTAATTTAAACAGTTTCATTTTTTCGTTTTAAGCAATATACTGTTCGATTAATAAATGTGTTATTGAATTAATAACGGGAAATTCAACAGCATGGAGCTATTTGATTCAACAGCACTTTTTTTTCAGTGTACCAAAACACTTTTCTTTTAAGGTGGCTTGCGGTGTGTACGATAAAACGGGAACAACTCAACTAAAATTAAAAGCAAAGGAAAATTTGTTAGTTTATTATGTTATCTGTTTCGAGAACGAAGGGTTTCGAGAAAGAAAATTTTTTTCAAGAAATGGCAAGTGATTTTTACCAAAATTGGAATGTTTAAGTTGTTACAAACTGGTTTTTTGACCAAAAAAATATAAATTTTGCTACAAATTAAAATTCCTTCGTTCACACCCAGAGGAAAAAGTTATTTATTTTAACTAAAAGTGTAAATTTAAAAAAATTTATTTGTTGCAAATAAATATTTTATTTAAAATAAATAAACTAATATTTTTTTCAAATAAATGCACTTATTAATTTAAAATAAACAAATATATTTGCAATTTAAGAAATAGTAGGGGAGACTGAGGTAAACCCGCTAACTTTTTTCAGAACTATCAGTCTTTTCAGTCCTAACCTAGGAAATTATTCTCTAATACCAAATTAATTTATATAATTTGAAAGCTTATGATTTCTACTAACAAAATAAAAAAGAATTTTTGATTTATCTTTCTTAGTTTTACTTAGGGAAAATTTTTAATACACATATACCAAATTTCAAAATCACAATTTTCCAGGGTAAATCCGATCACCCCTCGGGGTAAACCCGATCACTTGATTTTTTTAAGAATTTATGGTAATCCCAACAGTTTTATTTTGTATATATTAAATTTCTTCTGATTTCCGTCTTCAGTATGATTTATTAATGATAAATTATGAGTTCTGTAAACAATAAATATTTGTTTATTAAATAATAAGTATTATATAGGTTTCATGAATTGCAACTGTGAATTTAAATAATATTTTATTAGGAGAAATTTAAAAGAATTAAGTACTCAATAGACATATTATCAGGACATAAGAGGATTTTTACATAATTAACTCATCAATTAATTTGCCTTAAAACTATTTTTTCATAATTAAATTATATCCAAACTTAAAAAATAACGATAATCATTCTTCAATTGTTTTCATTCCCAATAATATTCAATATTATTTTTAAAATTATAATTCTAAAATTGATTGAAAGAATATGGACATCACTCTTATTTCAAAAGGAATTTGTCTACTTTGTTATAAGTTACTTTCCCCAGAAAAGACTTTTAATTGTATTGGTAAAATACCAAGAAAAAGTATACACTTAAACATTGGCAATGCAGGATACAGAGCATCGAACTATATCACGCCATTTTAAGGAATTTGCAAGCTTGCAAAAAGCTTGCCTGGCAACAACGAAGTTTGACGAGCCGTGTGCACGGACTTCCCCACTCTATCGTTTTATATTAATTTCAAGGTGTGATCCATACTTTCGATCGTTTTAACTAACGAGTCCGAATTTATTCCTCCCGCAGTAAAGCTGTGTAGAAATTAAGTGTTCCTCCCGAAAATCGATAGAGTTTTAATTTGTTTTTTCCCGTAACGCGGATGATTTTATATTTTTGAGTTTTATTTCCCGCAAAAGGCAGAGGTTATATATTTTGTCCCAAAAATAAGGGTTGACTTTAATCGAATTGAAGTGAATTGATAATTTATGATTTTTTTTAATTATATGTGAAAAATAATTAATTTTAAAGAAATAAAGTGAGAAAAGTGATTTACCATATCATTGAAAAGGAATTAAAGTTAAAAAGGAGTTAAATTAAAAAAAAAGAATTATTTAAAGAAAATATTACTATAAAATAGTGATTATTAAAAAATTAGTAAAAGTGATTCATTTAAAAGGGAAGACAGGGTGTTAAATTTCAAACCTCTATCTCGTGATTATAAAAGCACTTTTTTGTAATTGTCTTTACTACAAATATCAGAGTTAATTAAAAGTTCAAAATCGGTGACCCCGATTTTTGAATATTAAAATCAACTTTGATATAATTTTGAATTAAGATAAGCGAAGAGTCTTATACTGAACATAAATAATTAACAAAAAGAAATGAAAACTATTGAAGAATAAAAGAAATAAAAGAAACATGGAAGAGAAAATCTTGAGAAGGAATATACTACAGGTATGAATCTGAGTGATTCACCTATAAAGAGTAACATGAGACTTTTCACATTACGATTTATATTAAGGCATAACAATTATTATTTTATATACGAAAAAAAATATTGGATATCATTATTGTTATATTATGATTACGCATAAAAAGGAATTTTTTATTGAATTTTATAAAAGGAATATTGCACAGTACTAACTATTATACATGAATACACACAAAGAATTTAGAATCTAGTAAAATTCTTGTCAGTTGTATCATTTTTTTAAATGAATATTTAATCATTAAAAATTAAATAATTGAGAGCATTCTACATTGAATCATATTGCAAGTAGTGTTTTATTACAGTTATTAGACAGTTTCCACCTTTTCCTTTTTTAACTTCTTTCAATTAAAATACCTTCTAACCGGGGTTATTGAATTAATAATAATCCTAAAAAGGGGATTCACTACCTTTTGAATATAAACTTTGTTCCCGAAGAGCAATAACGTTTACCTCGGGATGATAAATTTTGAGTTTAATTCCATTTAACCTGTTGAAATTATCTTCAATACAGTTAAAGTTGAAATTGCTCTAAATAAAGATTTGTTTTATTTAATAATTAATCAAATTCATCTTTAACAAAACGTGAACTGAACGAAGACAACAAACTTGGATTTATGTATTTTTTTAGTTGAAAAAGACAGCGACAAATTTTGATTATTTGTTTGCGTTGTTTGTTATAACCGTTATAACCTAATAATCACTAATAACACAGGCCGACAAGATTTACTTTTCAAGTATCAGACAATACTTTTCCGAAGGATTGCGATGTGCTGAATCCTAATCCGACCTCAAAAGGGACCCATCACGTCAGGTTTTCGAGATATTTTTTAACCTAAAAGTGCAAGAAACCTGTTTTTAGTTATATTTGATGTCATGTGACATCAAGAGATAATTTCTTTCTCTAAAAGGTTAATTTTGCTACTAAAATTGCTACTCTTCCCTTTTAATATCCATTTTGAAAATTTAAAAAATCTTCTCTGTTTTCCGAGTAATCGTTCATTGAATTTTCTGAGTTTGACGAATTCTTCGAAAATCAAGTAGAAATAGACAAAACTTCGATAATAAAGCGTAATTTAATTACAAACATCTAAATTTTAAATAGTTTTGAGGATTTTCAATATAATTGAATACGAATTCGATATCAGATCGACAGGTTCAAAAATGGCATACTTTAGGGATATACAATCAATTTTAAATAAATCGTCTGCCATATTGGAAATTCAGATATTTGTAGTTAAATTATGCTTTATTAGCAAAGTTTCTTTGTTTCTACTCAGTTTTCGAAGAATTTGCCAAACTTAGAAAATTCAATAAACGATTACTCAGAGACGAATGAAGATTTTTAAAATTCTCAAAATGGATATTAAAGAAAAAGAGTAGCACTTTAAGGCTCAATGTTGACCTTTTAGAGAAAAAAATTATCTCTTGATGTTACATGACATCAAATATAACTAAAAACAGGTTTTTTGTACTTTTAGGTTAAAATATTTTGAAAACCTCACGTGATGGGTCCCTTTTGAGGTCGGATTCGGATTCAGCACGTCAAAATCTTTCGAAAAAGTATTGTCTGATTCTTGGAAAGTAAATTGAATCAAATTTTGTTGGCTTGTATAATGACTAATATAGACATGATTCCGCTCAATGTTGCCAACAAATGTTGATAGTTCAGCGCCATCTGTTAAATAATTCAATAATATTGTTAGAAAATGAATATTATTTATCTTTTAATAAATATGTTTAATATTAAAAATTTTAAGATCGCCAAAAAAAGAAATACTGTTTATACTGATTCGGCTTTCTACACAAATTTAATAAGCACTGGCTTTACCCTGACTTCATGTGAGCGACTTTACCCCGAATGTATTTTTCAAATTTCAGAATAAATTTAAATAAATCTTTTAGAAATCAAACAAAACTACACATATATTTCAAAAACGGACATTCAATGGCATAAAAAATAATTTGTCTACGAGGGGAAATTCACTTAAGAAAACACGATTTCCTTGTTTTCGAAGTCAGAAAATATTCAAGAAATTTTAGCAGTCTATAGAAATCAATGGGATTCTCAATTGAAATCGTAGGGAGTCACAGGAGAAATCGTAGGGAGTCTCAACCGAAGTCTATACTCACAGAGCAATTTGCTCGTCAGCCGATAACTGCCGTATGAGCCCGAGTGTCCCCGAAGTGTTTATTGACAAATGATCTCGTGTTTTCTTTAAAGGTTATGTTTTATGTTTACAATGAAGTATTAATCAATCGTAAGTGGAAAAAAATTGAAAATATTTTTATAATAAATTTCATTAAAGAAAGAACGTTGCATATATGTAAATCCATTACTTTTCTCGATAAACATAAATAAAGAAATAATCAGTACTTTTACAATCTCTTATTATCACAATTTTAGGTAGACTGTTTAGAAAATGTATGAAAACAATTTTGTTTGTAAAAATATAGCACCTTTGATTTTGAGAAATAACATTTTTAAAAATTTTTAATATTGAAAAAAATTCATCTATATTAATCTTTTTTTAAATCTTAATTTCAAATTTATTTAAAAGAGCAGCAAATTTTTTATGTAGCAAATAATTTTTATTAATTAAATTCTTAACGTTTATTCTAATGACAATTAATATCCAATAAATTATGGAAAATTAAAATCACCAAACATTATTTATTTAAATGTGAATTTTTTTGTGATTTCTAAAAATCGATTTTTACCTAGCTCATGCTCATCCGAAGCTACATTTCGATAGATTGCGCGCCAGTATGTAAGCAGTCACCGGCAGTCCCTAGAAATCGCAGGTAGTCGCGTAGAAATCTCAAGAAGTTTTAAAAATCAATATGAGAATCTTACAACGACTGCTACTAGCGATTTCTGACTTCTCAAGTGAATTTCCCCTCGTTTGTCGAATAAATTATGTCTCAAAAATAATAATCGAAAAACTTAAAAATCCGAAGATCATTTTTCTTTTTTTGCACTTCTAAAAACAATTGACCGCCTCAGATTCTATGACGAATTAATGAAACTAAACGAAAGTTCGTTAACATTAGTTGTATGTTAAGTACTATTAACAGTACAAATATCTCCATCTTAACCCAGGTGAGAACTGACGGCGAGTTCAGGCTTTACGAAGCCTGATTGAGGTTTGGTCAGCATTGATTGAGGCTGGGTAAGACGGCCGATGCGAGGTTGCTTAAGTCTCTAAATGTAACACCAATTTCAGCCTGACGCGCAGCCTTTGTTGAAGATTAGCGTTCAATCTTCAATCAATACTGCAGAAGCATAGTTAAGGAATGAAATTAGACTGCTTCCACTGTTCTCCAATTTACGCCTTTCTCGCGCTCATTCAATATAATATGAAAATATCAATTGATAATAATAATAATAATAAATATTATTGTTATTATTTTTATTCGTATTATATGTATGTAAAAATTTAATTGCAATATACTATTAGAACAAATATATTATTTTCATGTAAATAATATATTATTAAAAATAAATGTCATTTGAAATAGTAACATTAAAAAAATAATTTTAGTAAAAAAAGATAATTTTTCTGTTAATCGGTATATTTTTTTTTATTTTTTAACAGACTTTGAATATTATTTACAAACATATTCACATTTTTTGTTCACAACACAACACACAATTTTATTATTTTATATATCGCTTAGAAACGAAAACTGAAAAATATTCGCTCGCATGTGGGATCGAACACTCCGACGCATACCCGACACCCCTATAAACGCACCTGTTTAAACCGCACGGCCAACGAAGGTTGGAAGGGATCCTGCTTAATCTACTATATCACTGCCAGAACCATTGATTCAGCATGGGACACCAATGTTCGCCCCATGCTCGATTCAAGACTCGGTCAATCTTCGTGAGCATAGATACAATATTCACTTTGTTTATCACCGTGTGCACTGAACAATATTAAATATAAATATTTATAAATTGTTTAATATCACAATATTTTATTTTAATAATATGTTTCATTTTATTATATATTATTTTCTTTCTTACACAGTGACAAAATATTATTTTTAAAGTTTAAGAGTTTCGTTTGTCTGAGAAATTTCCAGTGATTAAAAACTTACAGTGTAAAAAATGTTCATTAGGGTTAATCCTAGTGTAAAAATATTTGGCGTAAATATTTATTACACCCTAATGAACATTTTTTACACTGTAAGTTTTTAATCACTGGAAATTTCTCAGACAAACGAAAATCTTAAACTTTAAAAATAATAATTTTACACTGTGTAAGAAAAAATAATATATAATTTAACTTTATTTATATGAATCTTATATAATTAACATAAATATTATACACTAAAACTAAATAAATATTTATATTTATTTATTCATTGATATCTTAATGTTAATTAAATTATTATGGTTTTAAATAATAATAATAATAATTAATAATTTTAAAATAAATTAATATAAAAAATTAGAAAAAAATTATCATAGAATATATTATAGAATTAAATAATTTATAAACATTTATATTTAATATTAAGCGCACTCGGTAATAAATAATCTAAATATTTTTCCATGATTGATTTAAGCTTGAATTAAGATTAGATGTTCAAGCTTCACTCACGAAGGTTGACCGAGTCTTGAATCAAGCATGGGACGAACATTGGTGTCCCATGCTGAATGTATGTTTTAATACACAGTAAACTATCAAATACAGTTTAAAATAAATAAAAAATAGGCTTGAAATTTATTTTAAAAACTTTACAGTAAAGTATCATATCTTAAATAAATTCTTATTTAAAACTTAATTGTATTTTATTTTAAATTATTGGATCAAAGACCAAAATATTTTTACAATTAATTATTTCATTTATAAAAAAGTTGAGATGACGCAAAAAGTTTTAAAATCCCAATAAAAACATCTATGATGTAAAAACTTCCACCAAGTAAAAGATTTTGTAACTGTCCAAACGATTAGTGAAATAAAAGTTTACCAAGTAAAATTTATAATTAAAATTTTAATAAAGATTTATTTTAAATATTTCCTCTCCTACACAACTCAAAGTACATATTGCAGTTGAAAAAAATAACTAAAAAAAATAATAAAAAATTTCTATATCAGCAATTTGAAAATCTTGGCTTCAATAATGCTTCTAACTTGTAATTAATGAAAGTATTTACGCCAAGATTTTTAAAATGGTGATATAGAAATTTTTTATTATGATGAATAATTGGATTTTGTTTTTTGTTAATGTAAATTATGAAGTTAACTTTATTTGTTACAATTCAAAATGCAGAGAAGAACATTGACTTAATTGGGAAATGTAATTAATCCTCAATGTGCAATTTTAGCAGCTAATCTCGGGTTATTTTTTTCAACTGCAATATGTACTCCGAGTTGTGTAGAAGAGGAAATATTTAAAATAAATCGTTATTAAAATTTTAATTATAAATTTTACTTGGTAAATATTTATTTCACTAATTGTTTGGACAGTTACAAAATCTTTTACTTGGCGGAAGTTTTAGCATCATAGATGTTTTTGTTAAGATTTAAAATTTAAAAAAACCTTTTTAGGAAATTTATGGTAATTTATGCGGTAATTTATGGAAATTTATGTTTTAATAAACAGTAAATTATCAAATACAGTTTAAAAGAAAAAAAATTTCGGGAATTTATGGAAATTTATCCGGTAATTTATGGAAATTCATATAGTGATTTATGGAAATTTATACTGTAATTAACAGTAAATTATAAAATGGAATTAAAATTAAAAAAAAACTTTTTGGGAAATTTATGGTAATTTATGCGGTAATTTATGGAAATTTATCCGGTAATTTATGAAAAATTATGCGGTAATTTATGGAGATTTATATAATTATTTATTACTTATCAAAACTTCTACGATTAAAAAACGATTAAAACTCGCCGAGCGCTCGGCTGAATTCTTTCAAGCCAGTCAAACATACGAAAATGTGAAAAAATGAAAGTTGTAAATTTTAATTTCGAAACACTACTGCCTTATAGGAAACAAAAAGGCGCATCTTTTTTCCTTATGACTTTTTTTAATCGAACGAATTTTTTTAATAATAATAGCCAAAAACTGAAAAATTTTAATTTTCAAATTTCATTGAATTTTAAAACATAAATCGTCATAACTTCAACAAATGTTAATGAAATTTAATAAAATTTGGTATGGATATGTATTTGGGTCTAGAGAAGGCGAAAAAATAGTACCGAAGTTAAAAAACGTTAATTGTTTAATAATTTGTTAATGTAAATAGAGACCTGTCAGAAAACATGCTTTCTTACTTTCGCCGATAAAAAGTCTGCGGGGAATTTCAAAATTGAAAGGACTTCCAGTGAGAGATTTGTTTATTACTATATGAAGAAGTTTTTTGGAAAATTCGAAGTTGATTTGATCAAAAGTGTGGAAAATATCAATGTTTTAAGAAAGCACGGGTGGCGCGCCAGCTATTCTCCGCGTGGGGAATTTCTCGCATTAGCTTCAAAAGACATCAAATATTGAAATTTCTCTTATTATTCATTTTTATAGAGAAATATTTGTTTAAACATTAAAGTAGGTTAAATTAAAATAATTAAAAACGGTATAATATTTGAAAATTGTTAATATTTGTTTTAATAAAAGAGAATTAAAGTGTGAAGTTTACATAAACGTAAATAATATTTTGGTAACATTTTACATATAAGTTTCTTTTATAAATTAAAATAAAGTCTTATTAATAAGATTGTAACGTTTTGACATATAAAACATAATAACATTACTTCACTTTTTTTTATAAATTCCATCTTTATTTTTTTATTCAGTCTTACGCTTTTTAGCTTGTGCTTTCAAATTTTTTGTTGCTTTCGACTTCTTCTGTACTTTAGATATTTTTGGTGCTTCAGGTACTTTTTTTAAAGTAGATATTTCTTTTATTGACGATTTGTCAATGAAATTATAAAAAAATTGTTGTCCATTCGGAGTTAAATATTTAATAAATGTTCGGACGTCATTGATTTTTAGATTGCTAATCCCAATTGAACTAGCCATTTTTGAATTTATCAAATCCTCGAATTTTGGATCAGTGTGTAAAAAATTTTTTTTTGATACATCATTATTTTTGTAATCTTTAAAAAAATTTACGTTTCTGTTAGGAAAGTATGAAATTTTTACTGCACTTCTAATGTTTAAATCTTTTGGCATCGCAACACGCTCGGTTAGTAAAGTCTCAAAATCACGAACATTTACATCGGCTTCTCTAATAATTGTGAAAGGTGGAGTTCTTGAATTCATTACAATATTATAATAATCTTCGTCCGTTTCAATTACTTCGACTTTTTTCTTTTTCTGACCGTATATTCCAAAATTACGGTCGCAAGAGCAGTACGAATGCCCGCGTACTGGATAAACATGGTGTATCTCCATTTCTAACTGTGTAGAAACCATTGACAAGAAAGACATTATTAAATAATTTTTATTCTGTCCTCCACAACTATCAGAGAATAAATAAATTTTATTAAATGAATCGCATTTAAGTTCTCTGATTATTGCGTCGTAGATAAAATTGCACACAGAGTTCGCACCTTTTTTTAAGTTTCCTTCCATAAAAAAGAACATGTAGCTCCTTTTATGACTTCCGAAAACGTGGACATTAAAAACATGTAACCACAACAAACGTTTGTAAAATTGCTCGGAAACAGGAATTTTTGGCAACGGCAAGTTCTGTCCGAAATCAAACTCCAAGCATAACGTATCTTTTTCAGCAAGCATTGCGGTTTTCAAAATTTTATAATCATCAACGCTTTCCATATGATTTCGAAATTCTGTGTTAATTTCAACTTCATTCCTGTTTTCGAAGCAAATATTACAAACGTCGGTTTTTTGCTTTTGGAAGCTGAAATTTATATTATGATTGAAGTGATTGTGGTACGTTGACTCGGTAATTGGAGGATTTTTGTCGCCTGATTTGTCAGTGTAATATTCGATAAAAAGTTTATACAACTCCTTTACATTAAGATTTGGATTTTCGAAGTATAATAAATTCGTCTTTTCAAGTGAGTAATGAGAATTAGAATGAG
Source organism: Leptopilina drosophilae (assembly GCA_032873175.1). Classification (NCBI taxonomy): domain Eukaryota; kingdom Metazoa; phylum Arthropoda; class Insecta; order Hymenoptera; family Figitidae; genus Leptopilina; species Leptopilina drosophilae. Next base: position 39,067,809 of record CM065483.1, read on the forward strand.
GTATCGATAAACAATGATCATAAATCATTTTTTTTAATTCATCGGTCAATTGAAGTTTGTGATTATTATGTTTACCTCGATTATCTTCTAAGGAATCACCTTTTATTAATTTTTTTAATATTTGCAAATCGACCTTTTTTATATGTAACAATTTGCACAGCAACATCTGACAAACTACCAAATGAATTGATGAAAAGTTAAAATAGTATTGCAATATTGCGACGTTTTTTTTGCAGTTTAAAGTTACACTTAACAATTTTTTCCTCATTACACTACTCAGCAAGTAGTTTTGCGGTTTGTAGTCTCCGGCTTTTTTCCAAAAAGTGTCAAAAAATTGTTCTTGCATTTCTGCATTAATATTTTTGTAGCAGTTTTTAACACAGCAACTATCCACGATTTTGAATTTTTTTGGCAGGAATTACTTTTTTCGACGATAGCGAAGTATATTCTCTACCCTGCAATATAAATTTTACATTATTTACTATTTTAAATCTTACAAAAAATAATAGTATAAAAAATTTATGCAAGACTTAAAAGTACAATATCAACAAAAATTTGTTAATATATATTTATCAGTAAATATTGTTTTGAATATTTGTTTTTAAATTTTGTACTGGTACCTAATTTTATTTTTTATTGAAATGAATGTATTTCTGATCGAAAGTCTCTATTGAAAATAAAAAATTAAAATAGTCGTGATTATTATAAAATATATTAATACATAATTTAATTGTTTAAATATACTAAGTTGTTAGGAAACAGATAAATGATTATTTTTAAACAAATTATTGTTTTTGAAGGACGGTTAAATCTTTTAAAATTTTATTTAAATGGTAAAGTTATTAGGAATATTTTTTTCCAGAAATGTATTCGTTTTTATCAAAATTCTGTCATTCTTTATAAATTAAAAAAAAGATACCTAAAAAATGTAAACTACTCTATTATTTTAAATGCTAACTTTTGACAGGGACTAATCAGCGAAAACATAGATTAAGAATTTCTTTAATGACAAAAAAGGAGCATCATCACTGCATGTAAAAAGACTAAAAAATAATTAAAAACAACATAGTTACTTACCTCATTTTTGGATGATTTTGTAGTATTACGTATCCAACTGCTTTCATTTTTCGTTTTCTTTCTTCCATAATTTTTGGAAACTTCACCAGACATTATTATTACAACTTGAAGCACACTATTTTTAAACTCACAAACAATCAACAGCAAAAAAAGGAAAGAAAAATTCACGCATCATAAATTGGAGCTTGATTTTTGCGGATCTACTTCTATGAATATCGCCATAAGCGTCAATGATTTGTATACTAAGGCTCCGTAGATTGCAACTTGTTTACAAAACAACATTCGCGATGAGAAGTACCAAAATATAGACCTTGCAGTCAAAACATTAGAAAAACTTTACCTTTTTAAAGAAACATCTCTTAAACAGTTTTATCTGATCTTTAAATAATAATAAATAATTAATATAAACTTTTTAAATATATTGTTTACTTTCATATGAAATATAATAATTTATTTCTCCTTTCTCTGAAAAATATTCATTAATATATCATTGAATTTTTTCGTTTACAAAAAATAGAAAATAATAACATTTTACAATAGAATTAATATTATTTTTTTTAATATTTAAAAATGTTATTACATCTATAGTTTACATTGTTTAACAAAAAGATTATTTAAAAAATAATATTTTAAATTATGCTTACTAAATTCGCAACTTTCAAAAAAGCCAAAACTATATTAATAATTTTTAAATATTATACCGTTTTTAATTATTTTAATTTAACCTACTTTAATGTTTAAACAAATATTTCTCTATAAAAATGAATAATAAGAGAAATTTCAATATTTGACGTCTTTTGAAGCTAATGCGAGAAATTCCCCACGCGGAGAATAGCTGGCGCGCCACCCGTGCTTTCTTAAAACATTGATATTTTCCACACTTTTGATCAAATCAACTTCGAATTTTCCAAAAAACTTCTTCATATAGTAATAAACAAATCTCTCACTGGAAGTCCTTTCAATTTTGAAATTCCCCGCAGACTTTTTATCGGCGAAAGTAAGAAAGCATGTTTTCTGACAGGTCTCTATTTACATTAACAAATTATTAAACAATTAACGTTTTTTAACTTCAGTACTATTTTTTCGCCTTCTCTAGACCCAAATACATATCCATACCAAATTTTATTAAATTTCATTAACATTTGTTGAAGTTATGACGATTTATGTTTTAAAATTCAATGAAATTTGAAAATTAAAATTTTTCAGTTTTTGGCTATTATTATTAAAAAAATTCGTTCGATTAAAAAAAGTCATAAGGAAAAAAGATGCGCCTTTTTGTTTCCTATAAGGTAGTAGTGTTTCGAAATTAAAATTTACAACTTTCATTTTTTCACATTTTCGTAAGTTTGACTGGCTTCAAAGAATTCAGCCGAGCGCTCGGCGAGTTGTTGCATGCAGCTACTCAATTTGCTTTACTTCACTCTGTTGGTGTTATTCACTTCACTCTGTTGTTACCGTACCATGACAAGAAGGCCAGACCATGACCCTCTTCCCCCTTCTACTCGTTTACTGTTAGTCAAGTCACTTATTTTGCCCAATTTTGATTATTACTGCCACATATACGACGATATCACAGATGAGTTGAATGGAAAATTAGAAAGAGTTTTACACGCTTTCATTCGTTTTATCTATGATCTTCCTAAATATGAACATATTCACAAAATATAGATTGACAGCTGGATTATTAACTGTTGCTGCTAGAAGGCAGTTTTTCATAGGCAATTTTTTGTATTCGCTTTTTAATGGTAATACTCCTCTATAGAACAAATATATAACAATTCTATAACAAAAACGATTTATCATAAATAATACCCAAGCAGAAATTTAATAGTTGCATAGAACAAATAAATGTTTATGAGTATGAATAAAAATATGAATAATTAATAGAATATCTTTTTTTGCATTAAGTTTTTAAAAAATATTTTTCTTATTTTCTTAAATAATTTCAACAGACTATCTTATTTATTTAAATTAATGACTAAATTATTATTATCATTGTTAATAATTATTTGAACTTATACTTTATGTAACAATATTCAGAATTATACACAGAACACTTAAAACTAAGAATGAAAAATTTCGCACGCACGGGGGATCGAAACGTAGACCTAGAGGACACAAGTCAAATACACATACCGCATAGCCACGCAAGCTTGAAAGTGATTTTACTTCAACTTCCTTTTGAATTGTGGGACCGTTATGTGCAGCGCTAAAATTACAAATTGAAATGTAATATACTTATTAAAAAAATAACTATATATGGGGCACTCCAGGCCAAATCGGAAATTATTTTGCTTTTGCATCTCAAATTTTTTAAATATTTTTTTCTTTTAGTACTCTTTGAAATGAGCTACCTTGAATTTTTTCAAATTTTTTCATAAAGTGGTTCAGGAGATACAGATTTATGAAAAATGACGTTTTTTAAGTAAATTTTTTTATATGCTTATAAATCGGTTAAAAATTGATCAAATTGGACGTTTTTATAATGAAAAATTTTGTTTTCACAGGTAGTTTTTAATAAAAATTTTTCAAATAATTTACGATAAGATTTTAACATTTTTAAAGTCAAATTTCATTTTCAACAATGTATGCATCAATCAATTTTTTCAAATTTTTTGTAAGAATCTTGCACTAAATTAACAATTTTTAAGCCTTAATAATCAATTAATTAAATATTTGATGTTATTGTTGGTGAATAATGTTTTTAAAAATTTTGAAAATTCATGCAAGCTGATAGTGAAAAATTATTTAATTTTTCACGAATCATCGATACGAGTATCTTTCTAAGTATCTAAATTCAAAAGATTTTTTATAATTCATGCAAAACCGTGGCTGCATTCTACACGGAAAGAATTTTATTATATTAGTTATTATATTAGAAGTATTAAACTTTAATAAAAATTATACTATGTTTAGTAAAGTTATATCAATTATCGAAAATTTTTAACAAATTTCAATACAACTTTACTTAATATTATATAGGTAGGTTTTGTTAAAGTTTCACAGTAAAAAGAAAGTCTTATTTAAAAGCAGGAAAGCAGCCTTAAATTAAGATACACTATTTTTGTATCCTTTCACATTATAGCAGACAGTGCACTGTAGGAACAATGTTACTTCAAAATTCTACAACTAATTTAGAACAAATGTTACATGTTTGCTACAGAACAGATACAGAACAACTGTTCTAGAACAAAAGAGCAAAGCTCTAGAACTGTTCTATAATAAAATTGTAACACTTATTCTAGAACACTGTTCTTTTTTAGGTGTAGAACAGTTATACTACGTGCACACTGGGTTGAATACACGTGTGCATGTGATAGATTTTAACAAATATTTATTTCAACGGTATTAGTGTATCTATTTATTAAAAAGAGGTTGCAAAAAACTTATTAATTACTTTTACTAAGTTTTTAAAACTAGTCAATTTTTTTCTAAGTTTTTAGAACTTTTCAATTTTTTCTGAGTAAAAAAATAAGTTTATTTTAAAATGGTGACCCAGTCAGATTCAGTAAAAACCTAAACCTAATAATATAGGTATTAACAGTATTACTAAAATACCATTTATATTATATATTATAATTTTAAATCTAAATGCTCATATTTAAAACTTCACATTTAACATATGGAAAAAAGTTTATTTGGTTGAAGTTTAAGTATTTAAATAATTCTAAGTATATGTACGCTTTTTTAAATGTGATATGGGATACAAATAATTATGTTTATATCAATAAAAAATAAATTGTTCGAAATTGTCGCCTACTTTCCTCATTCATGGATTTTAAAAAGTATTCATTTTACATGATGCTTTTTATTGAAAGGAACCTTACGCGACAAAAAATTACAAAATTGTAAGGGTTCAAATATACACCTTACATCTAAAAAATTAAATTATTACATAATTTAATTAAAATGCAACATTATAACATTTCAAATATTAATACAATTAATATAAATATTATAATTTCCAAAGAAACCTGTAGTACCTTAATTTACCCCTGTAAATTTAATACCCAAAACACAACAAAATCGAGAATCAAATAATAATTCCGAAATAAAACAAGAGATGTCAATAATTATAATTAATATTGACCTCTCTCAAATATGACATTGTGTTTGAATATTGTAAATACTCGGGCCGCGATGAAAACAATCGCAGCCATACGGAGGGAACTATCATGGTATTAGTGGGCCTGTACTGCAGCCAAGTGAGCCTGTGTGGAGAGCCAAACAGTTACGACGGAGTGAAGAGCGAGTAAGCAGCAGAGTGAGTATACTGCACATCTCTTGGACGCCGCCTAGGCTCTCGAGTGTGTATTAAACTATCTATCGGCGACGCAACCTCTGCTGACGAACTCTTTTTCTCTCTCTCTCTCTCTCTCTCTCTCTCCAATGACGTTATTTCAGCTATTGGAAACCTTTCTTCTAATGCTCTCTCGTTGAGTATTAGATGCTTTGAACCAAGTAGAAATATTAAGTACATAGCTTCTTAGAAAAGGTACTATTTCTCACACATTTCTAATGCAAGTATTGCACCTCTGCATTAAAAAACACTTATGAACATAAAAATACGCAGCTTCTTAGAAAACGTATAGTTCTTATAAAAAATCCATACAAGTTCAATTATGCCTCTGTATACCCTATTTTCAAGAAGTCATTAACACGCAGCTTCCTAGAAAACTTGCGATCTCAAAATAAAATTAAAACACGCAATAAAATTACATTGCCGCGTATTTATATTAAAATACGCGAATAGGATATATAAAACTTATACGAATGCTGTATCTTTTAGATAGGCTATTTTTTGGACTTAATATTGTAAATTATATGCAAACTTCGTCTCGTTCAAAATGATTTCAATACTTTAAATATTATTGTTAGCGTAGGGAAATTTTATGTATGTAGTTTAGGTTGTTTTTTAAAATTGTTCATAAATAAAATATATTAATTTTCTTAAATCATTTACAAACCTTGGGTTCCTTAATTTAAATATATAAAATATTAGGGAAAAGTGGTCTCATGTCGGCATCGTGAGCACGTTCTTATTTTTTTCCACAAACTGAATATAAATTTCGTCCTTTACACGGAAGTAGCTGCAGGTAAGTAAATATTTTGATAATTCCAAATAAGTGAGTGTTCTGGTTTTTTCATTTAATGTTGAAATAGATGGGTTATGTCAATTTTTGAATTAAAAATTTTGTTGTTTGTGTAATAATGTGAAATTTGTATACATTGGTGATGGTTCTGAGTCGGCACCTATTTCTTTATTTTTTAATGTTTTTGTCTTATTTTTGGTTTTTATATTTTTTGTGTTTTTACTCTACAGATATGGGGCGCAGCTTTATAGCTGATTGTTTCTTTTTAATTAATTTTTTTTTCTATTTTCAACATTATCAGAAAAAAATATTCTGCTTTTTATAGTAGGAGAGACCGAGGCATATGGATCACTTTTCACTTTTTGTAGCTTAACTTCGTCATTCTTGCTTTATTAAAAAGTTCATCACGTGGAAAACTTAGCCTAACATCTCAGCTTTCAATTAAAAAAAAGTGCGCCCTAATATCACTTATAAAATTCTTTTCTAGAAAAATGTTTTTGGAGAAATGTAAGGTGAGGAATTTCGCCTGGGGCCGGGGCGTAATATATCACTACCCGGGGTGTAATGGATCGTCAATGAAGTTATAATTTAGATCATCAAATATTATTACGGCATTGACAATTTTGGTTTCTATTGTATATTTATAACAAAGAATATTAAAAGTGGAACATATTTAATTTAAACTTTAAATATTTTCATGCAATTTTCAAATTTTTAAAAGTTGTAGCGAAATGCAAAATCCATTTCCGTAAAAAATCTATTCTCTAGTTATTTTTTTATAAAAGGCTATCGTTGGTACTTATTAATATATAAATTACACCGACGGAATAGCTCAGTTGGTTGGAGCTCCGGCTTTGCGGGTGGTGCGAGCGAGGTTCGCGCCCTCCGTCAGCCTGGGATTTTTTCCGATAGGTGAGATATTCCGAGCGGGAGGTTTGATGTCTAGGTGCGACGGTATGCATTGTCGATTATTGTCCGATGCCTACGGCCGAAACTAGACTGTCGATAAACCGGTTGTACTCAGAAGAGGTTTTTCTACAGTTTCCCTCTTCTCTGGCGAGAAAACCCAATTACGGGTGGTCCAGGCAAAATGCGAGTACTCCTATCTTCGAAAGTCGCACTGTAGGCGCATTAGGTTAACATAAATTTGGTAATATTTGTAGTATGGTTATGCTTAATCCAAAAAAGTATTAGCAGGGACTCTTGTCGAGAGCGTAAGGCCATCGGACAGGAGTATAAATGAAAAAAAAAAAATATATATATATATATATATATATATATATATATATATATATATATATATATATATATATATATAAATTACAAGAAATTAAGCATAACAGGATTATTTTATTAATATTCTAAATATAATAGGTTTTTCTTAATAAAGTAAGCAAAGTGATCCATTACGCCCCGCAGGTGTTTTTTGAAAATTTTGTTACTTTTTATTAATAACGTAAGTATTAAACAAAAATTGTCAATTGTTATTTAAGAACAAATGTCTAAAGCTCAAAACCTGATATACAAAAATTTTTTACAAGTAATTTTAAAAAAGATATAACAAAAAATCTAAAATTTTAAAAATTTACTTTCAAGCGTCAAAATCACTTTTCTACCATATTTTTAACAATAATAAATAAATAAAAATGAAACTTGGCATAAACTTACGGTGTACCAAGTACATAATTGTGATCAAAAACCAAAATTAATCTGATTTACCACTTTGAATAAATTGAAGTTCATTACGCCCCGGTCTCCCCTATAGTAATAAACCAATGCTTTAATTCGTAAATAAAAATAGCCAAATTGTACGTAATTTATTCTCCTAAATGCTTTAAATATATTTTAATTCAGCTTAAACGTAAACATTATGGTCTTTTTTCTTATATTTAAGCAAAGAAAACGTGCCGACTTAGGACCAGGGGGTGCCGACTTAGGAACACTATTTTAAGAAATTGACAAAATGCACTTTTTCACTCTTCATAGCATTAAGATTACAAAAGCCATGCGATATCGTTCTCAATAACATATACTTGTAGGAAAACGATCGCTGAACACAACTAAAAACTCACCAGAGTCAATAAAATCAATTTTTTATTATTTTCATCCAAATTCCTTAGTATGCCGACTGAGGACCACTCTCCCCTTAAAATAAGCATAATAAAAAAGGAACCGTTACAAAATAAATTTTAAAGAAAGCTTTTGCTTTGATTTAAGATTTATGTTTATAATTATTTAAAGTCATTATAATAATTATTTTAAATTTATAAAATAACTCATAAAAATTTTATTGACTTCAAATAAATTATAAACATGAATCTTAAATCAAAGCTAAAGCTTTCCATCAAATTTATTTTGTAATTTTTTGTCGTGAAGGTTCTTTTTCAGCGGGAAGCGTCACATATATTACTACCCTTATGGAAGAAATCGATTAATTTCAATTAAAAACAATTAAAATCTTTAACTATTGTTGTTAATTGTGTTTCTTGATCGGGTTGCTCCAATTCATTACGATTAACTATAAAAATGCCATCAATCGCCCTCATTTGTTTTCAATAGATTATATATCGAAAGGTAGAAGTTAATTCTTGTAAGGAATTTTAAAAACCATTATTAAAGCAGAATGAGAAAAAACTGATTTTAAAAAATGAAAGATTGTTTTTGTCTAATATCGAAATTATTTATTTTTTTGTGATTTAATAAACATTAGTGGGATTGAATAAAATGTCAATTTAATGAAAATTTATTCCCACACAGCACAAAAACCTTCTTCAAAATTTATAAAAGATTTGCTTGCAAACTTTGAAGAATTTATTTGCAAAGTGTATAGTAAAAATTGGGTAAACATTTAAATGTCCCACTTCGAAAAATGTTTATTGTCAAACTTCCTTGAAAATTTATCTTAAAACTTTCCTGAACATTTAAATTATATTTTCGCCTATTCTATTATTAGCTAAAATTTTCAGGAAAGTTTCACGGTAAACATTTATTAAAGTGAAATATTTAAATCTTTACACAATTTTCACTAAACTTTACAAGTAAATACTTCGAAGTTTGGAAGTAAATATTTAATAAATTTTTAGAAAAGTTTCGGTGCTGTGTGAGTTTAAACTAATTTTGGTTGATTCATGTTGTCAATTATTGATAAACATTTATTGGTTAAATATATTTACAATAAAGTACAAAAAAGTGAAAGTTAAACTCAAATAAAAATGTAAAATCGCGCAGTGCATAACACACGCTTTCTGATCTACTGACGCGACGCCATGATACATACACTGAAAAAAAAATAGTATTGAACCAAGAAAATTTTTCTTGGTTAAAGCAAATGGTGGGATTGAATACGGCCAAGAGTATTATAGTATTGATTCAAGAAAACGATTTTCTTGACATTGTATACTTGGTAGGAGAGTATATGTTCCTGATTCAAGAAAATATGGAATTCAGTCAAGAAATTAAGTTGCATGAAAAAAATGCAGATTATATTAATTCAAGAACATTTGTGTATCAAATCAAGAAAATATTTTTTTGATTTGAGAAAATTATAGATTTCAATCAAAAAAATATTTTTTCAATTCAAGTAAATTATTTACTTGAATTCTCTCCCCCCCCCCCCTTACCCCCATCCCATCATTTCTAATACTTAGGTCAAACATTTTTATTATTTAATTAATTAACATTTAAATTTTTTATTTAAATAATTAAATAATTGTTATTTTACATATATATTTACATTTAATTAATACTTAACACAAATACAACAAATATACCTTGAAATAAAATTTTCCACAGTCGGAGGAATTGAACCCGGGTTGCGCGCATGAGAAGCTGTACCGTTACCACTATGCCATCCAAGCCTCAATGGACAGTTTTCAAAAATTGCTATTTAAGTTGCACATCCATTTGAAGCGAAATATTTTCTTGGATCAAGAACACCGGCATTGTATTAAGTAAAAAAAAGTTTCAAATCAAATGAATGAAATGATTTGATTTAAGAAAAACGATTTTTCCAGACAATACTTTACTATTTCGCTTAAGAACATAATATTCTTGATTCAATCCTTTTTGGTACTTCGGATAAGTAAAATATTTGATTTGATCAATAACATATTTACTTCCACCAAATACTGAATTATTAATTCAAGAACTCTATCCAATGCTAATAATTACTTGGCACAAGAAAATTAATTTCTCTCTTCAAATAAATATAGGATTGATTCAAGTAAACTCTGCCAAGTAAATGCATTTACTTGGTTCAATTACAATTTTTTTTCAGTGTAACAGCTGGGAAGATCGACGCATGCGCGTATAAGTTTATATAAGTATTTATTTATCAATTTCAAACTTACAATTGAAAACGATTCAACACAAACTTTTAAAATTTTAATACGATTGAAAACTATTAAAATTTCTCATAAAAATTTTGATTTAATTAGCGACAATTAATAACAATAAGCAAACTGTTAACTGTGAATAGTTACAAATTGTGATCAATCGATTCCTTCTATAAGGGTATCAAATAGATTAAAAATATAATAAATAACAGCCATCAATAGTATAACTTTTCTCGTTCTTTATGTTAATAAATAGATAACTATTAATTAACTTTTATCTTGGTATTTGATAAATTTTAGTTAACATTTATTTTATTATTTAAAATGCTGTCAAACAAAAGTTAACTTTTTAGTAATATTTTTGAACTAATATAGTTCTGATTTGATAACTTTAATAAGCTATCATTTTGTTATCTTTTTGAGAACTCAAAAATCCAATATGGTGAAATTGTACGTCAAATTTAAAGTAGCCGTGGAGCATAAAAATTCTACTTTTTGCTAGAAAACATGAATTTAATAGTAAAAGTAGTTTATGATTCGCACAAAACTTACTCTTTATGCGTACTTTATTTACTCTTATTGACATGTGAGAAATTTTAAAATAGACGATTCAATATGGCCTAAAAAATAAAAATTTAGTAGTTTATGATTCGCACAAAACTTACTCTTTATGCGTACTTTATTTACTTTTATTGACATGAAAGAAATTTTAAAACAGACGATTCAATATGGCCGAAAAAATAAAAATTTGTATCAATCTTCGCAAAACTTGCTACTATAGGGTTATTTGAGTCACTGATTACGAATCTGAAGTCAGTTTTGCAAAATACAAGATGGCGGATCCAATGTCGCTTTGTTAATAGTCGATTGTCATAATTTTGCACTGTACAATAATTCAGTGGCCTTGAAATGTTAAAGGAAACCATAAATTGAAATATAACCACTGACCGGATGACTAAAAAAGGGCCTTTTTAGGAACACTGCTGAAAGCAATAAAGAAATCTAATACCACACACGAACATAAGTACACAAAATATTTTTTAAACAGAAAACAAATTTTTATTTTACTTTTATAAAACAAAAATTTTTATCCTGTGTTACGTTCCGAGCAATAGCGAGGCTTTTAAATAAAATTAAATTGTTTATTTAAAATTAATTTTAAAACCAGTTAGCTGATTAATCAGGTTGGTAAAGCCTGATCTTTATTTTTATTGTAGGATCGTGATCACTTGTCAAAACTATGGGTTTTGCGTTAATAACAAGAAAAATATTCCTTTCATCTGATTTATTGTTTATAATAATAATTAAATTACAGAAAGTTACAATTGTTACAAATTGTTACTTACGTTTATAGACGGTTATCGTTAATCAAATATATCACAGGGTTGCTATAGATTTGTTTTGTTGATTGATTTCGTTTCAATTATTTGAAACTAACAGTTTGTTATGTTACACTTATGTAACTTTCACAACTTGACAGTTCTTTTGCGTAAATTTCAAGAGTTTTCACCGTTTCTAAGTGTTACTTTTACGTCACTTGCACTATTACAGAAGGAAACTTGTTTTTAAGTGTGAGAAAAGCAACTTGCACAATAATCGAGTTCAATTCGGTCTGCAATTGCCGACTAAAGAAAGAATTGATGTAAAACTACGTTAATGAAATTAAATAGCAAAATACGACGGTTAAATACTTGATTTTATTGATACTAAGTGTTAAATTTGCTTTTCTTGCACCTTTATGGAAAGAAGCTGGCTTCTAAGTGAAAAACGATATTAAACTTGCACGATAATCGAGTACAATTCGATCTGCAATTACCGATTAAAGAAAGTAAACAATAATTCGCGTTATAACCAAAGGGTCGCTCTGCAATGATATTGTCCGCACAGAACTACACCGGAACTTTTGACAATTGCTCTGATTTTTGCAGCAGCTTATATAGTTTCTAATCTAATGGATTTTAGGGGAACCAAGTGGTGGAAGCATCTTGTTTTGGGTGTTTTCGCCACACGCCGTTTTAGTCACGTACGACATGCACTGTTTTAGGCACGTACGATTGTAATATGATCTTTTTCTATTTTACTCTAGCTATCATTTATTAATTTTAAACTTATAATTTTTACTTGATTCATTTCCATTAATTCAGACACTGATAAGCGTTTTTGAATTCAATAATCCAATCGATTAATCGATTGTCGATTTATTTTTGATTTGATACATTTAAATGGATTCATATTAATATTTTGACAATCAGTAATAATTATCAATTATTAAATGTCATATGGATCGATCAAATAATTATTCTTATCAATATTAAATGATTTTGTAAATTAGAAGAATATATGTTTTCCTATCATCTTTTAAACATGCGTCATCTCTTTCATTCATAGCTTGACCCTTTTAAAGACAGAGCTCATTGATTCATCTTACTATTTCATTCACGTGAGTAGTAACACGTGTTAATGAATCATGTGAATATAGTATTTAATTATGATTTGTATTTTATGCTTTTATATTTGAGATTTGTAAAATTAATGTAATAATTTAAACTTATGTCTTTAGACATTATTTAAGTATTACGTTTATAAGTTATATTTATTTTATTATTTAACTAAATTACTAAATTTATGAAATTATGTAAGTTTTAAAATATGTCGGGATGTAACATCCTGTTAAAGCTTGATGTTTTTAAAAACCTATTACAATAAATGCAATGAATATCTAGAAACTTATAAATCATAAGCGAAACATAGAATTCGGTATCTCTAAAATTGTAAATAACTTTTTCTCTAGTATTTAAACTCTCATTGATGTATTCTGCTATGCCCTTTGTACGATTATAAATCATAAACATTCTGTGCACCGACCCTAAGTAAGCATGAAAAGCGGTATAAAAAAATACACCTGTAACTATTTTTTTGAAATTTAGAATAACATGAAACTGCAAATTCTTAATAATTTAAACAACTCTAATTTATGGTCTAACAAAAAACTTAAAAATACTAAATCATACAACTTATTAAAATAAATAAAAAGGTTAATGTTTACAAATACAGTATAAATAAAAACAAACAAACAAATGTAAACAAACAAACTCAAAAGAGGTTATAAAGTTAATAAACATAAAATTTTAATAAAAACAATAATAAAACATCAAAAGCAATAAATAATTTATGTAATTAATTCTTCTTAATAAATAAAGAGTATATAAAAGTAAATAAACAATAAATTAAAATAATTATTGTTGTTAAATAATAATAAAGAACTTTTATTAATAAAATAAATAAATTGAATAGGTGAGAATTGTAAAATTCATTGTTAATTAACAAATTAAAAATATAACCTTAAAAATTGAACAAGTGCGAGTAGGCGGGTTCCGTACACAAATATTAAAACAATACTTGAAACATTCATCGGTGAATGGTAGAATTAAAATAAACAATTAAAAGAATATATTAAAATCATTCGATAAAAAAAATAATTTAAAAAAATTAAAGTATTGTACATCTAATATTGTAAACAATAATACTAGAGAAACTAATTGTGATAATTTTGTTCCTCTACTTATTATTGTTTACAATATTAGATGTACAATACTTTAATTTTTTTAAATTATATTTTTTATCGAATGATTTTAATATATTTTCTGAATTGTTTATTTTAATTCTACTATTTACCGATGAATGTTGCAAGTATTGTTTTAATATTTGTGTACGGAACCCGCCATTGCAGTGCAAGTTCAACTCGCACTTGTCCAATTTTTTTTTAATTTTATTTAAGTTTTTTTAGATTTTTCAATATATTTTTTGAGATCAGATAACAAAAACAAAACAATCATTGTAATATGATGTTTTGCTTCCTGGAATGCAACAAGCCATAATTTTGTAATTTTATTCTGATACAAGAAAAATACTGGAAAATAAAATAATAAATTTGTTTGGAAATAATTCGTTGTATTACTTAAAATAATTGTATAAATCATAAATATTATATATATTATATATGGGTAAGACTCCGTCAGAAAATATGCGATTTGCATGGGGTCTTTGGATTAGGCTGCAATTTGGTGAAATTGTAGTATTGGATACTAGAAATAAGTGTGCCAAAAAGTTTTTGAAAATTTTGAAATTTGTTAAAGTTACGCCATTTTTAATTTTTTTGTTATAATTTTTTTAAATTTTAATATTTCCGAAAGTTTTTGATGAAATTTAATAAAATTTGGAAGGCTTATACTTGGCATCATGTTTCTTCTGACTATCACATAAAAAAAACAAAAAAAATTTTTTTTGCCCAAAAAAAGTCAAAAAAAATTTTTTGAAACCGTTTTGCCCGAGCAATATTCCTTATAATTTCACCTTTCATTTAAAAAAAGAAAATCGATGGAGACTCAAATAGTTTTCGAGATATTAATATATTAATTTAAAATTATTTTGTAACAAAATAGACATAAATTACTTAAATAAACATAAATTTATCTTCAAAAAATACAATTTTTTTTTAAGAAGAACCAGAGTTATCTATTTATTAATTAACGAAATTATTTAAATAAATTGAATTATGCATTATTATTTTTGGGTGGTCATACTAGACTAATTTAAATTGATTTCGATCATGAGGAATTGAAAAATAAAAAATAAACACGATTTTTTTCAAAATTCTTGTAAATTGTTTACTTTGAGTAACAAAGAAATATATAAACAATTAATAATTGAAACAACAGTTTCGGGGAAACTCTTAGAAAAATTATCTCCTTTCATTTAAGACCAAGAACATCAAAATCGGATAAAATTTGTAGGTTCTAGACAATTTTGAACAGTAAAGTGTAAGAATTAGGATTCCCGGGCACTCACACATCGCTGACACTGAAACGTGGTCGCGCTTCCACAAAAATTGCAATATCTCGAAAACTATTTGAGTCTCCATCGATTTTCTTTTTTTAAATGAAAGGTGAAATTATAAGGAATATTTTATTAATTGACAAGAAAACCCAAAAATCGGTCCCGCTCGGGCAAAACGGTTTCAAAAAATTTTTTTTGACTTTTTTTGGGCAAAAAAAATTTTTTTTGTTTTTTTTATGTGATAGTCAGAAGAAACATGATGCCAAGTATAAGCCTTCCAAATTTTATTAAATTTCATCAAAAACTTTCGGAAATATTAAAATTTAAAAAAATTATAACAAAAAAATTAAAAATGGCGTAACTTTAACAAATTTCAAAATTTTCAAAAACTTTTTGGCACACTTATTTCTAGTATCCAATACTACAATTTCACCAAATTGCAGCCTAATCCAAAGACCCCATGCAAATCGCATATTTTCTGACGGAGTCTTACCCATATATATTCAAATAAATTTTTGAACGGCCCCTATATAATCTACTAAAAACATTTAAATTTTAACCAATACATTCAAAATATAATATAAAATATTGAAAAAATATTTATTGTAATTTTCAAGTAAAAAAATAATTTTTTAATACTTGAAATTAATTTTTTTTATTAATTTAATGTTTAATGCTTTTTTTATAATGCATTTTTAAACTATTCGTTATACAAAATATGTTTGCATGTGTAAAATTAATTAATATTTAACATTCAACAAAAAGTTTCTAAGTATTAATTGAAACGTAAAGCGCAGACGTAAGTTTCTAGTGACGAATTCAAAATGTGAAAAAACCTTAAAAGTGTCTAAATGAACATAAAATTTTGTCCTAGGATCTAAAAGTATTTGTAAAGAACTTACTATGTTCTATTAGATCATAAACCAATTTTAAATTTCGACTGGGGAACAGACCCTAGTCAAAATTTAGGCCCTACTTTTAACTTAAGGGGTTACATACCTTTTTGGGACTCAAAAAATCGAAAGCAATTTTATTGCTTATTTTAAAAGTATATGTTTTCGAGAATGTTTTCCCAAATTTTCATTGAAATCGGTGCGTACCAAAGTTATTGATATTTTTAGCGCGGTACTCCTCATAGGTCAGAACAGAGCTTGAAACGGTGTGAATGATTTCTCCAAAAACCGCTGAAGTGATCAGCTTGAAATTTATAGCGTTTCTTTATGGATATAATAGCTAGTTCGTGAACGAAAGAATTTAAATTTGTACTAAAATTTATATTTTTTTCCGTCAAAAAACCAGTTTTTAAAAACCGAAAAATTCGAAGTTTGGTGAAAATCATTTGCCATTTCCAGAAAAAAATTTTTTCTCAAAACCCTTCGTTCACGAACAAGATAACATAGTAAACTAACAAATTTTTCATTGTTTTTTATTTGAGTTGTTCCCGTTTTATCGTGCACACCGCAAGCCACCTTAAAAGAAAAGTGTTTTGGTAAAACAGCTACAGTTTCCACAAATGTTAATATTTTTTCAGTTTTAAAGTGGTTAAAATTTCATGACAACATGTACTGTCAGGTAAAATGTACATTATTTCAATAAAATTTAATTATAACTCTAAAAATAATTATGAAAATCACTCTTTTTTGTGGTCGAAAAGGTATGTAACCCCTTAAACATATAGATTTTACTTAGGTTTTAGCAATCGTATAACGTAGGGTCTAATTGCGACACAATTATTTATAATTAGACTCTACTTTGACTCCAAATGCTGGTTGTAAATTTAGGATTAAATTTTCAATACAGTAATTGCAGTACTACAAACACATAAAATACTGAAAGTTAACAAATACTATTCCTGAATAACAAATTTGATAGAAAAAAATATGTCACCGATTCAAATTTTAATATTTTCTTAACGAAATAGTTAATGGTTACTAATTATTAGTTTTTCCCAGTAAAATTTAATTACCGGTGGGTAAACACCCTGTCACATATATTAGCAGGAACTAAAACCCGTCGAAGATGGGTCCAACAGCTAGTAATTACATAAATAAATTAATGAATTATTTATAAAACGAATAAATAAAACTACTGATAAAATTTTTCTTTTAATAGTAAACAAAAATCATTTAATAATTACAGAATATAATTAAAAGGAATTTCCTTTAAATAAAAAAAGAATTCCTCTCAGATAAATACACTGGTCGTCATAAAGTTATTTTATATCCGATTCAAAGATTGGACGATGATATTCTTGTAAGATTTTCATTGCTAAACACGAATATGACTTCCAAAAGTGCCCATCACGTCGAGATTTTTAGAAAAATGGACTCAAAGTTTCAAAAAACCCTGTTTTTGTTTTTTTATCACTTGTAGAGAATAATGTCGACGGGCTAGAGGTCTCTAATTAGCCTTAAATTAAATCTTGAACTGTTAACTATAAAAATCAAATCGAAATAGTTCTGATTCAGCTAAAAATTTTCATATAGCACAACTTTTTCATGTGCGCGCGGGCTCTACTTGTACACATAGAGCGGTACACTATATAGCACGCTTACTTATTAATTTTATTTGCTCTATTTATTGTTATTTATCATTTTTGGGATCGCTAATTAATACGATTTTTGAAACCATTATTTTTTAATTATTACTATTTTTTTAATTTTCACTAAAGATTCGTAATCATCCACCTCGAAAACCCCCAAATAGCAACCCAAGTAGCACGCTGTATCACCTGAATGTCACGGCGATATCTATCGGGAATATTCCTGTGATATTGAGGAAGTATCATAATATCCGATTTTTTGAATATCCCTGTGACAATATTATGAATATTCTGTAAATAAATCTAGTGTTTTAATACAAATTTTTTAATTTAAATTTTTTTCAATTATTCTATTATTATTATATTTATTTTTTTATTATTAATTATTTTATATTTATAAATAATTAGTTGTATACTTTATTTATATTTATTAAAGAAATTAGAATGTAACAAAGAAATTTAATTCTATAATTTATTTGTTAATTTATAAATAAAAAATATAATTAAAACTTATTTTTCAAATTCATTAATTTTTACAATTGAAGTTTATATTCTTGTATTGTTAATTCTTTTTTCAATATTTAAATTTTAAACAATTCTCCTACAATAATTTTTTACAACGTAATGGATTTAAAATTTTTATTATTATAATTATTATTTTATCCATTTTAATTTATTGATTTTTATTACAAACAATAAAACTATAGCTAAATTTTTGCTTTGTAAAAAATCTATTTCTAAAGATTCTAAATAATGTGTTAATTAAAAAAAATAATAATTCTAGAAAACATTAAATTGTTTTAATGAAAAACAATGACAATAATCATATTCTTAGCTTATTATTAATTGAAATCTTAATAATAACAATATAAATGATATTAGTTCTCATTCGGTAGAATGCCTGTACCGCTTGGCTTATCAGACGGACGAATGCCAGTACAACGCCGTTTGTTCGACGGCATCAAATCTGCACCGAGCCGGATGCACAGCCATTACAACACAATATAAATTTTGATCCGGCGGTCGGATCCGTCTTTGTACCGCGCCAGCAGACATTAACATCCAAATCGGTACAGACTGCCTGTACCGGCATTGACTCTCCAATTCAATCGGCGCGGATCCTTGTCGGTTGGGTGATCCGGCATTTGTCCGACTTTTTCGCCTGGGTGACGTCAAAGTGTATAGTAATTACGTAATACTGTAGTAAATCGTATAGTAACCATAAGGACCTGAATTTCACATTGTCGAAATAATGTTTTAAACTGCAAAATGTCTGCAAAATAATTACAAATACCTTTGCGATATTCATGCATTTAAAATAATAATTGATATTTTTGATTTAATGTAATAATTTTTTCACAAATAAAATTCGTATCAAAAAATTTACAAACTTATATTAATTTTTAAATGCATGATAAAATGTCCTAAATTAATAAATAATTTGAATTTACTTATTTATAAAAGGATATAAATAATTGAAATGAACATAAATTATTAATATTTTATTTTTTATTGACAATAAATTATTAATTTCAAAGATATAGATTTAAATGTTAAAATAGGGGAGACCGAGGAGGAAAGTAACAAAATTCAGTTTTTTTTAATTTAGCGTTCACTGCATGAATCTTTCACGAGCTCTGCATTTGATACTTTCCTCTTAACCCCCGAGGAGAAAAGTAACAGCACCTAGGAAAAAGGTAACATTATAGAATATGGTTAATATTATATCATTTTAAGATTATTATTAATGTAAAATATTTTTATTATCAACTTAGAAAAATACAAAAATACTCAAAGTACTAATTACTTATATTTGATACTTTATTTAATACATATTCAACACATTTTGGTACATTATCGATATTATCTTCATTTTTATATCACAGATGTATAGCATTTAATTTTAAAACATCGTATATGTAATATTAAATTATTAAAATGTAAAACAAAAGTAGAAATTCTATATTTTAAGGTAAATTAATAATTAATAATAACGTAATAGCTTTCGCCACTTAAGAAAAATTGACAAACTTTTCAAATGTTTCATATTTTTAGAATATTAAAAATTAAAAATAAACAATAATCTTTTAAAACATAAAAATAACTTTATCTAAAGTTTAAAAGCAAAATTTAAGAATTATGGCAAACAGAATGAAACAAAATAGAACACAGAATTAAAACGTGCCTTGTTCAATAAACCATTTTTAGGTTATGTTAATATGTCAAAATAAAAGTCAATTTACTTATAATTTATTACATTAAACGAATAAAAGTTAACCTGTAACTTTAAATATGATTTCCTTGACTCATTTCATAAAGTATGCACAATATATTAAAACGAGGAGGAAAGTAACGGCGTGTTACTTTCCTCTTAACTCTCCTTCTCAACAAAAAAGTTAAAACTACATAAAAGTATTACACGTAATTTAGAAATACACTATTGCAACTTAAAAACAGATAATTTAGCTACAAAACCCCGAAAAGCACATTTTAAAAAACTGTGTAATGACAAAAATATAAGGTTTTGAAAGTTGAAACGAAAACTTACTTTAAACGTACTTTTGTAACGTCAAGTCACTAGCGGACTGGAAATGCTAAACTAACTGGAAATGCTCTTGAACACTATGGAGAAATTGTAGGGGGTACTTCTGACTAAAAAAAATTTAGACTCTGTATTTTCGCTAATTTGTTTAAAAGATATTAGCGTTGTTACTTTCCTCCTCTGATACTTTCCTCCTCGGTCTCCCCTACTGTGTATATAAAAGAAATTAAAACCTCAATAATTACAACTAAATAGAAAATTTTTCGAAATATATAATAACTAATAATTTTATTAAATATATTTAAAAAATTTGTGTAAATTCAAATTTATTATTTGGTCATTCTTTGTCAAATTTTACCCTCTATCTGTCTACTTTTTATTTTAACGAAAAAAGGCGTCATAGGCCTTGAAAAAAACCGATTGATAAAATTTTAAACTGTGCAATAATTCAGTAGCCTTGAAAACGGCCAATTAATTTAATTTTGCAATGCGCAATGATTTGGTGGCCTTGAAAAAGGCTGATTGTTATACCTGTACGGAGTATACCTTAATCAATGACAGTATATTTCAACAAAATGGGGTATCTTATATTTAACTAGCTGTTGTGCCAGTCTTTGACGGGTTTTAGTTTCTACTAATACATTTAAAAAGGGTGACTACCATCTAGGAATTTAATTTGACTATAAAAAACTAAAAATGAGTTACCATTAACCGTTTATTTCATTTGGAAAATATCACTATTTGAATTAGTGAATGACTTTTTTCCTAAATACTATTTTTAACTAATTCATATTAAGAGAACAGTATTTGTCAAATTGATGAATTTTCTGCGTTTGTAGTAGCTTAATTATAATTCATTAAAAACTAAACATAAATTTCCACCAGGTTTTGGAGTTATGAAGATTCTAATTCGAAATAATTGTATCGCAAGTAGTCCCTGCATTACAACTTCTAAAATCTACAATATCACTTATATTGCAGGCTGAAAGTAGAGCTTAAATTTTGACTCAGGTATGTTTACATAAATAATATATCAGTAAAAATTAAAGTAAAAGTCAATTTTTTAAAAACGAATTAATATAAAACACTTTGGTTTGATAAGAAAATTCCTGTTTTTGCAAAAATTTCCCCATTTTTCCTGGTCAAATTAAATTCTCGGCTACTTTTTAGCTTTCGCGCGTGATTGGTATTGTATTAGTATAAACGAAAAGCAGTCTTCGAAATTCATATCAGAATCTATAACAGAAACTATGTAAAAGCCCTTTTCATAAAGGAAACCATATAGATTCTCATGTAAAACCGTATGGGAAATTAAGACTTTGTAAGATTTTATACAGAATTTTAATCACATATATTTCCCATAAGGTTTTATATGGGAATTCATGTTTTCTTTTATACACTCACAAAACTGTCTATTTAAGTAGACCTAAGAAATCCAGTACCGAGCCCGTACTGACGCGTCAGTGGCGCAAAATGTACTTTTTCGTTCCAAATCACTCTGCAGGTCACAATTTTTGACCAAAAAGGGTTTTTTTTCTAAATCTTTGTAGATATATTCTCTATCGATCTCTCGAGCCCGATTTTTGAATTTTTGTTTTTAAACAATTTTTTAATAACAATAAGCATTAAAAAATCATGAAATTTTATAAAATATTTTCTTAGCTTAATTAATTAACAAAATTTATCAAAAAACCTATTGAAATAAGGTTTGAGTGTTTTTAGTGTAGAAAAAAGTATAATAATCTATTAAATCGTTTAAACAATTAATTGTTCTTATTTTGTTTATAAGCTATACTTAGGGCTAGAAATTTCTAGTTTTCTCTCAATTGTGCAATTTTTCATAAGTAAAACCTCTACTAATGATAAAAATAAATTAATTAAACATTGTTTAAACAATTAATTGTTATTATTTTTTTTCATTCACTAAACTTAGGGCTAGAAATTTCTAGTTTTTTCTCAATAATGTAATTTTTCATAAGTAAACCATCTACTAATGATAAAAGACAAATTAATTAAACTTTGTTTAAACAATTAATTGATGTTATTTTTTTCATTAACTGAACTAAAGGCTACAAAATTAGGGCTAAAAACACTAATTTTTTTGTAGATCCTGTAGCCTTTAAAAGGGCTGTTTGGTAAAGCATAATGATAAGTAAAATATCTGCTAATGATAAACAAAGTTAATTTATTAAATTGTTGTTGTTTTCATATGTAAAACATCTACTAATGATAAAAAAAGTGAATTAATTAAACATTGTTTAAATAATTAATTGTTGTTATTTTGTTCATAAGCTGTACTTAGGGCTAGAAATTTCTAGTTTTTTCGCAATTGTGCAATTTTTTATATGTAATACCTCTACTAATAATAAAAAATAAATTAATTAAACATTGTTTAAACAATTAATTGTTGTTATTTTTTCATTAAATGAACTTAGGGCTACAAAATTAGGGCTAGAAACACTAATTTTTTTTGTAAATCTTGTAGCCCTTATAAGGGTTGTTTGGTAAAGCATAATCATAAGTAAAATATCTGTTAATGATAAAAATTATTTAATTAAACATTGTTGAAACAATGAATTGTGTTAATATTATCAGAAGTTAAACATAAATGGCGCGCTTTTTTAAATGTGATTTTAGTTCTTTTACACATAAGAATGTATAAAATAAAGAATAAATTAAAAACGTCTAATTCAAAACACCATAAATTGAAATTAACAATAATAATCATTTTTCTTCATACCTCGGTCGAAACCCAGCTTAAAATCCCCGTACAGGATCCTTAAAGGATAATCTTGGGATCCTGTACAGGTCCTGCGCAAGATCCCATACAGGATCCCGTACTGGTCCTGTAGGAGATCCGGTACGGGATTTTGGGACAGGGTTCCTGTGCAGGTTCTGATGCAGGAACCTTAGTTATCAAAGATTTCTGTAAAGGTTTCTGTACAGGAACACTTGCAGGTTCTTAAGTGTAAAGGATCCTGTGAGGAACCCTTAAAGGATCCTACACGGTTTCCTCAATTAATTTATTTATATTTTTAACTCCTGCGCAGTAGTTTTCTATGAGTTTCTCGAATGCGCAATACATTTTTCTGTCCAACATATTAAAATATGAAGTCTATGTATGTCAAATGTTGCTTAACATAAAATTTTTTTAAAAATTTCCTGTACAGGATCCTGCAAGTGTTCCTGTACAGGAATCTTTACAGAAATCTTTGATAACTAAGGTCCCTGCACCGTAACCTGCACAGGAACCCTGTTCCAAAATCCCGTACGGGATCCTGTACAAGACCAGCACGGGATCCTGTATGGAATCCTGCACAGGACCTGTTCAGGATCCCAGGAGGATCCTTTAAGGATCCTGTACAAGGGTTTCAAGCTGGGTCTTAACCAATCTATAAAAAAAGCTTTTATAACTTTCAGAATTTAAATGTTAATTATATGTATTTTAAAAAACGAAATAATAAACATGAATTTTAACTTTTAGTAATATCAAACGAATTTGTTTATATTAAAAATAATATAAATAGTATGTTTATTTAAATTTTTTATACAAAATAACAAATAATGAAATATAACCATTAAATTGAGTTTCGCTTTCCCAAAAGGTTTTATATCTCTGTACATATTTTTTTGTAGCTGAAGTAGGCGGCATTTTTAAAATACTTTTTAGATTTTACTTTACGACTATAAACTTATCATTGCCTAAAGATATTTGTAAACTGTCCAATTGTCAAAAATCACTATACAAATAAACGGGGAAATAAATATACACGAAACAGACGTACACGATACAGAGCTGGGTAATAATGAGAGCATTCTTTCTTGTAGAATTTAAAGACTAAATTTGATTAGCTCTGCCTGTACATACGTCAAACTTTCATCAGAAAAACCAATCAAATTTAGTTAAACTGTTTAGGCTTCGGTTGCAGTCACACGTCAGCGGCTTAAAGCGCGTTTTGTAACTAGATCATAAGTGTGAAAGTAGGAGAAAGTGGTAAATTTGGGTAAAATTGAATTCAGGTAAAAATCGCTAAAAATCCACTAAGCGAAAAGAAACCACTGATCTCTATATATAACTGGATGGGCGACTCCTATATAAAAGTAGCTTCCGGTGTGAAAATAATTGAAACCATCGACGCCATGTTTTAGACACCGGTGAAACAGCGTAGAGCGACTTTATTGTGTGAGTTGCCGTGTAAGTGTGCTTTGCATATAGTGTGTGTTGTTCGATGTTTTGACACTTCTCTCGTATGTTTCAAGTAATTAAATTAAATAATTTGTAACTTTTTTAAATATATAAATACCAATATGGTTTTAATTTGTTTATTTTGTGTTTTTTTTCACAAGTAGGTATATATTTAAAAAAATGTGTATATATTATTGAATTGTGTATTTTTAGGTTATATTTCGCTTCTTTGCCGAGGCGTAATATTTTACTCACTGTTGTTTTATTATAAACATTATATGTATAATGCTGAATAATTTCAGTTTTTTTACCAAATTAAATTAAGAAGCAAGTATTTTTGTGAAATGATTAATCTTACCAAGTGAAAAAAATTAAACGAAACTTAAATTTAACTTGTCAAATATTTAATTATTTTTAAGTAAATTAAGTTAATTTTAATAATTTTTATTTATTTATTATTATTTATAGTTATTAATAAAAATAAAATAATTTAATAATTATTAAAATAAGTTAAGTATTTTTTCCATAGTTAAATGTATTTCAACCTTCTTTGTAATTTTAAAATTCCCGCCTGCTTTTGTAAAGTGTGTATCTAAAATATGGCGCCTTCCGGGCTTCTAATTTTATCACAGTTTTAGACGTGTCGCCCATCCAGTTATAATAGAGATCAGTGAAAGAAACATACTGATTTTTCTACTAAAATATTTCTCCCACTAAAATTGACACTGAAGGGTCAAAATATTACTAAATTTAGTGGAAAAGCTACTAACTTAACAACACTGTCCCTGCTTAACTAATTCAATAGAAGCGTTGCCTTAAAAAAATAGTAATTTAAGAACGACTGAAAAAATGCGAGTTACATCATATCATGTGGACAATTAAATTAGATTTTCAATCAGATCTGATATCCCGACATTCATCATGAGCATGTTTACTGCGAGTAACGGCCTACGTTTTGCGAGCTGTTCAAGCCTTCAAGCGTCAAATTTCATTTTCCGACCGTTTATTGACAACAGAAATCAACGATGCTACGTTGTTTTGGATTCGTTGTGTTCAGGTAAAATCTTTTCGCATCGAAATTCAGTGTCTTACAGAAGGAAGGATTCTTTCTTCCAATTCTTGTTTGAAAAAGTTTACACCTTTTATTGACAACAATGACATTATTCGACTTGGTGGACGATTACGCCAGTTTAAATTATTAATATATCAAACACAGTCAGCAATTTTGCCGAACCATCCGATAGCCTTATTAATTTTGCGACAACTCCACAGTAACTTATTACATGGGGGTGTTCAATTGACCGAATGTCGCTCCTCCGGACCAATTAAATTTCAAGGACGCGGCAGCATGGCCGATTTGGAAAAAACGCTTCTCGAGATACATGTCAGTTTCTGGTCTTGAGGAAAGAAACGACGCCGAGAAAATTAATGCTCTAATGTATATAATGGAGGAAAAAAGTAAGGATATTTTTTCCCAGTTTAAACCGGAACCGGAGCTAATACGAGACAGAATTGTAGTTGTCATGCCTGACTCCAAACTAAGTGAAATGTTACAACTCATACACGACCTAACCTTACAGGATGCGACAATAGCAGCAAAACAGGTTGAAATTTAACATAGACAAAATTTAATTATTCGTGATAAGGATAAAGAGGATCGATTTGTTAATTTCTCCAATCGAAATTTGAACTCAGGAAAAGGAAATAAGCAGCATTCAACAAAAGAAAAGCAACAGAAGGAGTCTACTTCAAATAAAACGTCAAGTAAGTCAGATCTTTGGAAATATAACGGAAGCTGTTCATACTGTGGAGGAAATTCATCACATAAACGTAATAATTGTCCATCAAGAAATGCGCAGTATAACAAATGTAATATAAAGGGACATTTTAGACGAGTTTGCAAATCTAAAAATACATGCGTATTACAGGAAACTGAGAACGACGAACAAGGTATGTAAACTTTTTAATTGACACAGGCGCAGATTGTGTTTGTGTTCCCAAAGATATAGTACCAGAAATCTGTTTAAAAAATATACAGAAAACTAAAGAGCAGATAAAAGGTCCAGATAAAAAATCTTGATGTAATAGGCAAAATTCCTTTTAACTTTAAGATATAATCTAACATATTACTACATATCTTGGTTTTATGTGCGATTTAAACTGTAGACGATTACAATATTTCATGTGATATATTTTCTAAACTCAGCTATGGCTGAGCAATTCAAACAGTACGTCAAAAAATTAATCCACTCAAGGAAACCCTAAACGATATTTCTAACAGAATTACCTCAATTGAGAGTTCAATATCAGGGACTATGACTCGTGTTGATGCTTTAGAGGAGGAAGTGCAAGGTATCAATGATAATTTACAAATATTGAATAGGAAAATAACTGAGTGTACTAACAATGTGGTAACATCATGTTTAAATGAACTAACAGATCACTTTAGGCGTAAATCAAATATAATATTATTCAACTTACAAGAAAAAACTAATCAACAGGAATTAAATTCCAATTATGATTTGACTTTCATAAATAATATTTTAAAAGTGTTATAACCACAAGATATTCCAAAAATCATATCGCTAGCTCGTCTTGGTAAAAGTCCTGTTGAACGATCGTTTGTCGAAAGAAGAGACTGGACTGCGGATCTTATATTTGAATGGAGAACCACGCATTGTCAACAAGAAGAAATCACGTCGCCCCACTCCGCCATTAGCGACCCAAACTTAGACTGCGTCGTGCCTCTTATACACGAAGACCATTATGCTTCTCCCTCTCTTCTCCCTACGATACAAAGCGATAACACCAAGCATCACTCGGACTTGCACATATACTACCAAAACGTCAGGAGCGTACGAACTAAATTACATCTTTTGAGGCAATCCATTTCATTATTTTCATACAACATCGTCCCTTTTACAGAAACATAGTTACAGAATGGAATTAACACCTCTAAACTAGGACTTCAGAATTTCGTCGTCTATCGTTCGGATAGAAATGCAGATTCTAGTTTTAGTCTTCGTGGAGGAGAAGTACTTTTGGCCCTAAATTCACAACTGAATAGGAAGATTGGTAACACTGGTGTGGTATCACTGGAACACATTGTTATTTGGTTTAGTTTTCAGTCTACACTTTTTATTATATGTTTGTTTTATATTCCTCTTAACTCTAATCTTACCACTTTTTCAGATGTTTGTAAAATTATTGAAAATGTTTCTGTAAGATATCCATCAGCCATAGTTTGCATTCTCGAGATTTTAATGTACCATACTTAATATGGTGTTGGAACGATGATGGCACTCAACATTGTGTTCCTAACCAAGATTCTTCCCGTCAACAAAGAAGTGTATCAAAAGTTTTATCTGATACCATGGAATTTCTTAATTCAATTTAATTAAACACAATCTATAATTTTAATGGTGCAATATTAGATTTAATTTTTTTAAACTCTGTAAACTACAATTTGATGTCGCCTGATGATTCTATTCTTCCAGTTGATAAGCATCATCCTCCTTTGTCATTAACTATTCAACTTATTACTAAAAGTAAATTATTTAATGTTTCATCAGAATGTAATTTTTTGTATGATTTCAAGAATGCAAACATGGCTGGATTACACACTTTTCTCTCTGATATAGATTGGACATTAGTGTTAAATACGTCAGATGTAAACGAGGCTATCGATATTTTTTACAATTATATTTACACTGCATTCGATTTTTTTGTTCCAATAAAATCTAATCGCAAGACTAACTTTCCTCCATGGTTCAATTATGAACTTAAAAGACAAACTTTCTTTCAAAAACTAGCTCATTTAAAGTATAAACGAAGTAATGATCCACAAGATTATTAAATTATGTTTCATGACTAGTGCTGCATTCGAGCGAGAAATCGCTCGAATGCAACACTATTTATGACGAAACAATGGAAAACAATAATTTTGACATTGCGAATATCTTTGCCAATTTTTTTAATAATGTATATGACTCTTCTACGACTTCATTAATTTCAACGAACAATTTGTATGCTTCTTTTATTTTACAATCATTCTTATTAGACAAGCAATCAATTATGTAAAAGCTTAGAAATTTAAACATGAATAAGGGAGCAGGTCTCGACGACATACCACCAATTTTTCTGAAATCCTGCTGTTTGCCTCTTTTGGAACCATTATATATATTATTTAATTTGTCATTGTCAACATGCACTTTTCCTTCTGAGTGGAAAAAAGGAATTATTACTTGATGTAATTTATTTTCAGTTGTCTAATTTCATAATAGGCGAACAGCATGGTTTCGTTAGAGGTAGATCTATGGAAACCAATTTATGTTTATTTTTTAATTTTGTACTTAATAATCTTGAGCGTGGTTTCCAAGTTGACGCGGTATATACAGACTTTTCCAAGGCCTTTGATAATGTAAACCACGATATTCTTATGGCAAAGCTGAGAGACCTTGGTTTTTGTCAAAACTTACTTTTATAGATGAAATGATACCTATCAAACGGAACGCTCACATTTCGTGTTGGTCACGACTATTCTTATATTTTTTACGCAACATCTGGAGTACCTCAGGGTTCGAATCTCAAACCATTATAATTTATTTTATTTATAAACGATATGTCTTCTCTCTTTGAACATTCCTTGTTTCTATTATTTGCGGGTAATATGAAATTATATAAAATTATCAATACTAAAGATAATGCCAATGACTTTCAAAAAGACATTGATAGATTATATCAATGGTCTTTATCTAACAAATGTTATTATGTTAATAAGTGTTCGGTAATCTCTTTTTCAAAATCTTTATTACCGAAAACAGCAAATTATAAAATTGGCAATATTACTCTTAATAGGGTGGATGAGATTCGTGACCTTGGGGTAATCTTACAATCTAATTTCGAGTTTACTAAACATATTGATCAATTGGCTAAAAACTCTCTCAGAACTCTTGGCTTTGTGACCAGAAATACATCAATGTCTAACAACATAACAGCGATTCGAACTTTGTATTTCTCCTTGATCTAAATTTTTATACTCCGATTTACTATTCCTGTATAAAATTGTTAATTGAATATTTGATTGTCCTGAACTGCTTGAGTTAATGAACTTTTATATACCATTATGGAATTTGAGGAAGGTCAGCGTATTGTTTAAGTTAGATTACCACAGAACAGAGTATGGTGAAAATTCACCAATTCATAGAATTTGTAAGGCAGCAAACTTGCTTGGTAATGATTTGGACTTTTTTATAACGCCAATGAGTAAATATATCAGGATTTTGAAGTTAGTTATCTTTGATATTAACAATAATGTTTAAATATTTTCTACTAACTAATTGCCGATTACTTTTAATATTGTTCAGAACTTTGTACGAAAGGGCTTTGTGCCAGTATACATATATATTAATAAATAAATCTTCAGTCATATACTAAAGTAAGAGTAAAGGAAGAATTTGCTGGATTGCTTCGAGAATTGGGGGAAATAAAGGGAACAATTTCCATTAAATTGAAGCAAAATGCTATTCCTTTTGCGCAAACAGTCCCACGAATAGTTCCAATACCAATTAAAGAAAAACTAAAACTAGAATTACAAAGACTCCAAGGATTAGATGTTTTAGAACCGATAGATAAAGTGACGGACTGGGTAGCTCCTATTGTTTGTGTCCCTAAAGGGACACAAAAAAAGAAGGTATCTCCATCAATTTTGATAAATGCATTTTCGGAGTCTAGGAAGTTAGTTATTTAGGTCATATTTTATTAGAAGAGGGAATTGCAGTAGATCCAGAACGTTTTAAAGCCGTCACTAAATTTCCAAAACCGACTAATAAAACTGAAGTTCAACAATTTCTCGGAAGGATCAATTTTACGGCTAGATTCCTAAAAAACAGATCTCAATATTTAGAGCCTTTGTATAATTTATTAAAGGAAAATTCGACTTTCTTATGGGGTCCCGATCAAAAACTAGCCTTTGACAAAGCTAAAATGATGTTAACAACAGCGCCGATTTTATCCTATTTTGATACAAAAAAACAGATAATTGTTAGTGCCGATGCAAGCTCATACGGCATAGGGGCTTGTTTATTTTAAGTTGACAAAAGTGGTAATCGTGAAATTGAAGCGCACACCTCGAGAACCTTAACCTCCTTAGAACGTTGATACGCTAAGATAGGAAGACAAGCTCTAGTTTAAAATTAATGCGATATAATTATGATATGGAATACATTCTAGGATAAGAATTGCTTATAGCGGATTATTTATAAAAAAGTCCCCTAACAGATGTCGAACTGTCAAATGAACTAGAGTGCGAAACAGATCTTTTTGTTAATTTTATTCTGAAAAGTTATCCTATTAGAGACATATATCGCGAAAGAATTATAAAAGCGCAGAGGGAAGACGACGTATGCCAACAATTGGAAATTTATTCCGTTGACGGTTGGACAGATAAAAACAAAATTCCGAAGAATTTAGTTTTGTTTTATAAATATCGAAATGACATAAATTTTTCTCGCGATCTACTTCTTAAGGGTACTAGAATTGTAATTCCTTCTCTTATGCAAGCAAAAGTTTTAACAGCCATTCATTCCGGACACCAAGGAATTGTAAAATATCGTCGAAGGTGTAAAGAATCAGTATGGTGGTTAGGTTTAAGTGCTCTAATTGATAAACTTGTAAAAAATTACCCAAATTGTATTGAAGAGCGAACAAACACGTGAGAAACTTTTAGAACCGAAAATCTGCCAACGCGTCCATGACAAAAAAACCGGACAAGTGCGAGTAGAACTCGTACTAAAACCGAGGGTTCCGTACCCTCCATAAAAACTTCTAATTTTTTTCTTACAAAAAAATTTGAGTTTTTCGCTAAAAAAAATTTGATGATCAAATCTAATCATGTTCGGTATATTTTTCTTGAAAACTACAAATAGAAATACATAAATTAAAAAAACAAGCAGTCCAATAGGCAAAGAATTGTGAAAACCAAGGGGGGTACACACTTTTTTTTAAAAACGAAATTTTTTTTTAGTTTTTCGCAAAAAAAATATGCAGATGAATTCCAATAATTTTTTCTGTATGTTTGTTGGAATCTACACGAAAAATCAAACAAAAATGTATAACGCCAGTCCACTAGGTTAAGAATTGAGAGAACCAGCATATGTATAATTATTATCAAAAATTGAAAAAAAAATTTAGGTTTTTGCTCAAAACGTAAGGAAGATAAATTCTAATCATTTCCACTATATTTTTTCCATAAACTACACGTAAAAATACATAAGTGTACCAATTTTCAGCTCTCTAGGTAAAAAAATGTGAGCGCTATGGTAAAATATACGATTTTTTGAGGAAATTAAAAAAAATTGAGTTTTTCGCTGAAAAAAATATGAAGATCAAATCCAATCATGTTCGCTATATTTTTCCTGAAATCTACACACAAAAACACATAAAATAAGCAAAACTGCAGTCTAATAGGCCAAGAATTGTGAAAACCAAGGGGGGGGGGGTACACACTTTTTATTTTAAAACGAAATTTTTTTTTAGTTTTTCGCAAAAAAAAATGAAGATGAATTCCAATAATTTTTTCTGTATGTTTGTTGGAATCTACACAAAAAAATAAACAAAAATATATAACACCAGTCCACTAGATTAAGAATTGAGAGAACCAGCAAGGGTTGAAGAATTTTCGAGCTTGCAAAAAGAGATTTTAGTTTTTCGATGAAAACACCATGAAGATCTATTCCAATCACTTCCGCTATATTTTTCCTGTAATCTACGCGTGAAAATACATAAGTGTACCAATTTTTAGCTCTTTAGATGAAAAACTGTGAGTTCTAGGGGGGGGGGGGGGTACATGGTCATTTTTGTAACCGTTCCAATAGGGTTCCTACCGGGGTACGGAACCCTAAAAATGGCTGCTGATTTATTTAAACATAATAAATGGTATCTTATTGTCTTATATTATTTTTCAAGAAATAATTAAATTAAATTCGCTAACGGTCGAAATTGTAATCGAAGGAATAATCGAGCTCTTTTCAAGACATGGAATATGTGAATAACTTGTTTCTGACAACGGACCTCAATTTAGAAAGGGATTTGCGAAATTTGCGAAAACATTTATCTTTAAACACATAACTAGCTCACCTTATTATAGCCAATCGAATGGCGAAGTTGAAGCTTCTGTAAAAACAGCAAAAAACTTAATAAAGAAAAACGGTCAGAACAATGTAGAAATAGCTAAAGCTCTTTTGTCATATCCAAGTACTCCGTTATTAAAAGGCTTTTTACCGGCTGAAATGCTTATGAGCAGAAAATTGCGTAACGAAGTACCGATTTTGTCAAGCAAATTGCAAAGCGAAATTAAAACACACGAAATTTATAAAAAAAAATCTTGATTTAAAAACAAAACAGGCGAATGATTATAATAAGAGACATAATACGAGAGATTTACCAGAACTAAAAAAGGGCTTGAGTATGGATAAAGGATTTTGGAAAATATGGGAACGTAGAAGCACAACTTGATTTACCCAGATCATAAAAAGTACAAGCTGACGATAGAGAATATAGACGAAATATATTTCATTTAATTCGCGTTCCTCTTTATGATAAAAAAATCCAACA
The DNA here is from genome assembly GCA_032873175.1 of Leptopilina drosophilae. Taxonomy (NCBI): domain Eukaryota; kingdom Metazoa; phylum Arthropoda; class Insecta; order Hymenoptera; family Figitidae; genus Leptopilina; species Leptopilina drosophilae. The sequence continues at coordinate 39,101,032 of CM065483.1, forward strand.
TATTTCTGAATCTGACATCCACACTCCTAGACCTGTAAAAGAGTCTATAATTAATGTAAGTGTTCCATCTTCGACAAAATCATTTCCTCCTGTATCGGAATTAAAATCGACAGAGATAATTGTAAACACACCAACATTGGACATTGTAACTCCGAAGCCTCAAGAAAAAAGAGTTCTTCCATTCCGAAAACGGCAATAACCTCGTAAACTTTTTGATTATTATATTACTTAAATGAGTAAATATTTTAAACGCTTAAAAAGGGGCTTGTAGTGTCAGATTTGAATATACCACTCTTTTATTAGTAAGTAATAACGAACACTTGAGGGCGTTAATGTATACGACGAGGCGTATCATAGATCACTCTTGTTTAGAACTTACAAATTGTATGAATGCGTTATGAAATAAATTGAATTCTTTCAATAAACAATTAATAAACACAATACCAAGATAAGATCCGATTGTAAAGCATTATCAAGGTCATGTTACAATAATTTTATCTCGAATACTGAAAAATCAATAGTCGATAACTCGAAGTATTTTTGAAAATTGATTAAGTTAAACAGATATTGCCATTATTTACCAGACATTATGTTTTTAAAAGAAGAAAGTGGTGAATCTTCGATCGAAATAGTTAATCTTTTTTCAAAGTATTTTCAATCAGTTTATAATACTTCTAACTTGTAGCCAAATAATGTTACATTTGATAACCATAGCGAGGTGAATCTTTCTGCTATTCATATATCGAGAAATGACATCGTCGTGAAATAAGAGATATGGATGTAAATAAAGGAGCAGGTCCGGATAAAACCCCTCCATCATTAATTCATTCATTTGGCATTACGTTTGTAGAGCCGCTGTATATCTTATTTAATAAGTCATTAGATTCAAATAATTTTCATAATGAATTGAAAAGGAATTTATATCTCCAATATTTAAGAATATCAATAAAAATAATATCGAAAACTACAGACCAATGACTATAGTTGATTCAGTTTCAAAGATATTCGAAGGTCTTATTTGTGAGTCATTGTATCTTGCGGTTTCAAATATTATAATTGATGAGCAACATGGGTTTAATAAACACAATACCAAGATAAGATCGTGGTCCTCAGTATTTTCACCAATTTTTTGGAAACAAAGGACCCCGCAGGATTTACATTAGTTTTGGATCTCAGTCGATTTTTTTTAAATTTAGGGGTTTTATAGCTTTTTGCATTCTGAACAACTTTTTCCTTTGTCAAATTGCTGGATATGGAGCTGGTTTTAAGATACAAGCAATTGAAACCCTTGAAATGGTCTTTTGCGGTAACTACTGGAATATCAGATTTGAATAGATTAAAAAGGATTAAATATTGTAGAATAAAGAGAAAATTACATTATTGTGTACTTGAAGTTTTATAAATCTAAAAATAAACGGTAATGACTCATATAGTGTCCACACTTAAGCCCGCAACTCTTAGTATTTATATTCTAAAAAACTAATATTTATGAATCAATGTCCGGTAAGTTTTTTTAAGAATGTAATCAAAGACTATTAATAAGACAATAATATTTTTTCGTTATAGACATAAAAAAGTGTCTTTTCGGGTCCTGTTTTGGTCAAATAAAGTAGCACTTTTTCAAGCAGTTCTGGACAACTGCCTTACGGCAGTTTACTGAGATAGGAATTTATATTGAGATTAATATTGAGATAGAGAGATTAATATTGAGAGATTGGGAGTGAAAGATTGAATAATTGAAAGATTGAAAGACTGAGAGATTGTGATTGAAAGATTGAAAGATTGAATGATTGTGATTGAAAGATTGAGAGATTGAGTTTGAGAGATTGTGATTCAAAGATTGAATGATTTAAAGATTGATTGATTGAATAATTGAATGATTGAAAGATTGAATGATCGATTAATTGAAAGATTGAAAGATTGAATAATTGAATGATTGAAAGATTAAAATATTAAATGATTGAATGATTGATATTGAGAGATTGAGCGTCGCACTAACGACAGCTAGTATTGAAAATGACATCCTCACCTAAAAAGTATAGCTTTACGTGATGGCCACATAATTACTGTTAAGGAATAACCTTTATAATTAAAAATCAACCCCTTCATCTCACTCTTCATGCAGTAAAAAACACTTTCATCTTTAGAAAGATGCGTAGAATTGTTTTAGGGGTACACTCTTATAACATGCGAGAGAATTGACTTTCCAAATGACAATATCAGCCTTATATCTTTGGTTTAATTACAACTTAAGGTAGTTTTTAGTAACTGGATAAACAATATTATTATAACATTTTTTTTATTTATTTTTTTTATTTTTTTTGTGTTTTTTTATTTTTAATAAAGTTAAACTAAACGACAAACGAACTATTAAATAAACTAAAAACAAGTAACTTTTCAAATCTTTTGAATACCACTGTATGTTATTCAACATTTTCGAATTGATTTAAATCTGGTGGTAAAGGTCTTTCAGCAGCATCGAGGATTTCGTATAATAATTCTACTGGTGGATATCTAACTCTCTGTTGGTGTCTTGCGTACCCAAGGTACCATAAGATGCTTGCAATATGTGCACAACATCCTAATGTTCTTGCTCCGGTTTGGCACGTACAATAGTAACCAAGAATGGGATTTTGAATGTTTTGTGCATTGAAAGCTATGAACTGATGATGATTTGTAGCATTTCTAGATCGAGAAAATAATCGGAATCTTGCAAAACCTTGTTCATGAGCATGCACATCTATCTGGAAAACGTTATCCTGTCTGAGCAATGAATCTTGTATATAGGAAGGTGCTAATGAAAGTTGGTATGTACCTACTGTTAAATGTTTTAAATAATCAAGAGTAAGCATTGGGAAATCTTGTAGATGATTTTCGTCCATTCTTATCCATTCAGCTTGTCTTCGACGATGTAGATTTTCTGCTTCAACTCTTGCCTGAACAACATTTACTTCTTGTGACCTTTGCAACATACTTAAAGCTAACTCTTCATTAGCATCAACCATGTGTATTGGATCGTGATATTTGTTTATTATAGCACCAGCTATGCGGTAGAAATCGCCTAAATGAGATGCATGTGGAATTCGAACAACTTGAGCTAGAAAACGGAAAATAGATTTTATATGGACGTTGCGCGCTTCTACAATCCATCTTGTTTTTGTTACTATTCTCGAATTATTTGCCTGCTCTGTAGTAAATTGCCTTTGACCTCTACCAAGTAGTTCGGGCATGCAATAGCGTATATCAAGTTCTTCCAGTAGTTCAAGAGCGTCGCGATATCCTCGATCTACAATTAAAATATCATTCACCTGAAGCCAATGTCTCATTTGATATATGTCGTTGTTAAACTGATGTCGTAATAATGCAGCATCGTTATTAGGAGTGTCCGAAAAATAGGGACCTTGAATATCAAGAATGTATCCATCTGGTGCAACAGCTAGTACAGGCTTTAATAAATGTTTACCCTTGTGCAAACAGTAAGATTGCCTTAGTACTCTAAAGTTGCTACTTTTTTCTATGTCCACGTACGTTCCATCCATATATACTATAGCTTTCGGTACTTCTGGTTCTCGATTATATAGAATATTCGCAAAAGGGGTAACATGGTTTTCGATGTAGTCATTCCTTGTAATAGCTTGAAAACCGATATTTTCTGGCACAAATCTTATTAACAATGACTTTCTTACTTTACTGATAACGTAACTTACTAACTGTCGAGTGGAATAATTAAAAATGATTTTAAGTGCACTATCACTAAGACCATGTCTCATTTTTGTTAGGAACGTTAAAAGATCTTTTTTTGTAATGTACTAATGTGTATTTCCTGCGGGTACTGGCTCGCGGTGTAAACAAAGATCAAGAAAGTGCTCTTTTGTTAAAGACGTCATTGCTTTAAAGTCTTCTTCATTAAAATCATCTTCATCTTTAAAATGTGGAGGTAATGAAGCACTGATGCGAAGTTGTTCAATGAGATGCTGCAGTTCTTGGCCTTTTATTACATATGGTCTGTTTATGTACCGTAATCCAGCATGCAGTGGTTGCAAAATAAAACCCTTTTCATTTAAGTGAATTGGACACGATCTGACATTATTAGGAATATAAATATTCGAATTAACGAAAATATTAACACGCGATTGCATAGAAAGCCTTTGTACACCAATTTCTTCATTACAAATGAAACAGGATGCACTACGATTTTGTGTAAGTATATTGAGTCTTACGTGAGATTCATCTAGTTCCAATAATCGAATTTCATCAAGAATAGATCTATTACAATTCATGCACAATCTTGTTTGATCTGTCACTTCTAAAGCTGGATGTCCAGCATTATCACGTCGAAAGATAGCAATATCTCTCTTTACTAAATGATCATCGACATCAATGCGTCGCATTAATCTGGGCTGAAACCGTTGGTTACAAACAAAGCAGCTAAAGAAATTGCGCCCTGCCATAATTTAAAATAACTTTTTTAAACTGAATTAGTCAATGTTATACAATAAATCATTATAATGTTACTTCAAAAGCAAAAAAATGTATTGCAATTCTCTTCGAAACACTAGCAGATGACCCGTTAAATAAAAATATTAATACATCGAATGTATAACATATATGTTATAAAACTTCAATTTTAACAAAACGTTAAACTTTTTTCTAAAAAATATAACTAAATAATAAAAAAACAATACTGTATAAATCTCTGCGAAACTCTTTTTCTAATTTAAAAAAAGGAAAGCAAATAAAACTGACTATCAACGATTTTTCCGTGAAAATCTTCTAATATTTCATCTCAGAAAAGAAGAAAGAAAAATTGCAATATCTTTATTAACGTAAAGAACACTTTTAATAAATCACTACTTCTCATTAGATTTATGTAATAACTACAATCGACAAGAAAAATACGTCTATCTTAAATTATGTTTTGCAACTTTCTGACAAATGGAATATAAATAAACCAAAAAACATTAACGCGTCGCTTTATTCTACATTCCTTTGTTTATAAATAGTTTATGAATATGCATGGCAACGACATCCACCTTTTGTTATTATATATATATATATATATATATATATATATATATATATATATATAATATAATATAATATAATATAAAAATTGATAACAAACGATATTGTTATTTAAGAATCAACCCTTATGATTGAAATTCAAATTCTTTATTTCATGCTTTTTCTATACATATCTATCTATCTATCTATATATATATATATATATATATATATATATATATATATATATATATATATATATATATATATATATAGAGATAGATAGATATGTATAGAAAAAGCATGAAATAAAGAATTTGAATTTCAATCATAAGGGTTGATTCTTAAATAACAATATCGTTTGTTATCAATTTTTTACTGATATTTATAATATACAATAAAAAGTTAGCTTTAAGCATGTTGCAAAGATAAAGTCCTCGACTGATTGAGCTATAATATCTTTAGTGAATCATGAAATTGATTCAAGTGTTGAAAAAGAACTTTTTTCTTGCGGAAATAAAAATTGACAGGGTTAGTTTTTTTATTTTAGGACTATTGTCTTATTATTAGTTGTAATTGTTTTTGAATTACATTTTTTAAAAAAACTTACTGGACATTGATTCATAAATATTAATTTTACAGAATATAAATACTAAGAGTTGGACATAAGGGTGAACACCCCATATGAGTCATTACCGTTTATTTTTAGATTTACAAAACTTCAAGTACACAATAATGTAATTTTCTCTTTATTCTACAATATTTAATCCTTTTTAATCTATTCAAATCTGATATTCCAGTAGTTACCGCAAAAGACCATTTCAAGGGTTTCAATTGCTTGTATCTTAAAACCAGCTCCATATCCAGCAATTTGACAAAGGAAAAAGTTGTTCAGAATGCAAAAAGCTATAAAACCCCAAAATTTAAAAAAAATCGACTGAGAGCCAAAACTAATGTAAATCCTGCGGGGTCCTTTGGAAAATGGACATCAGGTAGATGCAATATACGCTGATTTCACAAAGGCCTTCGATAAAGATAACCATATTATATTTATTGAGAAATTGCGTGGAATGGGATTATCTTCAAATTTAATTTAATTTTTTGAAAATTATTTATCAGGAAGATTTCAAATGGTTAAGTTTAAAAATGAGTACTCAGAAGCATGTTTAGCAGATTCTGGTGTTCCGCAGGGCTCGAATCTTGGACCGCTCTTGTGTGTTCTTTATATTAATGACATTAAGATTATATTTAAAAATTCTCATTTTTTACTTTAAGCTGACGACCTTAAACTTTATAATGTTGTTGGTTCCAGCCTTTAAAATATTTAAGCTGATTTTGACCGAGTAATCCAGTGGTGTGACAGTAATCAAATGTCTATAAATGTAAAAAAAACTTATGTTATTTCATTTTCAAAAAAGTACTTTGATTTATTGTTACACTATTGGTCAAGAAGAATTGACAAGGGTTACTTGTATTCGGGACTTTGGATTACTTTTTTGCAGTAACCTTTCATTTAACAGACATATAAAGTGTCCCAGTCGAGTGTGTACATATTAAAGGGTTTTACTCTGCTGAAAAATTGAGACGAAAAGTCCTTTGCACTCTTTAAATATTTTTAGTAGTTTTTCTGTAAATCGCAATTAAAAAATTAAAAACTACGCATAGCTATTGGTCGTGCACGCTCTGTAAGCCGATAGGTGCAGCGTACTATTCGAACTTTGCGGGCCTGGGCGTGCACCAGCAACGCACGTAGAATAAATTTTTGACAATAATTCTTTTCTAGTTTACAAGTTTAAGACATGCAAACGTTGGATAGTACGCCGCACCTATCAGCTCGTGCGCTCGCTGCGCCTCGAACTGCAAACTTCACACTCGTGGAAATCATCTATTTTTCTTCCTAGATGCATATACTATTTTTTCTAACACACGTATACTGAAAGTACAAATATTTAATGAAACATTAAATACAATTACGCAACGGTTGAATACAACTAAAAAAGTTAGTTCCGTAACTGTTGAATGTAAATAAAAAAGTTAATTACGTAAGTTACGTAACGGTTGAATGTGAATAAAAAGTTAGTTACGTAACTTACGTAAGTTACGCAACTAACATTACTACATAACTAACATCAGATACGTAAGTTACACCAGTCGTTTAAGTTACGTAACTCACGTAACTGATTCACTAATGGTCATACTTTGATTTCTACTTTGCACCTAATAATAACTTTACCGAGTACGTAAGTTACTTTTCCTCCCGGTTCATGAAGTCAGCCGGAGGAAAAGTACTTTTCCTCCCGCTCGCAGGAAAAGATACACTTTTCTCCCGCTTGACAGGTAGGAAATTGTGTACTTTCGGTGCGTGTGTTAGAAAAAATTTTTTTTTTGAAATTGTAGAAAGTCATATAATTTAGAAACATTTTTTATACAAAATTAAATAAAAGTTTTTAAATAGTTTATTTAAGAAAAGATGTTAGTTAAGAATTTTAAAAATTCGAATATAGTAATGCATTGAAATTTACGTTGTTTTGGTATGTTAAAAGATTTTTAAAAAATCTAATACCCAATGGGCACAGGGACGTCTGAAAGATTTCTTAAAGACATCCCTTTTTGTCCGCTGACAATTCAGGGACAATGATGGTAATGTCTCTGAGTCATAAAAAAGACAACTAAAAGACGTTCTATGTCTAATCCAAAAGACGTCTAAAAGACATAAGAAAGGACGTCTTAAGTACGTCTTAAAGACGTCTTTTGGACGTCCTTTTTACATTTCTTCAGATCTTAAATAGACATTTCTTTTATAACATTTTCTAAGTTAGAACCAAGAAGTTTTACCTCCTGTCTCTAGCCTTCTTGGTTAGAACTCATTAATATTGTATTAAATTTATTTTAAGTTTAATTTTATTTTTTCTAAAATGTGGAGAAATAATGAAAAAATTCCTACGAAGCTGGGATCGAACTCGGATACCTTGGGCTTGAACCACTGCGCCTTAAGCACCTCAGCCGTTTGAAACAGATATGAACCTCTACAAAGTTAACGATCCCACTTGTCAATGAAATAAATTTAACTTAGAAAAATTCCAATGAATTTCACATTCATGAATTTCTAAATCCAAGTTGAACTCAGAAAATAATATTTTCTATTTAGAGAGTTAGAGTTAGTAATAATTAATCTAAATTATTTATCGATGATAAAATATTATAGTTAGCCAGTAATGTGCCAGCCATCAACCCCGTAAAGTATAAGTCATCATTTATGTAATTTGGTGTGATGATTATTTACGAAAACTGTGTTACGTTTACGAATATTTTAATATCCGTATATTTGATTTTTATTCAGAGAATCCTCAAATTCGGTGTTACCATCAAGTTTGCAACTTTTATATTCACCTAAATTTGAATTATATAAAATCCATTTAATTAATATTACCCTAAAAACACTCTCAACATTAATACACAAAAAGACATACTGATTTGTAATATCGTTACTCATAATTTCATTATAAAACAATTTCTCAACAACCTACTTTTTAATCGGTTATTTAGTACAAATAATTGTGCAAGATAGAATTGTCTTTATTCTTAATAATAAAAGCTAAGATGTTTCTGAGATGATTTCGATTGTTTCTCAATAACAAAGTGTTACATTTTAGTTGTTGAAATTACAAAATTCTGCAAGCTGTCAGAATTTCACTTAGTAACAACTAAGTGCAAAAAGACTTTAATGAGGATTTCCTCACTTAATTGTCATTCTATAAAACCAATGAAAATGGAGAAATCTGGGCAGTTGCCCGCGTAAACTTGGCGAGACTAAGTCAAAAGGCAGTTTAAGTCAGGCAAGAGTACCTGAAATTATTATATATTTGTCAGTCATATAGACTTGCTTTGATTAATTTTTGTAAGACACAAAAGGTGGTCTCAATTTATAATTCTAAAATTGACATTTAAGTTATTTAAATAAAGAATAGAAGTTTACAAAGAAAACAACATTGACAGCATATTAATATTAAAGGAAACAAGCATTTTAAAAGTGAGTTATAAAAATTGACAAATACATATATACATACACGCAATTTTAAAAACATATTGAAGTTGCATATATTATTCTGGGAATATTTTTGTCAGATTAAAAGAAATTGTTGTATTTAAAAACTACTATGGTTTATTTAAAATATATATTATAAATATTTCTTTATTTGATTTTTATTTATTTCTATTCCCAAACAGTAATTTATTACAAATTCTATTCTTATTTATATGACACAACTGTCACGTAAATGAAATTAATAATTACGTATAGGGAAGAATCCACTACCTTTCTTATTTGCTGAAGAGCATTTTCGTTATCTAAGTGCAATTTGAATTAATGATAAAATAATTTCTTTTATTTTATTTATTTAAATCGTTTCTCAACATTCGGTAATATCAATATTTAGGTAATCTGCTTCGATTTCTTTACAATAAGAAAAATTATAAAGCTCCCCTCTTAAGATTTCAATTTTGAAATGACTTATGGTCATGTTATGTAGTGGTCATGAACCTCATATACTTTACAATAGGAATACGTGACCACTGAATAAAATTACCTCATAGGCAATTTTAAAGTTTTTAGACTTGATTTATATTTATATTTTTAATTTCTTTAAAAAATAGTTTTTTGTGTATCTATAATATTACTATTATATAACTTTCCAATGACTTTGAATCCTTTTTCATTTAGATCAAGTATTACTGTTTGGAGATAGTAATATATGTTAGTGGTAGTTTTAAATAGTAAAAAATGTTTCAAATATTTTTTGTTTTAAAGAATACTAGAATAATTAATTTCGTTTTATATTTCTAAACAGAAAAATTCTTGGTGTTTAAAAGATTAATTAGATGTATGATATGATTTCCTTTTTATTTAATTGCATACGTTAATAAGAGATAACCCAATTGAGATAGATTGACTCATATATTTAAATATTAATATTTATCAATGTTTACTTGTTTCTTATTATATATTGCATATCTTATAAAAGTTTCATTGCAGAAATGTTTGCGGAATTAGGATTATAAAAAATATGATTCCAAGAAGAACTTATTCATCACTCTATACGTTCAATTATGAAAAACGCAAATGTAAAAATTATAAAAATGCTTGTGTAAGAAACATGGCTCAAATGATATTCCGTACGTCTCAGAGCAATGATGCTCTATTTAATGTGAGTGGTGCTATTGAAGCAATAAATAATACACGGCAGTCTAAAAGAAGGTGAAGAGTGAACAGAAATAGATGAAGAGTTTTAAAATCTTGTTTTTAATTACCTAGAGGATATAAAAAGCTGTGAAGGTAATGTGAAAAAAAACACCCAATACATTTTCTATTCCTAGTGTCTTATATGGGTAGTTCTACAATAGAGGAATTATATGATGTCCAAGGTTGTTTTTTACAATAATTTTGAAAAAAATTAAATTATTATGAATTGGAACTGTAGTGTTTAATGATTTCTATTATGCCCCAAAACGTTTCCAGGTTTCAAAAAATAAGCATTTAAGTCCCATATTCTCAGTTTCCTGGCACATCTTAATATGAAAATGAAAGTTAATAAAATAAATAAATATTATTTTTAAGCGTTAAAAACGCTTAAATACAAATTTACACTTAGATTATAATTTTAAATAGTTGTAATTTACAAAGATTTAAATAAAGGTTACATTACTATATATTTTATTTAAAAAAATTATCTTAAATTTTGTCCCTTAAATTCATTCTCAGTTTCCTGGTATCATAAAAAACGTTAAAATTATTAAGAAAATTTTTATTCCGATTAATTTACCATTTTTCATCTTCCAATCAAGTATGTCATTTGAGAAGTTTTGTCCCCATATTTTACTTTGGAAATCATTAGAATAACCCTTCTTTTAATGTAGGCAAAATACATATTCCAAGTGAAAAAATATTAAAGATTGTAATTCTGCTCTTTTTAATATAGGCATTTTCATCTCCACGGTAATTTTTACTATTGTAAGTGCAATTTTACATTTAAAAATTTTTTATCTTTGACAGCTGATTGATATTTAAGGTTAGAGGATCCTCTGAGTGCTCTATTGTAAAATGAATCAACAGAATTAAATTGTTTTATACGTTATATAAATAGAAAGGATTCCAAATGAACAATCAAAAATTCTTTACATTAAATTCATAAATATCTGTTCGTAAAGGTATAAAAACTTTTACCCTAACAAAATAATATATTAAATAAACTTACCATTTCGGTGCTTTGTAAAAACACTTTTTTTCAGAAGGACTTTTATTTGCTTTATAACTTGACATGCAATTTTTTATAGGGGTCGTCCATAAAGCATGTGATACATATTTTCGGTAATCTAGACCCCCTCCCCCTCATGATGCTTTTTCCATACACAGTTAACATGGAGTGTGATATTTTGCTGACCTCCCCCCTACCCCCTAAAGTATCACATGCTTTATGGATGACCCCATAAAACAATTCATATTATTATTATTTTATTGTTATTATCAACTTGGTACATAACCAAAAACTACGTAAATAAAACTTTTATCATGGACAGCGTGAAAGGTACATATTTTCTCCTGTAGGAGAAGCCTCTTGACTGCCGATGACAAAGATCTTTGCCATTTCGTACTTTGCTTTGACTGCCGCCAAACAGACAATCTTTGTCATAATAAAATTGAAGTAAAAACGTAAAAAATGATTGAAAATTGAAAAGAAAATGGTTTCCAGAATGCCAACACAATACTATATATATTTTGAAATTAAATGAATAATAAAAAGGTTTAGAATCTCTTACTGTAATGATTTTGTAAGCTTCTTAGTAAGCTATGTAAGGTCACCGCGTAAGATAACTATAAAGTTAAGGTAAACCTAAAATTTCCGCAATATATAAGCAATATATTAAGACCATGGTAAACTTACATGGCAAAGTCATGGTAAGCTTACAAAATATAAGGTCACTGCAAACTAGTCATGTACGCTTGCTGCGAACTTATCGAGTAAGGTTACGATAAGATTACAGTACGCTTACACGATAAGCTGCAGTTAGAGATTTTAGCAAATTTTTAAAAATCTTTGCCATGGACAATACCATGCATTTTTATTTTAAAAGTGTCTAAAATCGCTTAAAATAAGTTACTCGGAGGTTTTCGGGGTCGCTGGTTACGAATCTAATGTCGTTTTTCTAAATTCAAAACGGTGGACCCAATTTGGCAAACTGTAAATGCAAGTTTTCAACCATTATCTGTTAAAAAAATGTAAGTAAAGAACAACTTTACCTTGAAAATAACTATATGCAATTAACCACTAAACAAGTTCTTAAAGTAATAAAATCATTAAAGTCGACTGCTACAGCTGTACCTGGTGAGATTCAGAGCTTTTTACCTAAGGATCACGTCTCTATCTTTGCTTATCCTTTAACACTTATCTTTAATTTATGCCTATTGCGAAGTGTGTTTCCAGAGTCTTGGAATATGGCGAAAGTTCTTCCGGTCTATAAATCTGGCGATAAATCGAGTTGCACGAACTACAGACCAATTGCAATAATTAATAATTTTGCCAAAATATTTGAATTTTGTAATTAAATTTTCCTCTTAACCTGAAACTCTTAATATTACAATATTTAAAAAATTGTTCTCACTTCGTCAAAGTTGGTAACATTCAATCTAAATCCTTTATCCCCATCTATGGTGTTCTTCAGAGTTCAGCCTTAAGCTCCCCTCTTTTTACTATTTATATTAACGATGTCAACGAATTAAAATCTATAGGGATCTGAAATACTGCCATACGCATTCTGGTGTCAGAAAATTTAACTAATACAACGGGGTCGATTTTGACATTTTACATGAATAATTTCTAAATTCTCAAGTTTTATATTTAAAAATCCTAAAATATAGCATGATAATAAATAATTAAATTAATTTGTAGAAAAGAAAATACTACGCACCAGTCACATTCAGTATAATAAATAATATTGCTTAATATTTTGAGATATCCACTGTAAAAAAAGACATGATGATTTTACCATGTCCGACGTGGTAAATAAGTTACACCAAGTCGTAAATGGTAAATCGTAACGGCAATAATCTCTCTCTATTTTGTCAGCATAAATATTTATTTAAACTTATTTAATTAATTGCATTCTCAGTTAATGAAGATTTTTAATTAAAAGTAGTTTATAATTATTATTTTTTCGTTACAGTATGTCTCCAACAACATATTTATTTAATGTTTTCAGATTGGTAAAAAAGAGGCACAAAAACATCTAAAACATAACCTTAAAATTATTCTTTAACTCGATTAATCCTTACTTCTCTTGAAAAGGAAACTGTATTTCCCACTTTAAATTTTAATTAAATATTTAGAGCAGATATTTTTCAACTTTTTATTCAAATAAATAATGTTTGTCGATATAAAAATAATTCTTTTATTGACAGATGCATTTACTGATGCGATTTATTTTACTGAATATATTAAATATTTAGAGCGTATTTCATTATATAGTTTTTTAAGACATGCAAATAAACAAACTGAAACAATTTTTAGCCCCCAATTAACTTTATTCAACTTTTTATATAAAAAATAATTAAAAAGATACCGACTATAGAAATTCAAATTCAAATAACTTTCATCAGTTGTCGGTAAAAATGATAGTAAACATACCTGATGAATATCTTGTTGCAATTACTAGATAAACTTATTTTAAAAAAGTTACATTTTTCTCTTAATTTTCGGTTGTCTACAATTTCATTAACCTTTATTATCATAAACTACAATTTTTATTACAATTGAAACGTTTTTTCATTAATTTAAATGATATTTTCTATTGAACGTATTGGACTTTCTATAGACAACGGATTCGACCAAACACTCCAATACGTTAAAATTCAAATAACGTATTCAACCTATCGAGCTTCAATACGTTTTCTCGATTCTCCCTATACAACTTTTTTTACAGGGCCCGTTGTCGACCGCCATGTTTGTTAGTGACGACATGATTTCAGATTCCTATTCACCTGCGGCTAGTTAGTTGGCTCCTGGAGATATAATTTTGAAGTTGTTCAAAATTAATTTTAATATATTGTTTCTTGTACAGAATTTTAAGGCACATCATTTTTCTCTTAACATTTTTTTTATAATTTTTCGTTTTCACGTAAATTGAAAAAAACGTGATTTTTTAAGTTATGAAATTTTGACTTCAACTCGTGCCTACTTCGTTAAATATTAACATTTTTTCCCGAAATTTACACACAATATTCTTGAAACTACATATTCCAAAAAGTGAAATAGTGTTCGAACATTTTTTTTGAAGTTTTATGTTCAAGTAAATAATTATTCAAATAATTTTGGCAAAAAAATGATTCTCTCATTTTCAATTGAAAAAGTTAAGTGAGGAATTTTTGTATTTAAAAACTTCCAGCGACAAAAATGCTCATCAATATGTTAGGAAGTTTTTTGGATAATATCTCGTCATTTTCATTTTATAATAAATTAAAAATAATAGAGCAATTTTAACAGCGTCGCGATATGCTGTAAAATTGCGACGTTTCTTTGTCAAATTGTCTTTGGCTTGGATAAAAGAAAAAGAGGCACAGTTGTCAGTCTTGATGATTCCCAGTAGTTAATCAGATCCTAATCAGCAAATCGTTAGTTGTCGAAACTCTCAACTAGTAAAAGAATTTATTATTAAAAAAACGTACAGCATATTATCTTTAATTTTGTATATAATTTTATATTAAGCGGTACTGTCGTGTGAAAAGATAATTTGTAAAATTAAAAACTATCGTTATTTAGAATTTTATCTCTTAATTGAGTATGAACATCAAAACTAAGGGGTTTTGTCATAATGTCAGCCAATTGTTTCTTGGTAGAAACCCATTCAATTGTGACACGGCCGTATTTAACACATTCTTTCACATAATCCTGGTGAACATCCGTCATATGTCTCAACCTATTTCCACCGTTCGTTTCAGCACAAATTGTAGCAGCTTTATTATCACATTTGAGAATTGACGGAAGAAAACTAGTTTCGAAAATTCTCATAAGAGATTTATTTGTTGCAATGATTTCCTGGCAAGCCTGACTCATAGCAACATATTCAGCTTCGCAAGTTGATAGAGCTACATAAGATTGTTTATTCGCGTTTTTGGTCGGATCAATTTGATGTCTGCTTAAGACATTTACCGCATAAGCTATATCCGGGCGTGTTGCTCCAGATAAATATAGAAGGCTACCAATCGTTTCACGGTACGGAAAAACAAGGGGTTTATCGTTAATTTCATAACTGTCGTTTTCTTCTCGTTCCCTTCGTTCACGATTAGCAACTTGTCGTGTAGTCATCGGTGTATTTTTAGAAAAATCATTTTCAAAACCAAATTTAGTTAAAATTTTCTCAATGTACTTTTTCTGAGTGACTGTCGTGTTTCTTAGATTTCGTTGTCTTTGAATGTCCATACCTAAATAGTGTTTAGGTTCACCCAGGTCTGTTATTTCAAAAGATGTCATTAGCTGGTTTTTAATTTCTAACATCTTTTTACTGTCGTTACTGGCTAATAAAATGTCGTCAACATAAATTAATAGTATAACTATTGAATTGCCAGACCGCCAAGTGAATAAGCAAAGTTCGTAATCATCGTTAATTAGATTTAAGGAGATAGCAACTTCAGAAAATTTTTGTTCCACTGTTTCGGACTTACTCTTAAACCATAAATTGCTTTGTGAAGTTTGCAAACTTTAACCTGTCGTGAATTTTGATGAATTTCTACACCGTCGGGAATTTCCATGTAAATCTTGTCTTCTAAAATTCCGTTTAGAAAGGCAGATTTAACATCTAATTGACATGCTTCTAAATCGTAATAGTTAATTATCGCGAGAACTGTCCTTACTAAAGTTAATCTGGAAACTGGTGCATAGGTTTCTTTCAAGTCGTATGAGTTAGTGTCTTTAAAGCCTCGAATTACTAATCTAGCTTTAAATTTGATATTACCGGGACTGACGTACTTTCGTTTGAAAACCCATCTCGAATCTATAATATTAGGCTTTTTACCATTTTTACCAATTTCTGGTCGATCTACTATTGACCATACTTTGTTTTTGCTTAAGGACATCAATTCGTCATTAATCGCTTTTAACCATTCGTCTTTGTCTACAGATTCTATAGCTTGTTTGAAATTTAACGGGTCGTTATTAATTTTGGCATGAAAACTAAATAACTGTTTGAAACATTCGTTACTTTAGAAATTTCGATAAAACTGATATCAGCAATTTTCCGATTACGCATCTCGTAAGGTTCTCTAGTGACTTTACTCTTTTTAGCTTTTAGTGAAATTTCGTTAGACTCTACTCCCTCCGTTTCTAACAATCTTTTTCGAGGTCTACCGCGTTTCTTGATTTGAGCTCCCTCCGTTTCTAACAACGTATTTTGATTTTCAGAATCATTTTTTTCGTTACTGTCTTCGAATTTCATGAACCAGTCGTTTACGGATAGATTTGTTTTAGAAAGGGGCCAGTTCTGTATCGAGTCTTTGTTGTATTTGTCACCGAAAACAATTTTCTCGTTAAAGCGAACATTTCGTGATTCGAAGAATTTTCCTGATTCGGGATTAAGAAAAATATAACCTGAAGTCGTATAACCTACAAGGACACCTCGTACTGCTTTTGCCGAAAATTTAGAGTCAGGTTTTCTCGTTATTAACCAATATGCCAAACAACCAAATCGTTTTATTTGATTTAAATCAAAATGAAAATTTGGCGCAAAAATACTCAAAGGGGTTTTGAAGACAATAGATCTATGCGGAGTTCTATTGTAAACATAAATTGCAGTTCCTAATGCTAGGTCCCACATGTTTGGTGGCAGTTTAGAGTCAAACATAGTCGATCTAATTTTCTTTTGAATCGTTTGATTAAGACGTTCTGAGACTCCATTGTGCTGAGGAGTGTCAGGATTAGCACACTGTCGTTCAATGTTTTCGTGTATTAAAACTTCGTTTGTGTAACCGCCCATAAATTCGGTTCCTTGATCAGATCGTAGATAGCAAATCTTTTCGTTAGTTCCTAGTAAATTTCGTGTACTTTTTATAAATTTTTCTAAGCACAAACCCGTTTCGTCTTTTGTTTTCATCGGGTAAGCTAAGGCCAGTCGTGAAAAGTCGTCAATGAAAACAACAATATACTGATAATTGTGAGGATATGTAGGTGGAGAAATTTTACCCATCACATCAGAGTGAATTATTTGTAACGGTCGTGACGCTCTATTTCGTTGGTTCTGAAACGGTAATTTATTAAGTTTTGTGAGAGCACATATCTCACAATCGAGAATATCGTCGTCAAAAACTACAGTCTGAAGGTCTTTATTTTCTTTTCACAAACTTTACAATTTTCTTAAATAGCCAACCGACGCATGGCCCATTCGTACATGCCAGAGCATGGTTTTATTATTTTTAACAAATTCGTTGTAACTGTTATCGTTAAAGGGAGTGAATTCGTTTAAAACTTCTACTTCGGATATTTCACCAACATTCGTTATTGTTCGTTTTATCATTGAGCTATCAAAATCGGAAATTAGTTTATTATTAGTAATTTCGGAATTTTCTTGAGTTACTTTTTCGGATTCTTTTTCCAGAATTTTGTTTAAAAAGCCGTTTCATCAATTTCGTTTGGAGTTACGGTTATTACAGTCGTGTCGAAAATAGTTGCTGCGGGAAGAATTGAGGAGTTTGAATTATTTTTTTCAATAGCTTCGGCTAGTTGTCTAAGTGACAGCAGGTTTTCTGAAACTGATTCTGTATAAATCGCGTTTAACAATTGAAAAGGTTTATTATTGTTTGTTATTACATTGACATTTCCGGTACCTTGAGCGATTTAATTAGCTTGACTGTCTTTATTAGCGCATTTAATTTTTACATAAAAAGATCACATAATTGTGATTTTTATTTTCTAAATTATTTGATTTCGAAAGACTATAAAGATATACGGGCAAGGTTTTATTATTTTGCGAGGTGGAAACAGACCCAGACAATGACAATGATGTACTTTCAGAATTAATTTTATTTGACATACCTGATTGATTTTGATGAACCTTGGTGAAACCAACTTTCGGTGTTTCACTCGTACCTGTTCGTGACTGTCTTTGTTTAAGTTGTGAATAGTTCTTTTTGTCTAATAGTTGTTTTTGTGGTTGACTGTCGTTATTCTTTTTATAACGATTTTTGTTACCATTAGCTTGCTTAAAAGCTTTGAAAAACTTTTTATTTTGATTTGATTGATATTTGAACTGTCGTTTATAATTTGGACGTGGAGGAAAGTTAAAACGGTCGTTAGAATTATTTGAGAACTTACCCGTCATTCCTCTGCCTCTGCCTCTCGTTTTGGCCAGTCTAGTCGTTTCTCGCACTCGAATGCCTTGTGCGTCGTGAATTTCTGACATTCGTTACACTTGCGTAGACCTTGTCCCTTTAGGGGACACTCGTTTTGGAGGTGACCATATTCGTCGCATTCGTAGCACCTCTCATTGATCCATTTACGCTGATTCGAGTTCGTAAAGTGAACTTAAAGCTTCAAAATTTAGTCCTTTACCGGTTTGATTTTGAACTCAACAGATTGAATCTCAGGTAGTTGGTTCATGATAGCATTAAATAGGGCATCTCGTTTCTCTTCGTCGGACAGTGAAATCGAACCGGGGTCATTTTCATAATTTAATACAATTTCTTCAAATCGTTCTAAAAATTTAGCTGCCGATTCTCGTTTCACGTCGTATTGAATTGAATAAAGTTGTTTTCAAATTGCTACGCTCGTTAAATTTACTTCGCATCGTTTAAATTCTCGTAATTTTTTACCTATTTCAACAGGATCTTTGATATGTAAAACACGTGTGTGATAAATTTTATCGAGCCGATTAGTTAAGATATCTCGAACTCGAAATTTATGTTTTTCTTTTAATTTGTCGTTTAAACTTTCTGAGGAGAAACTGTCGTATCAATATCATAAAGCAAATCAGTCGTTCGTAGTTCGGATGCTAAAAATTCATAGAAATGTTCAAATTTAGTTTGAGACGTTAATTTATATTCGTGTTTAATACCGCTTTCTTTACCAATCAATTCGATTTTAATTGCTTCTTTAAGTTCATTCGCGTAAAGGTTAGAATCGAGCGAGCTCTTATCACTTACTAATGTTAAATTTTTAATAGCCGGTTGAGTATTGTTTGAAATTTTTTTTATCAGAGGTGGTCAAATTCGCTTCGATGGGGACAGTCGTTAGTTTGAAATTTGGAGGCATAATTATTTCATTAGTAATTTTTGGTCTTTTTACCTGGTTGTCAGATTCACAACGGTCGAGACACATTTTTATGCTGGCTTGAATTTTTTCATGTATATTAAGTGTTGTATCCATGACTTTGTCTAGTTGGATAATTTTGGCATCTATTCGTTTTTCAATTTCTGTCAATTCGGTTAGTCTCGTGTCAGAAGTACTGTCGTTATTTAACTGTCGTTTTATACCAGAAGAGTAACCAATTGCACCTTCTTCGTTAGTGGGAATTGGACTGTCGTTACTGTTTTTAAGTTTGTCGTTATTTCTCTCGTTACCACAGATTTTGTTAATTTTCTTAAAATTACAGTCGTTATTAATAGGCAATTGTTTGTTTTTATTGTCGTCTTTCGTTTCATTGTCTGAATGCGAATCGTTGACCGTGTCGTATTTGATTTCTTGAGTAGAACTGTCATTGGAGGATTTGTCAGAGTTTTCTGGACCAAGTGAATTTTCCTGTTTCTCTGCGTCAAAAATTGTCGGAACTGCTTCGTTGATTTCAGGACCGTTTTTTGAGTAACTGATGGCACACCTATCAGATAAGATTTCAAATATATAAAACTGTCATTTTGTTATGTTGTTGACAACACTGTCGTACTGTCGTTTCGTATCGTTAGACAATTCGTTATTTAACTATACTGTCATAAAAAAATTATTTCGTTAATTAAATTGTTAAATAAATAAACAATCGTATACTATCGTAAACTAATCGTTTTATATTAATTACCTGAAGTGTTAGCTACTTCATTAATAAGGTTATTAATGTCTGATACTATTTCAGACTCTGACACAAGTTGTTCCTCGGGTCCAACGGTCGCCGCTCACTGGAGTTGACAATTCTCTCGCCTCTGTTAGTTCAATTACCATATCGTTCCAATCTTTTTTAAGAGATTGTTTACCTTTAAGTGTATATGGGCGATTCCACGTGAGATTTTAGTCGACCTCTTAAAATCGTCCAAAAATATTTTTTTTCTATTCTGTATGAAAAAAAATAGATACGTATATTTTTATTTTTGTTTAATTGTCCAAATGTTCGAGTTACGAATTTTTGCACTTTTAATTGCAGACCTATATTCAGTAGCTTATAAGTCCGAAAACATTTAGTTTAGAAAAAAGTCGTCAAAGAACGAAAGTTTTAGTTTTATTTCGACTTTTAGGAAATGAGAAATTTTTTTTCATTTTTTATTAAAAAAATAAAAAAAAATTATAAACAAATTAATTTCCTTAACTTTGGGTATTATAAATTTTTAATTTTCTTTTTTCAAAACATACCTGTAAAAGATAAGAAGGTTTTGCAAAATGTTTCAGAGTGGGCCTGACAAGTATAATGGATTAAAAAAGATAAGTAAGCTACCCGTGCAGGTCGCACGCCCGCGGCGCAATATGATTTTTTTACAATTTACTATTAAAAATTGTCTAGACCCTACAAATTTTATCGGATTTTGATTATTATTAAATTTGCAGGCTCTAGACACTTTTTAATAGTAAATTGTAAATATTTTTTAACCCATTAAACTTCTCAGGCCCACTCTGAAACTTTTTGCAAAACCTTCTTATCATTTACAGGTATGTTTTGAAAAAAGAAAATTAAAAATTTATCATACCCAAAGTTAAAAAAAATTAATTTGTTTATAAATTTTTTTTATTTTTTTAATAAAAAATGAAAAAAAAATTTTTTGTTTTCATTTCCTAAAAGTCTAAAGAGAACTAAAACTTTCGTTCTTTGACAACTTTTTTCTAAACTCAATATTTTCGGACTTATAAGCTACTGAATATAGGTCTACGGTTAAAAGTGCAAAATTTCGAAAATTCATTACTCGAAAATTTTGACAATTAAACAAAAATAAAAAAATACGTATCTGTTTTTTACGATACAGAATAGAAAAAAAAATATTTTTGGCCGATTTTAAGAGGTCGACTAAAATCTCACGTGGAATCGCCCATATGTAAATTAGATTTCAAGATATGCAGAATATATTTTTTATAATAACAGAAGCGAAAGTTAGTCGTTTGCTCTTAAAACATCAAAACAGAACACATATGTTATGATGAATTAGAACTGATTTGTTCCATTGCACTTATTACTATTAAGTACAATAAAAGAAGCAAATCTAGTAGTTTCCCAATCATTAGAAGTGAACACAACTCCATCAGAAGAAAGAAAACAACCCAGAAAACGGATTTGTGTGTCAAAAAAAAATATTCGTCAATTATAAGTTCTGTCGTCAACAATCGTTAAATTAAAATTTCAATTATCTAATAATCAAAAAATCTCGTTTAAAGAAAAATTCTTCGTTTATCGTGAAAGTTTTATTTGAGTAATAACCTCATAAAATAAAATATAAACTGTCGTTTAAACAAACGGTCCTTCGTTTAATAAAAGCATTTTCATTTTAACGACATCAATTATTAAAATGATTTATGTATATACTTTGATTCAAAATTTGAATCAAAAGATCTTTTTTTACATTTGCAAGAATTACATTAATAATTTATATTGTAATCAATAAATAAAATATTCTTTAAAGCAATTTCTAGAAATTTTATATTTGTTAAGTATTAAACTGTCGTGATTTTATTTATTTACCTAGTTCGAACTTCGTTAGTTTTAAATTTCCTTGTGAGAAATGAGTACAGATAAAATAGGAAGAGTGTCATTTATCAAGCAAAAGTTATCATAATAAGGTAGGAAATTCATTAATCATGATAAGGTAGGAAATTCGTTAATCAAGATTAGGTAGCAAATTCATTGATCATGAAAATTTCCTGTCTCAACTCGTTTACACGTCGTTTTGTTAAATTTTTAAATTTCAATAAAAAAATTTGATAGCAGTCGTTTATTTCAGCCAAAATGATTCTTATTCTGGGATTTAAAAAAATTAAACAATCGTTAAAAGAATTTGACTGTTATGTAGTAAATTAAATAACTTACATAGGATGATCGTTTCATCGTTTGGAAAAACGACTGTAAGAGAAGAGCTGTCGATTTTCATTTGCACTTCAACATCTACAACACTGCTATCCATGTCGACAACTTGTAGGCATTTCTTTATAATCTTTTTTGCTACTGTTGCCATTGTAAACTGTCGTTTGGATCCAACAAACTTTCGTATACCACTCGTTCCTGTTATGTGCACACGCGCTGAAGGAGGTTAACCACGCCGCGAGCACGTCGGTCGCCAGGAATTTTAATTTTTCGAAAATTTCCCTTATTCACTTATCCCAGCGCAGTTGAATCGATGCTAGGCCCATAACCTGTTGGCATGCGCTTTTGTTGGGATAGGATTTGTGAATAATAATAGTATATTATGCATCTAGGGTGGAATTGCGTGTTTTTGCGCCAAGCGTGATGTATGCAGAACGAGCCGTAGCACGAGAGCGCCGAAGGCGCTCGAGTGTAAGGGCGAGTTTTGCAAACATCGCGCGAGGCACAAAAACATTCCACCCGTGGTGCATATGTTATTTTCTACAAAACATGCAAGAAAAACTAGTGTCAACAAGTGTTTAAGAACGAGGAATGATTTATTTGGATAGCTGTTTCGCCTGTCAGAAATGAGATACTGTGGTACAGACTAGTGTACCGATATACATTAAAACGTACTCAGCTGTTTGATCGCGCGGGGGGTTCGGGGGGCCCCGACAGGGTCCAGGGGCAGAGCCCCGGCCAAGGGGTTAGAATACTTAGAATAATTTTTAATGATAATTTTTAGGTAAGTTGGCTACACATTCCAGTGTTGTCATCACGAAGTTATCAATTTGACTATTTTTCAATGTTGCCATGTTAATAGGGAAAAAACACGAGTTTTTCGTGCATGTGTTGTAGAAACACTTTTATATGAGCACAAAGTAACTGTCGTTTATTTGAACTTTTGAGATGCACGTCGTAACAGTCGGAGGTCTTCAGTTAGAGAGAGAGAGAGAGAGAGAGAGAGAGAGAGAGAGAGAGAGAGAGAGTCGGTGAGAGAGTCGGTGAGAGAGTGCGCGCGCATAATACTTATACTCTGACCCATAACGACTAGAGTCAATCTAGTGAACCAAACCGCGAACATTTAAATTCAACATTTAAGCTAATAAATAATTATTTGAATCAATTTATTAAAATTATTTTATTTTATATTAAATGCAAAAATTTTTTTAAAAATATTTAGTATTTTTTTAATTTACTATATATATGTGAGACATTTTATTTCAAACCGTTCCACCGACAAAAAACAATCGCAAGGAGATAGAATATCTAATAATTTTTATTATATAAAACTTTAATTGTTTATAATATATTATACACTAATTCAATAAAGAATTTCATGAGCTTTCTATTGCTATTTTTATTATATTAAATTTCTGACAATTTCGTAGAGAAATTCCTGTTCGAAATGTTAAACTCTTAATATCACAAAATACCCCCCCGACAATTTTTATCAAAATTATATGAAAATAAATCGTAAATTTTCTAGTTTCTATTCCCATTTAATATATTATGAACATTTGGTGGGATTAATAGAAAAAAAATTATTTATAAAATGTGTTTTTGAAAAATTTGACAAATAGTATGAAGTTGAACCTTAATCCATTCAACTTACATTCAATATCGTACTATTTGTCAAATTTTTTAAATAATTTTTTTCTATTAATCCCATCAAATGTCCATAATATAGGGGAATAGATTCGGTTGTGGGCATAGTTTCGTTTTTGACTCATAATTTGTCTCCTTGTAGATATTAAGCAAACATATGTATATGTATTTAAAGGTGGGGACCTTAGCTAACTCGTGAAGAAAATAAATTGATTCCATTGACTAGAAAAATTTTATTAAAAATTCAATAAATTGGTCATTTTTCTAACAAAAAAAATTTTAGTTCGGTTGTGGGCACTCTTGAAAAATCAATTAAAAATGCAAAAAAATTAATTAAGTAACCATTCATTAACTACATAAGAATGATTTCTTTTAACTTTGATAATACATGCTCCCTATGTAAGGGCATACAAGATTTCTCACACTGAACATGAACTGCCCAGTTACTACAATTACTATAACTGCGAACGACGTACGAACATCAAAGTCTCATTATATTAATTTCCGTGCTGGACCACGAAACTCTTAAAATTCATAAAACACTATTAAATGTTGTAAGGAATTACTTATGATTATATCGACAACGATATTTCACGATTTATCTAAAATAAGAGTGGTGTCCACAACCGAATCAATTTAGATGCCCACAACCAAACTTGACGATCATTTTGAAACATCATGAAAAAAATTTTACTTGTGGACATTTTTGTGATGCTTGGTATTGGATTATAAAATATAACATATTTGCCAGATTAGACAAATCTCATTTCTGTCAAAAGTTCTGCGTGGGTATCCACAACCGAACCATGCCCACAACCGAACTTCTTCCCCTATCAAATGGGAATATAAACTAGAGAATTTACGCTTTATGTTTCTTCTGTACATCAGATAATATGTAGACTAAAATTAGAAAAGTTATAAACATTTTAAAAAATTAAAAATATGTCATTATGGTCTGGTCGCCGCAGAAAATTAATGCGATATGAAGGAATATTACTAAAAATGTCCCGTAAATTACAGAAGAATACTGAAATGCACTTGAAAATGGTAAAAGAAAATATAAAATTCATATAAAAATTAATTTAAAAACGTTCTCAGTAGAGGAGACTGGGTTTAACCCGCTCACTTTTTTTCAGAACGATAAAAACCTAGGAATTTATTCTCCAAATCTAAATTAATTTATATAATTTGATAGCTTATGATTTCTACTAACAAAATGAAAAAGAATTTTTGATTTATCTTTCTTAGTTTTACTTAGGGAAAATTTTTAATACACATATACCAAATTTCAAAATCACAATTTTCCAGGGTGAATCCGCTCGCCCCTCGGGGTAAACCCGATCACTTGATTTTTATAAGAATTTAAGGTAATCACGACAGTTTTATTTTGTATATATTAAATTTCTCTTTATTTCCGTCTTCAGTATGATTTATTAATGACAAATTATGAGTTCTATAAACAATAAATATTTGTTTATTAAATAATATGTATAGGTTTTATGAATTGCAACTGTGAATTTAAATAATATTTTATTAGAAGAAAATTAAAATATAGTTACAATTTTTTATTTAACAAGTTATAGATTTTATTATTGATACTAGAACAAATTCTTGCGCGCTACGCGCGTCTGTTCATTTAAAAATACATGATTATTGGAAATTCAATTTTTTTATTATTTACTAACTCTTTTTAAAGTGTTCCAATGAATTTTTCTTTAAATCCTAAAACAGAATGATCAATACTGTTTTTAAAAATAAATATAAATATAAGTTAAACAAATTTTTATTTTATAACTAATTTACTTTTCTATTATGATCCGATTTTATAAATAAAAAAAAAGAAAATATATAAAGCTTTATTTAATTATTGTGCGACTCCTACTTTTTATGACTATTCGATATCTTTTAATTTGGAAAATAATTAACTAAAATTTTTCCTTTCTATTTTCAATAAACCTATAAAATTCTGCTAAAAATGACTCCTTAACAATAGAAAATATTAATTTTTCAATAAGATATTTTAGAAAGACCCCATTTTCAGTGATGTGACTAATTTTTTTATGTCTTCCTAAAAAGTGAATGTCTTTCAACATTTCTTTAGAATATGGAAACGATTAAAGTTGCAAGATAAACTTGGAAAATTTATTATGGTATTTTCACTACTGAAAAATAATTTTTAAAAGTCACATATTCTTAATCCTAAAGTTCACTAAATGTTTAATTTCAGTTAAATCGCTTCCATATTCTAAAGAAATATATGTATAGATAAAATCTTTTAAGAAATCTAAATTCCAAAAGAAAATGAAATCCCTTTTTTAAGGGAGGGTTAGGTTTACATTATCAAAAAATAACAATAACAGTTAATTGGTATATACATTTATTGTATAATATCAACATTTTCTGTCGAATTATCATTTCTGGCAATGTGATATTATCATACGCACCCTGCCAAAAATGGATTCTATGTGATATAATCCAGATTATAATTCTTATGCTATTTTAAATTGTATATAGAACAGTTAACCAGAATTATAAAATTGAATATCTAAGTATTACCACTTTCAAATTATTGATCATATTAATTCCGATTGTAAAACTTGCATCATTATAATTGGACATTGCGTTATTTAAAATAAATAAAATAAACTAATGATAAAGTAAAGCATAATGCTATAATTCTTTTTAGATTTATAAAAACGAAATTACCAGAAATTTACAAACCTAGGAACTAAAATAGTAGCACATGTAAAAGAGTTCGATCACAACAAATTTTTAAAACAACTCTAACCTCATAAATATGACAATTAGAAAAAAACATGTTGCTATAGTAATAATCTAGAATTATAATTTAATTCGATTTTGGATTATAAAATGTATAATCTATTGTGAATACCAGAAATAATTCTAAAACATTAAAGGGTTGTAAATAAATTGTAAAGGGTAATAATCCGATTTGTAGTTTAGCATCTGTTACTTATGAAGAACATGTTTTAATAATAACATAGGCCGACAAAATTTCATCAACTGCATGTTGACTAAAATGTTAAAGCCGATTCTTACAGGATTTTGTCTGTAGAATACGAATCTGACCTTGAAAATATTTGATTGGCTCTAGTTTTTAATCAATTTACGTTTCAATATACAAAATACGCATTTTTAGCATTTCTTGAATAAATGTACAACAATACACAGAAACAGTAAATTTGTCCGCATAGCACCAAATGAAAGCTTAATCATTGCTCTTTAATATTCAAAAACAAAAAATTTAATTTTTGTACACTTTAACCTATAATGTCAAAAGAGACATTCGCTGTTCCACAAACATATTGAAAACAACAGTACTTTTTACCATGTAAGGCAATTTAAATAAAAATTAGTCTCTGTAGGGGTTTTTATGGTCGCTGCTTACTGATCTGTATTCAGATTTTAATATTCAAAATGGCGAATCTAATATGGCAGAATTTTTTTAAAGTTTTATATTGTTATCATAAAAGGCGTGAATTATCTTTAAAAATTTGGTCCGCCACTTGTATTTTTTATATTTCATAGCAGATTTGTAAGCAGCGATTACAAAAAACACCAGAGACACTCATTTTTACTTGGATTACCTTACATGGTCAAAAATAATGTTAATTTTAATACGTTTATGGAACAGCGTATGTTTCTTTGGACATTATAGGTTAAAGTGTACATAAATGACATTTTTTAGGATAAACTTTTTACTCAATTAAGGTAGAAACTTCTCCATTTTTAGATACTATTAATGCTGCACACTCAGCAGTTTTCGGTTCGTCATAATAAGGTTTTTTTAAAAGTATATTTTAAACAAAACAAAGAGAATATTGTGGAAAAGATTTTTTTTGAAATTTTATATGACGATTTATATTTAACAGCATATGGATTTTTATTTAAAATTTTTGTTAATATTGTTATATGTTCATCCACTAAATTTTTATTATTTTTTAACCGTTGTTAAGTTGCAGCATAATCATCATAAATATATATTTGGCCCAAATAAGGCTTTTTACCTTCTTGGACATAAATTGAGTTAGGTATAAAATGATACACATGTCCCTGAATTTTTAGGTTATAAACACCTTTTCGCGAATTACTTATAGTATTGGCACAAAAAGTTACAAAAGAAAAATGAAATATTATAATATCGAATCAATTCTCTAAAAATTTTGTCATACAAAAGAGCTTTTATATTTTTATCGTAATCTTTTAATGGAGAAATTACTACTCTTCCACCATGGCAACAACTTCTTTTCGAAAATTCTATGGACCAATACATAGCTCCACAATGAACACATTTATAGTCTATTTCTTCAAAATTTGAATAATTAACATCACGTTGACAAATTTTTGAAAATAGTTGTTTTTTCTTTTTTTATTTAATCTTTTTTCGGACATAAAGTTAGTATTGTCTTTTTGTCTCTTCTTATATAATCGTATCATACCCATATTACAAACCGAGTTAAGTTTTCTCTTTTTTCCAAACGTTCAAAGTCCACCTTGTCAACTAAGTCTTTTTTTCTTTTTTTGTTGAAACGATCTTCATTCATATTGACAACCAAATCTTTCTTTTCTTTTCTATCTAAACGTTCAACATTCATATTTACCGTTAATTTTGTTATTGCTTTTTTGTCCAAATGTTCTATATCCATATTTTCTAACAAGTCTGTTTTTCTTTTTTTGTCCACACGATCCGTACACATACTTTCAATCAAATCATTTTTCCTTTTTTTCTAAACGATCGATGTCCATACTGTCGACTGTGTCTCCTTTCCGTTTTTTGTCCAGTCTTTCTTTTGTCATGTTATTAACGCGATTATTTTCCCTTTTACGTTCCAAAAATAAAAATTTCATGTTCAACTTCAATGTAAA
The DNA here is from genome assembly GCA_032873175.1 of Leptopilina drosophilae. NCBI lineage: Eukaryota > Metazoa > Arthropoda > Insecta > Hymenoptera > Figitidae > Leptopilina > Leptopilina drosophilae. The sequence continues at coordinate 39,129,814 of CM065483.1, forward strand.
TATTATACACTACCACCGTCGGGAATTATCGGTACGTCTGCACGCGCAGGGCCCAAAAACATACCATTCTTTAAATCACAAATTTTTTTGTTAATACAAATGTCAGAAAATTAACAAATATATCATTCGAAAGATTATTAACTTCTTCAATTAAAAATATTTAACTGACAATTTTAATAATTTATACAAAAATTGCAGCAATCGACAAATTTTACAAAAAAATGAAAAAAATAATTTTTTTTGAAATTATTTCAACCGTTGCATATTTTTTAAAAATTGTAGGAAAAATTTGAAACTTACATAGATTTGAACATTCAAGTCTCATCTTTAATTTAAGACCAAAAGAGTTAAAAAATTTCATTTGGTTCCTGAGATATCATTCTAAACGTCCGAACATGTTTTCTGGCAAATGCATTGAATTAGTCGATTTTGAACGATTTTTGGCTGAAAATGGTCAGACGTTTAGAATGATATAAATTATTAAAATTGTCAGTTAAGTATTTTTAATTGTAGAAGTTAATAATCTTTCGAAAGATATATTTGTTAATTTTCTGACATTTGTATTTACAAAAAAATCGTGATTTAAAGAATGGTATGTTTTTGGGCCCTGCGCGTGCAGCCGTACCGATAATTCTCGACGGTAGTGTATTTGTTTACAAATGCTTGGATTTCAACTTCTCCACCATATTTAGCATTTTTAGACATATATGGGCATATCTCTAGAACTTTTAAACTTTTAAGTATTGAAAAAAAAATTTCTTTTTTCAAGGCACATTCTTGAAACTAATTTGATTGTATTATGTATTGATAAAATAATAGGAAAACCCTTGCGATACTCATTTTTAAACATTGTTAACCCCCCGTCTATAAATTTAACCCCAAGAAAATGATCCAAATTGCATAGCTTTCTCACGTAGTCGGATATTTACATCAATCAGTAAAAATCAGTTTTTGGGGTCGTTGATTACAAATGTGATATTAGTTTTTGAAAATTCGAAATGGCGGATCCAATATGGCAGACGAAAATTCAAAAAGGTTATGGATTAAGGCTTATTTTTTTATGAGACATCGGAGTGGTTTCCGATGTATTTTTGGATGCTGAACACGATCTCGGGTACCAAAATTGACCATCTCGTCAGGATTATGAGAAAAGAGGGGTAAAGGCCCCAAAAACGTGCATTGCTAGGTCCACATTCATAAGACAAAAAAATATAATTTTTTTTTAAAAATGGAGTCGAAAACACCAAAAATGTGTATTTTTAGAATACTTTAATTGATCTCTTGAAATCGCTGGGATTCGCTGACAAATTGTTATTCTAAGGCTTTTGGGGGTCCCTGATTACCAATCTGATATCAGTTTTCATAAATACTAAATGGCGGATACGACAAATTCTTAATTTTGACATCGAATAACCATTTTCAAGTGAATCCAAGCGATTTCAAAAGGTCAATTAAAGAATTTCTAAAATATACAAGTGTTTGGTGCCTTCGACCCCATTTTTTGAAAAGGATTTTTATTTTTTTGTCTTATAAATATGGGTCTTGTAGTGCACGATTCAAGCTTCAATTTAAGTCTATGTAGAAGTTTCTAGCACGTCAGGTTTAGGAGAAAAAAAATATTGAAAACCCTCAAAAACACGTTTTTTGGTGTCCTCACCTCCACTTTTTTGAAAATGGTGGGCAATTTGGGGACCCAGGATCGTGTTCAGCGTCCAAAATGCATCGGAAACCACTTGGATATCTCATAAAAAGTAAGCCAATTTTTGTTAACCTGTGTTACGAATCTGAACTTAGTTTTTGAAAAATTGTAAACTGGTTTAAAAGTGTCATAATCCACCATATTGAATTTTCTAATTAAAATTTTTAATTTTAAAATTATTTTAAATTCGTAATCAGCAAGCCTTAAAACCCTAAAGTGTCAAAAGACATTAAAATCTGATAATTTAAAAAAAATTTCTTCCGACATTTTGGATTTGCCATACACAATTTTTTAAAACTAACTTCAGATTAGTAAGATTAGACCCTAGAAAACTAAAAATAATAAAGTTTAAGCAAGTTTGTGAGTTTAATGTTTTTTCCTCATGAAACAATGTGTATGCTAGAATCAGCTCATATTCTTTCTTGAATATATTTTTTCTATGAATAGTGTAGAGGTTAACAATTTTTTGTATACTTTTATAATGTGCGTGAAGAGATTACATAGAGTTAAAAGTGTTTAGAAATCAAATTCAACATGTGCTCTTCAAAAATGTTAGTTCTTATTATGAGTTTCGTTTTGAAATTTAGTGTTCAAAGTCATCGCAATCCTTATATATATAAGTGGAACATATTAAAATCTTCGTTAAAAAAGTTATCTCAAGTTAATTACTAAATTGTCGAAATTTAAGAAAAGCTGTCTCGCAAGTTTGCAGGTACCCCATTTTTATCTTAATTGAGGCACATCATTGTCTCAATGATTTTTTGGTTCCTTGTACTCTAAACTACTGCTACTGTAATTTACAAAATATATAATGACTCGTTAAAAAAGTTATACCACATAAAATGAAAAAACAGTCAATGTCACACACGAGAAACTGTCAATTTCGACACTTTACCTTATTTTTGTCGCACCCTACCAAATTTAAAATGTTATTAAACACAACATATATTTAAAATGGACAATAATTTATCAAATTATGTACGGAGAAAAAAATCTAGCTTTAATAGTATAACACTACCTATAGTAATTTCGCATGGACTATAGTCACGCTTCAAATGCATGAATTCATACCCAAAAACCATGAGTCCACGCTTTTTGGGAATGAATTCATGCGTTTGAAGCGTGACTAAGTCCATGCGAAATTACTATAGGTAGTGTCATACTATTAAAAGCTAGATTTTTCTCTCCGTGTGGTACTGCAAAATTATTTTTATCATTTTTAACATATAATAATAAGCGGATACATAAAGTTTAAAAGTTCTAGAGATATGCCCATATACTTTGTATGAATTTTGATCAAATAAAATTTCATTATAAGATTCATCACCTACTATGAATGGTTCATAAAAATTCAAATTATTGAGTATATAAGTGACAATTTTTTATCTTCCTCTTTTATGTTTTTTTTATCATTATACAAAAGTATGCGAATGATTAAAATAAGCAATTGCCATCTGATTTGATTTTTATAAAACTATTTTCGCGGTTCATTTCAAATTGTACAGTAACAAATGTATGAAGATTATAATGATTAAAAATAGTGTATAAAATTTAAAATTTATATAAAATTTATCACTTTATTTTCAGCAAAAATTTTCGAAATTTAATTTGAAATAAATAACGATTACCTTAGATTTGTCGAGATATATTTGTCCAATAATCTAAAAAATTAATTTATTAATTTATAATTTATTTGTTAGTTAGGGGGTTTATAACCCATACAAAGGAGTTTGATGAAGACGATTTCTATATACTATATATACAATCATACTTAGTCTAGTGTTAAGCTACTTAAAATTTCAACAATAAGGTTGACAATTTTTTAATTGAAGGAGGGTTTCTATCATTTAACTTGAGCCATAAGTATCTTGCCGTTTCGACTTTGGTTTATACAATTTATTTTCCTCTGATCTCAGATAGAGCACTACATTCGACAAAAAGATGGTATTCGTCGAAAATCCTTTTTTGTTCCTTACATTTACATTTTTGATCTTTAGCAAGTTTATAACATCTATTCTTAAATATAATTCTAGTTTGATAACTATTTAGTAATCTATATTGCGCGAAGATTTTAATCAAATGTAGAGGTAATCTCGTTTGCAAATATGGTTGAGGACCTCTATAAAACGTTGAATTAGAGTAAAGCTTAAAAGAGGAGGAGCTTCGGAGGCTCAATAAGTCTAACTCAAATAAAAAGCTGTCGTATTTTTTCAACAGTTTCTCTCTAGAGGATCTCAGTGACTCTGGTGTTAAATTGTTCCAAATCTCCTCCTCTCCTATCCTGTCGAAAAACATCTTTTTGACTTAAGAAGCCCAGTTAAATTTCTCCTCACTTTTATTATTATCAGCTAGATATTTAAGGCGTTCAAAGCAAATTCTCGGGTATCTCTCTCTATCCATATCGTAAATCTTTATAAGCCAATTCAAAATCATCTTAAAAACTCTCGATGAGACGTGCCTACTGCCCGTTACTATCCGAACAGCATAACTCGGCATATTACGGGGGAGGTTTAACACTTTCTTATAGTAGTCCAAATGGGCTTTTTCAATGTCACCCAGATCCTAAGACACCATATCAGAGCCGCGTACAATAAAGTGCTCGCAATAAAACTGTTGTACAATTTTTCGACTGGATGCCAAGAGTCCAATTTGAGATTATTTATTATTGGAAATGTGGTTCCTATAGCTATTTTTGTTTTTTTGCTTATTGCCTGTTCTGACGCTTTTGCAAAGAGAGAAGATTTCGCAAAAGTAATCCCCCGATATGTATATGAACTTACTTTTCATTGACATTTAATGGGGGAGTATATTTCTTTGTGTGTCCATGTCACCCCTCTGGAAAATCATCACCTTTGTTTTTTTAACATTAATTATCATAGTGATGGGATATCGAAAAAATTTGATATCGATATTTCGCTTATCGATATCGTATCAGTAATATCGATATTTAAAAATATATCGTTATCGAAAACAAATATAGATATCCCGTAAAAACGATTTCACGCATGCGCGTAAACTGATTTAAATGATATATTCATAATATGTATGTTAATAGTAATTTAAAATTGTTAATTTACTTAACATTTACAGTTATTGAATATAAATAAAAAAAAGATAATTTTTTGCGAACTGATTTAAATGATACATACATAATATCAGTAATTACAAACTACTTTTTCGTTAGAGTCTTTAGTAAAGTGTTTCCATACTTTACTTTTACTTCGTCCCATAATTAATTTAATTGAATTCAACGTCCAATTCAATAATTATCACTAATCTGTGATTGAAATGCACGAATTTTTAAATTCATCTTCTTTTATTTAGTAAAAATGTATTTTACAAAAAAAAATTGAAAAATTATCCAGAAACATAACCTCAAATTACAGCTTTAAACTTATTCTTGCAGATGTAAAATATATAAAATATTAATTTATAATGTAATAATATTTAATTGATAATAACATTTACTTGCACTTGTTTTTTAGCACAGTAAATAAATTTATTATTTTATCCTTTAGAAAAAAGATAGTTGTTATTTTTTGCTTAAAAAGTTTTCAACGTGCAGGCAACATAAAGAAAGAAATTATCGAAATTGAAAAAAATTATCGATATTGGGTAACGATATATCGGAACGTCATATCGATGTTAAAATATCGATAATCGTTAAGAAAATATCGATAAGTTCCGATATTGATTATCGATATCCCATCACTAAATTATCAGTTTATTTTTCCGACAGTAATCCTGAAGAGTTTTGACTATTTTTCTCATTTCTACCATATTGTCTGCCATTATTGCTATGTCATCCGCGTAAGCTAGTGTTAAAATTTCTTTCGAATGGTTAATTGAGACACCTCTAGCCCCCCCCCTATCAATTAAGTAATTTCCCAAGTCAGCTATATAAAAATTAAAAATAAAGGGACTCAACGTTTCCCCCTGCATGACCCTTTCAGTAGCTTCAACTTGATCCGAATTACCCTCCCTCCCTTTGATGGAGACTCTCGCAGTCGAGTAGAGACTCATCAATATTTTTATAAATTTAGATCCCACCCCTAACTTATATAATTTCATCTTTATTAGAAGATGATTCAAGGACGGAAACGCACCTTTAAAGTTTGAAAACCACAAACAATCTTCTATTTCGTAAGTTTATTCTATTTTGGATCATAGCATTCAGAGTAAATAAGTTGTCTATGCAACTTCTTTTTTCTCTGAAACCTGACTGCGATTCAGGGATTAAGTTCTTCATTTGAGTCCATACATTGAGTCTTGCCGAAAGAACCTGCGTGAAAAGTTTGAGAATGCAGTTCAGCAAGTCAATAGGTCTATAGTTTGTGAGATCTAGTTTATCTCCTTTTTTGTTATTAAATAATTCTAAGATATAATTGATTCCACTTTCAGGCAGATTTTTCAGGAACTCGTACGAGACTTCATCCGGCCCTGGGGCCTTATTAAATTTACATTTTCTAAGACTTTTGAAAATTTCTTCTCTAGTAATTGGGGAAATAAATTGGATTCAAAGAATTGGATTTACGTCGGGTATTATTGATAATTTTCCAGAACGATGTAGCATTTTTTGCTGAGTCTAAAACTTCAATACGGTATTCATTATATGTTTTTTTCTAGTAAGATAACATGTTTTTTTAGAGTATTGTATTCATTAGTTAATTCTGGGGGGAAATTTTGTGATCTACAATATTTTAACAATTTTTTCAATAACTTTTACTTCCCAAACAGTCTGAATCAAATAAAGGCTTAGCTATCTAAGCTATCTAAAATTTTATTATTTTGATTAGAAACCATACCCAATTTTCTGGCGACATCTTTGATTATATCAACAAAACATATGGAAGAAGTGTTAAGATCGTGCTCAATTTGTACAGATTTCAAAGACAAAGACATAGCGTTCGCGTAATCAAGTTCAAGATGGTCCTTCCATTTGTATGTCGGATTTAAAATATTATTTTCTTTATCAATATTTAATGAGAGAGCCACCGGGAAATGATCTGAATTAGAGACAATATTAAAAACCTTTAAACTGTTAATTAGGTGAGTGCTGAACAAATTTGTCCAAACTAAATCAATTAAAGATTTACAACCCAATGTATTCATGAATGTAAATGATGCCGGTATATCTCCCGTTGTTTTCCCATTCAATAAGAACATTCCCATACCATCAAAACTCTTTACTAATTTATTACCTCTATTATTTATTTTATTATCAAGACAGGTTCTCAAATTTGTTTAGTTATTATTATATAAAATTATATCCTTGTCTAATTGATTAAAATTACCTACTCTACAATTCATGTCTCCCCCTATAAAAATGGGGGAGTCTATAAAATTTTGATTTAAACTTATAAATATATTATTTAATATTTCGAGATCTTCATTTATGTAAAAAGTACGATTAAAGTAAACGAGGCCTACAATAAATTTAACAAGCCATTTTTTAACGGAGACAGAAATAAAAATAAATGAATAATTTCTAAATAAAGGACCCCTCACTTTTTGCACAGGAAATGGCTTTCGGTCAAATTTTCTAAAACTTCACAGTTTTATAGTTCAGGGTCTTCTGAACAAAAAATGTTAAAGCCAAAATTAAAAATAATGAACAGTTTTTGAGCTACAGTAGCTCAAAGTTAAAAAATACTGACACTATTTTGTGAATGCTCTGTACATAAAAATCAATCAAAATTGCTCAACAACTGTCACTCGGGGTTTTTTTGGATCCCTGATCACGAATCAAATGTTAGAATTGAGTAGCTGCATGCAACAACTCGCCGAGCGCTCGGCTGAATTCTTTCAAGCCAGTCAAACATACGATTTCGAAACACTACTACCTTATAGGAAATAAAAAGGCGCATCTTTTTTCCTTATGACTTTTTTTAATCGAACGAATATTTTTAATAATAATAGCCAAAAACTGAAAAATTTTAATTTTCAAATTTCATTGAATTTTAAAACATAAATCGTCATAACTTCAACAAATGTTAATGAAATTTAATAAAATTTGGTATGGATATGTATTTGGGTCTAGAGAAGTAGAAAAAATAGTACCGAAGTTAAAAAACGTTAATTGTTTAATAATTTGTTAATGTAAATAGAGACCTGTCAGAAAACATGCTTTCTTACTTTCGCCGATAAAAAGTCTGCTGGGAATTTCAAAATTGAAAGGACTTCCAGTGAGAGATTTGTTTATTACTATATGAAGAAGTTTTTTGGAAAATTCGAAGTTGATTTGATCAAAAGTGTGGAAAATATCAATGTTTTAAGAAAGAACGGGTGGCGCGCCAGCTATTCTCCGCGTGGGGAATTTCTCGCATTAGCTTCAAAAGACGTCAAATATTGAAATTTCTCTTATTATTCATTTTTATAGAGAAATATTTGTTTAAACATTAAAGTAGGTTAAATTAAAATAATTAAAAACGGTATAATATTTGAAAATTGTTAATATTTGTTTTAATAAAAGAGAATTAAAGTGTGAAGTTTATATAAACGTAAATAATATTTTGGTAACATTTTACATATAAGTTTCTTTTATAAATTAAAATAAAGTCTTATTAATAAGATTGTAACGTTTTGACATATAAAACATAATAACATTACTTCACTTTTTTTTATAAATTCCACCTTTATTTTTTTATTCAGTCTTACGTTTTTTAGCTTAATCGTCAGTTCCAGAAGTCTCATACTGAGAAAGCATGAAACTCTTGCAATCTTAGTATGTTTGTATTTCTTACGTTTCTCTTTCTATGAGAGTATGTTTGACACTCTCTTTAACTATGAAATTCTCTCATGCTAAAAACGGTTGAATTCTTGTTTTTAGCGTAGTAAAAGTTCGCGCTAGGAAAGCGTGGACGCTTTTCATACTAAAAAGGCTTGTTTTTTCTCTCCGTGTATACAGGTAGACATAGCTTACATTTACAGCATAGCGCGACGCTGTTAAAATTGCTCTATTGTCTTTAATTTATTATAAAATGGTGAGATATTTTCCAAAAAACTTACTAACATATTGATGAACATTTTTGTCGCTGAAAGTTTTCTGAAAACAAAAATTCCTCACTCAACTTTTTCAATTGAAAATAAGAGAATCATTTTTTTGACAAAATTATTTAAATGATTTTTTACTTTGACATAAAAGTTTTTCAAACAATTTCAAACATTGTTTTACTTTTGAAATAGATTAAAGAATATTGTGTGTAAATTTCGTGAAAAAATATTAATATTTAATGAAATAGTCACGAGTTGAAGTCAAAATTTCTTAACTTAAAAATCATGTTTTTTGCAATTTACGTGAAAACAAAAAATTATAGAAAAAAAATGTTAAGAGAAAAAAGGTGCGGCGCGTATTCCCTTCTACGATCCGTCGGTTCAATTATCTCTGAATATTTTGAAATGTCAAATTTTATCTTTTTATAAATCTAATTCCCCTTTCTTTTTTCTTTACCAAATGAGTAACACTTTTCTTTCTCGAATAACATCCACATGTGACTTTGGCGTAACTTTTTGTTATGACTTTACTTTTAATGAACATATAACATCCTTAGTCTCCACCGCATCTAAAATGCTATAGGCTTTCTTATCTTATAATTTTGTTATCAAGCGTTGTTTTTTAATTTTTAAACTAAAAATGACCAAATTCTCAGTTTCGGGGCACTTTCTGACAGAATTCACAAGTACTTAAACTGTAAAATTTACAATTTGTATTTTTTTGATAGGAAACTTTTAGGCATGAAGTATTATAAGGAGACCGAATGACCATGCAAATTTTGTATTGAAAGTGGGACAGATTTCGGTACCTGAATAGTGGGTGAAAAATACCTAAAGAAACACCAGCGCTGCATGTGGTTAAATTGTTGACTATGAGAAGCACAAAACATAACATATATTATTTGTTTATGTTTCACTAATTCATGTGTGTCATATATGTTTTCATGTGTTCCTCATATTTTTTTAATATTATTAAAGTTAAATAACTATAGTGTTATTTTTCAGTGTTATAATTCTATCAATTGTGATTTGTGAATGAACTGTGTTTTCCATTTTTTTCTCATGTACAGCGCTAGTTTTCCTTTCGTTATTTTTTACCTACTAAGCGGGTACCGAAATCTGGCCCATTTATAATGTATTTCGTTCAGTCTCCTTATACTACTTCATGCTTTTAGGTAACTTTCATAATGCTTTTAACATTAATTTAATCTGCACGGAGAAACTTTAGTTTGGAAAAGTGAATATTAAAATACTGAATTTTACAAAAAGCGAAAGCAAATTAGGACTTGGCAGTATTTTTGTGAAGATTCCTTTCTTAAAAAGGACATAGCATGGAACTCGAATAAAAAAGGAAATCGAACTCGAACATGTGAAACTCGAAAAATGGACATTGCTCTTACGCACGCGTGAAATGATGTGAAACCAAGTTAGAAAGATGGATTCCGTGTTGTACTGTTGGAGGGTGAGAAAGTGTTTACTTTCTCTCCATATTTCTGTATATAGTTAACTTAAAGTTTAAATTGTAATAAGATCTCACAATATTTTGTTTTGTGTGTTTTTTATAGTTGAATGTTTATAAAAAAGTGAAACTTAAAGAGTTAATAATAATTAAAGAGATTCCCTATATATAGCACGTGTTTCTCCCTCTACGTAACACGTGTGCCTCAACATTTATAAAGTGGTTGATTCTGAATATGTGCCGGTTCCTGATCTAGAAAAAGTGGAATTGTGAATGCACTCTGATTATTATTAAATTCAACTCCAACAAAATCTAATTCAACTCTAATTTCTGACGCCTTGGATGTGATCAAAATTTTAAATAAGCCGATCTTAAAGAAATTTATTAACCGTAAAAAGCCGATAATCAAGGACCTCAACAAATGAATCACCAAATTGAAGGTCGTAATCATAAACATAGAATATAAATACCTATCTGAAGTCTCACACTAATCTGACTAATAGTCACTTCCTTCTAAATTCCTTTCTAAGTAAAAGTAAAGAAATAAATAAACATGATAAATTATTAAACCTTGAATGTCTGTCATCTCAATTTAACTTTTTTTGCTCTGCTTGATAAATACTGAACTTAATTCTCTATATACAAATTTAAAGAGATATTATAGTAAAAATTTTGAAATATTGAAATAATCAATAAATAAATTGTAATATGAATATGGCACATGTCCACTCTTTTGAAACATTTTTTTATAAGATTGTTATAGATAATAATCTATCTGTTTTTGCTGATAAGAGTAAATAACTTGTTAAATAATTGAATTGGATGAACTGTTCTAATCTTAATAAAATTAATTTTTTAGTCATTTGCTGTTCTGCTCTCGATTGATTCTGGTTAATAACTTAAGTTTGATGTTATTTTAAGTTGAAAATGGAATCAATATATTCCATTGATGTGTTGAAAGCTTGGATCACTATGGAGTAGTGGAATGCGGGAGATCCGCCGTGGTCTGAATCTGAATGTTTTTTGTTCGAATTAGTATCCTTTAGGCAATTTTTTTAAATAACTTTGAGCTGATTTATATTAATTTAAGTCTTACGTGTCTAATATTTAGATATTTTGTAGGAACATAGATAGAGTTCCTGATAACGAGAGATCTCTACGTGCTGTTCAGTCGAACGTCTAAGACAACGATTAGTTGAACCTGGGGGCCTCCTATAGCCACTGGTCCAGGGGACGTTACTATGAATTTTGTAAATAGTCCTTATCGACCTTATAATAAAAGAAATAATGATGACCTGTCTTGGTCTTTTTCGTCTCAGGAAGGATCGGCTGGTGTGCAATCGGGCTATTAGTTTAAGAAAAAACAACAGAGGGATGTATCACCGTCTATGTCGTTGTTAGGAAACTCTTCAAATCCCCTACATTTAAAAGAATTACCTCAGAAATTGTAGAAAGAATTCAGAATAGACTAACGGTTCAACCACAGGACGATTTGATGTGGTTTCGTACTCCTCCTGCTGCAGAGCAACAAAGATGCAATTCATTTTCAATTCCACCGTTTGTTGTCCTAATTGAGAGTTCGATCCAAGGTAGAAATATAAGGAAGCTAGATCCATTTGTTGTAACAGATGCAATAGCCCTAGTTGTACCTCAAGAAAAACGGGAAATATTTCAAAGCAGTAATAATCAATTACAAGTTTTTTGCGATGAGTGAGCTGATCCAAATAAACTTGTAGACTCTCAAGAAATGAGAAGGTTGAATTTTCATGTAATCTTCCCAGAGTCTTTCATAAGAAGGAACGGATTTGTGTCTTCTTTCTCGGTAGATCGTTTGATTCAAAAAATTGAAGAAGGACTTAATCCAGAGGATAGGGAAATCATCTTTTCGATAAAGAGATGTCTTAATACTAACAAAACGGTGTCCACTCGAGTAGAATTCGTCTTTGAAACAGTGGTAATCCCCAAATTCATTGAAATTGATGGATTCGCAGTAAATATCACTCCCGTGATTCCGAGACTATCTCGCTGTTTTCGGTGTCAAAGATTTTGTCATGTTGCCGCACAATGTTGCTCTTCGTAAGCATATTGAGAATTCTGTTCGGAGAGACATCGCACCATTCTTTGTCCTAAAGTAAATAATAAGAAAAAATGTAAAAATTGTGGAGGGAACATCTGTCCCCGTTAATTGATTGTTCTATCTATAAAATGGAGTTTGAGATCTCCAAAATGAGATACCTTGAAAATGTAGGAAGTGTGGATGCGATAGAGATCTTGAGAAAAGTATCTCCTGAGATTTTCTATGATTTTTCTAGAAATCTGGTTTCGCCTAGTAGTAGTCTTGAAGAGATCAATAATAATGATCCCAAATTAGTGAGTGCCAATAATTATCAGAGGGGCAACAATAATTTTTCCATTGATACTAACTCAGCAAGCACATCGTTCCCTAAAGATCCTAATAAAAATGGCGATAAGTGTCCTTCCAATGTTGTACCTCCTCTATCTGACTGGGGTCTAATTTTGAGAGCTCTGACCTATCACAAGAGGTTAATTTGGAGGAGGGAAATTTTCTTAACACAGAAAGGGCTTCTTCGGCTTTAGAAATGCTTGAATATAGTTCTAGGAATATTTCTACTCCGGATTGGCAGAAGAAGATAGCTCAAAAGATTCTGTGAAAACAGATCCTTCTAAGAGTCTAACAAAAATTTGGAGGTCGGTCAGATCTTTCTCAAACCGAAACTCATCTCTTACTACAAATATTTGTAATGATCCAATAGAGTCATTAAGTCCTTGGCTACAGGAACTTGGCTTATCGATATCAGTACCAAAAACACAGATATGAGTCTTTTCCCGTTTCCAAGAAAAATATGATCACTTGTCTCTATCAGTAGGTCAATCTTAAATTGATGTCCAAGAGACGATTCTATATTTGGGAGTCCTTCTGGATCGAAAGCTTACGTGGAAAAGTCATATTAGATGATGTAAATATTCTCACAGCAATTACTAGAATCACGTAGGGTGCTAATCCTTTCACTTTGGCCATGATTTATAGGGGCCTAGTTCGAACCGCTTTGGAATGGGGTTGCCAACTTTTTATGGATTGAGAGAGATAGGTCTGGTTGTATTTTGTTCTTCCGTCAATTGTGGAGTGCGGGATTCGATTGAATGATTTCTTTACTGTTGTTACGTGTGAGGCTTACGCAATTCTATCTGCTCAAAATACATTTATCAAAGTTAAGAAACTAGGGTGCTGATTGTCTATGATCCAAAAAAAAAATTTTATCTGGTATTAGTAATAGACTGATGGACGCAGGCGTACACCAGCTGACTAATGAGATTATTCGGTTAATTAAAAAAATCGAAAATAAAAACATCAATTTGTCGTTTTTCTGGATTCTTTCACACTGTGGAATTGAGGGTAATGATTATGCTGATAGATTGGCAAAAAACGCCCTTCAATTTGAGTTTGGAGGATTGAATGGTCTGCCGTGTAATGATATTTCTGAACTTTCTAAAAAAGAATTAAATTCGTGGCAAAAATTTACCTGCCCACCGTGTTCTGAGTCACCTTCAGGAAATTTATATTTTCAAAGAATTGAGGCTAAGACACCGCGACCCTGGTTTAATAAAATTTCTCTCCCTCGTAGATATATTAATTTAGTAACGCGTCTGAGATATGGACATATGCTCACACGAACACTTCGAACGAATGGGATGGCAGATAGAAATGAGATATCCCTGTGGCATGGGACAGAGAAACCTCCTTCACTACCTAAGGGATTACTCTGTCCTTTCTCCTGGCATATCTGAACATTTCAACTACTTATATTCAAGAATGGTGAATTTCAACCCGGACATGCCGAACTTCGCGGATCTAATATATGACCCTGATCAACAGCTTGTTCGACGTTTGGGGAAGTTTTTTGAGAGTGGAGATATCACAATATAATACCTATAATGAATTTTATCCATAATGATTTTTTTCAGACAATTTTTTAAGAGGGTAAGATGTAGGGATCGTGTATAATACTAAATAAATTAAAATAAATTAATATAAAAAAAAAGAATTGTCAAGCAAAGTAGAGAAAGGTAGGGGTTAATAAGTAAATAAATAAAATGACAAATAATATGATCTCAACGTTATATTATTTAATAATTCATATAACAAATTATCCGTGGTTTAAATTACTCATTCAGATCTCATTTAGATTCAGTGACTATCGGTACTAAAGACACTCGTCCACTTTTGTGTTTGTGTGTTAACTAATCTGCTCTTCTGGAATATTTTGCTTAACATTGGCCCAACTACTTATGAACTTTTTACCTGATTCACTCTATTTAAGATAAAAATTTGTTTCGATTTTTTGCGAAAAAATTCTAACATTTCGGTTCGAATTATTTTGCACAGCTCTAATATATGGGCATATCTCTAGAACTTTTAAACTTTATGTTTCCGATTATTATTATATTTTAAAAGTTATAAAAATAATTTTGCAGTACCATAATTTGATAAATTATTGTGCTCTTTAAATATACCTTGTGTATAATAATCATTTTAATTAGGTAGGGAACGACAATAGTGAGTAAAAGTGTCGAAATCGACAGTTTCTCGTGTGTGACATTGAACGTTTTTTTCAGTTTATATGGTATAACTTTTTTAACGAGTCATTATATATTTTGTGACTTATAGTAGATGTAGTGAGGAGGATAAGGAACCAAAAAATCATTAAGACAATGATGTGCCTCAATTAAGATAAAAATGTTGTACCTTCAAACTTGTGAGACAACTTTTCTTAAATTTTGACAATTTCGCAATTAACTTGATATAACTTTTTTAACGAAGATTTTTAAGTAACCATAAAACGGGGTTACATTGTCTACATAATAAGATGTAATTTAAAGCCTTACAGAAATATGTGCCACTTATACACTAGAAATGCAGTGACTTCAAAAGTTAAATTTAAAAACGAAACTCATAATAAAAACCTACATTTTTGAAGGGCACATGTTGAATTTGACTTCTAATCACTTTTAACTCATTGTAATCTCTTCTCGTGTATTATAAAAGTATACAAAAAAATCGTTAACCTCTACACTATTCCTAAAAAGAATTTATCTAAGAAATAATATGAGCTTCTACGGTCATAATCATTGCTTCATGGAAAAAGAAAGCATTAAACTCGTAAGTTTGCCTAAAATTTATTATTTATAGGTTTCTGGGGTCCTCTGATTACAAATCTGAGGTTAGTTAAAAAAAAATTTTAATGGTGAAACCAAAATAACGGACAAAATTTTAGAAAAATTATCAGATTTTAATATCTTTTGACATTCAAAAGTTTCCTGTTTTGCTGATTACGAATTTAAAATAATTTTTAAAAAATTTAAAATAAAGAATCCAATATGGTGGATACATTTCTGAAAAATCAAATCTTTTTGCAGGATTTTTTTTAACTTCTAGTTGTTATATAGGTTGAGTCCATTTCAAATCAGGCAAGCCGAATAACTTCAAGTCGTATAATTACCTGTCGATGAAATATGTTATTTTATATGAAAAATAAAGAGACACATATTTTTTTATTTTTCATAAAAATGTTTTTTAACGAAGTTAGCCACATTTGAACTTTGAGCGGTAAAACCCTAAAAAACGGTGAAAAAAATGGTTTTATTTGTAATTTTTTTTCTACTGTGTGTTAATAAATTTTTCTTCTTGATTCTTATTCGGGGTCTTCTTCTCTTCCAAACCCTGTTTAAAATGTATACAAAATTTCAAAATTAAAAAAATTGCGGCAGATTTAAAAAAAATAAACTTAATTTTCTCGAAAATACCACCTTTTTTACTCAAATTTTTAGAGTGACTTCATATTAATATAAAGAAGAAATTACATGAGTTTCAAGTGAGCTAAACGATATTTGTAGAAGAATTTTTTTTAACTTCGTTAAAAAACATTTTTACAGAAAATAAAAAAATACGTGTCTCTTTATTTTCCATATAAAATAACATATTTCATCGACAGATAATTTTAGGACTTAAAGGTATTCGGCTTGCCTGATTTGAAATGGATTCAACCTATAATGATTTGAATGCAATTCAAGAATTGTTAAAAAAAATTTTACTAGACTTTTATAGATAAAAGGACTTAAAATTTTAGAAATTTTAACAGTATTAAAAATTTTTAAAGATAACAAAAATTAATCAATTTTAAATTTCATTTTATTTTTATAAGCTTAATTTAATTTAAAATTATTCATATAATTTATAATTTAAATTTTATTCTGTTTTTAGAATTGTAAAATTCATTTTTTCTAAGTTTCCATGGTAATATTATTTTTAATGTGTTAAAATGTTTTGATTGACGAATGTAGATATTATGTATTTTATTTAAATAATATTAATTATGGATAAAGAAAGAGAAGTAAAACTTTCAATTAAATGTTATTCATTTTTTGTTCATACTGTTTGTACTTTTAATATAAAATAAAACTAGAATTTTTTTTAGAATATTAAAATAATTATATCTCGTGGTTATTTATTTATTTACTTCTAATTCTTTTTAATTATAATTAATCCCAAAATATTTTAAAAACCGTATTTAAAATATTAATAATTTTTAGGACATTTTGAAACCACTTTTAAAATTTTTAAAAAACTAAATTCAGATTTACAATAATTAGCGACCCCAAAAACCCCTTCATACCCACTTTTGTGCAAATCAAATTATTTTTTAAATTTTTATCCGACATATTGTATACGCCATTTGGAATTTTCGAAATCCGACTACAGAATCATAATCAGCGACCCCAAAAAATCCTAAACATCCAATGCTGTCGAATTCCCTTAATTTTTTTTAAATTTCGTCCGCCATATTGAATCCGCAATTTTGAATTTTGTAAAATTAACATCATATTCATAATCAGCTACCCTAAAAATCCCATGATACCAATTGATGTGAAAATCCAACTTTATGAAAAATCAATGTATTTAGAAACATTTTCTTGGGGTTAAATTTATACACAGGGGGGTTAACAATATGTAGAAATGAGTATCGCAAGGTTTTTTCTACTATTTGATCAATGCACAAAACAATAAAATTCATTTCAAGATTGTGCCTTGAAAAGAAAAATTAAGTTTTCCAATACCTGAAAGTTTAAAAGTTCTAGAAATATGCCCATATACGTGATCTGTATTTGCTATTTGTCTCTATTGAGACCAGAGGTCATTAAAACCAACAGAAAGAAATAAATTATAATAATATAAATAAAAATATATTAAATGTTTTTTAACTTTGTATTTTTAGGCTGCGTCTACCAAAGAAAAATAATGTGTTATGTAGCTGTCAGCTGTCAATAAAAGTGACATTCAATTTACAAATAAAAAATCTCGCCTTTTTTGACAGCTTCGAGAATTCAAATTGACAAGTTTTGCAAATTTCTTAACCTTCCAGTAATTCAGGATACTTATATCTTAAACTCTGAGAAACAGAAGACAAACTTGTTCTTCTATATAAGGTGTTTCCTTTTTTAAATGGATTTATACACTTATATCTAAACACTCTTTCTTCATAATCCATAATTACCTTTTGTTTCGAATCAAATAGTTAATAGAAGTGAAACCAAACCTTAAAACTATAAAAAAACAAACGATAAGAAAAAGTCACTAAAATAATAGTACACTTACCTTCTAAAATAAAAGAGAAAAATAAATCAAATCACAACTTAAAACTATCAACAGAACAAACGATCAGAAAAAGTCACTATAATAAGAAAACACTTACTATCCAAATCAAAAGAAAAAAGTAAATGAAACTAAACCTTGAATCTTTCAATATAAAAAACAATAAATATATTTTAAATAGGCAAGAACATGAAAGTCTTAGTAATAAATGAATTTCTATAATAGTTTTTAAATGCAATACTCGAAAAAATCTCAGCTTTCATTTAAAAATAAAAAAAAGTATCCAGAGATAAGAAAAGTGAAAAAACATTTTTATCTTTTCAAAATTCGCGTCAAAAAAAAATCTTTTTTTTGAAAATAAACTACGCTATTCGAAAGCTTATGAAAAAACCTAGAAAAACCATGTCCTACTTTTTTTAAATTTTTCCGTTTAAGTATAATAAATTATCAAAGTGAATCCAGCGGGCACAAAAACAAAAAACGTTCTTTGAACGTCTGTAGAACGTTTAATGTCTGCTGTTTTAAGTTTTAAGAACGTCCGAACGTTCCAAAAATGTTTCGGAACGTTCGGACATTCTTAAAATGTAAATTGGCAGACATTAAACGTTCTACAGACGTTCAAAGAACGTTTTTTGTCTTTGTGCCCGCTGGGAAGCGTGTCACGAAAAAGTTGGAAACTTTAACCATCTCCCCCCTCGGACAAATTTTTAAAAAATTCAAAAATATTTGACTGACAAAGTCCTCACCTACAGGGCATATTATAAAAAAAATTTGGAAAGAATTGAACCAAACAATTTTTTAGGTGAATTTTTGATGTGATTTCCACCATATATTAAGTAATTATTTCTTGAGACTATTTTAAAATTAAACAATTAAAAAAATTTGTCTTACACTTTTACTTTATAATCATTATAAACAAATTTATATTATTAATATAAATTTGTTATTATTAAGAATTAATAATAAATTATTAATATTAATATTCATGTTAATTAATAATATCTCAATAATAATAAATTTATTACTATTGAGATATTAATTAAAATTATTGATATTATTATGTTGTTACTACACGTAATAATTCTACAAGTTTTTTTTCAGCTCATGACACTTGAGAGTATTTAAGATTTGAGAGTCCCATGCGAGTGTAACATAGTGGTTAGCGTGCGAGATTTCGGTGCGGAAATATTCGGTTAGGCGTAGGTTCGTACCCCCAAACTTTAGGATTTTTCAAGTGTCTATGTAATAAAAAATTGCGTTTAAGTATATAAAAAATTAAGTAAATGTGTAAAGTGAACTGTGAATGAATTGTCATCAGTATTTTTATCTTTTGCAATTAATTATTATTTTTTTAATTGATATATGTTAAAATTATCATTTGGATCCGATCCGGTTGTCGGGTCGTAGAATGCCAATTATTATATTGAAAATCCGCAGTCGGTAGGAATGCTAGTTTCGAGCCGGTTGCCAGCGAGCTCCTGGCCTAGTCACTTTTCGGTAGAATGCCCGTTCACATTCGGTTGTCAGGCAGTTCCGAGCCAGTACAGTTACACCGGCGTCATTACGGGCTAGGATCCGCGCCGGTTGGAAATTTCCGCCTGGGTTAAAACATATTCATGTTCTTAAAAATTTAATTTTTAATTTGCTTTAAATTGAAAAGATTAAATTAATTTAAAGGAATGAATAACGTAGATATACAAAATTACATGTTAAAATGTTTATAGGAAAATTACGTGTTGAATGGATAATGGAAACAACGTAGTCGACAGAGCAAAGCGGTCGACGGAGGCGCTAATACTATTTAAATATTATACTGAGTGAGTTTCCTCAATATCGAAAGAAATAATAAATAATAATTAAAGATTTATATTCCAAAATAGTAGCAAATTTCAATATAAAAATAGGAAACTGTAGTTGGTGAATCGTTCAAAGCGAGTTTTATAAATATATTATTAATTGAAAAAGAATTACGAAACTTACAACAACTATGGTAAAAATCCATCTTGTGAGAAAATAAAATTATTATAGATTTTTGAGAATACTGATATAAGATGGAATGCCATGCGCAGCAGTAGCGAAAAGGAACACAATGCTTTTAATACAAATATAACAAACTAATACTCTAATAATACATTCTTGAGAAACATTTATCCAATAATATATATTATATATCTAATAAAGTTTAAATATTCTATTTCAAATTAACAAATAATAAATAAATTTTATTTAGATTCAATTTATAATCATACATAAAAAATAAAAATTGGATGTAAATAAAATACAATTTAAATAAAAAATTGAACTAAAAATTAAATACTTATTATCTATCATATTTTTGTCATTTTCAGAATTCATTTTTTTAATTTTGAAGTTGCAAAAAATATTTTGTTTTCAAATTTTTTATATTAAAATTTTAGGTTAAGAAGATTTCTTATTTACCTCCACATGATAAATTGTAATCGATCATATTTGTCAAGAGTCAAATTTAGATTATACAATATCAACTTCAAAATGAGCAATCTTTTCAGCTCTTCAGCTTCTTTCCCAAAAAATAGTAATTTTTCTATAACAGAGTGTAAGATGTACAATTTAAATTTTTACTTTTCAATATTTATTATTTTTAAAGTTTTTTTTGCAAATATCTCTTTTTCCTAATTTACAAATTATATAGATTTTAATAATCATTCCAACTCACTATTGCAATTACTAATAGTATACTATAATTTTTAATTATATCGATAAATGTATTTTGCACTATAGAAATAGAAAATAATTTCATTTTTACCTCTATATCCTCGTTTGCTATTCACTTTTTGTAAAATTCAGTATTATAATATTTAATTTTTCAAACTAAAGTTTCTCCATGTGAGAATATGAAATTATAATTTCTTGTATTTTAAAAGTTATAAAAAAACTGGTTAAGTAAACTTCTCACTATATGACCGATAATATTCACAAGAATTAAAACAAGTGAAAATGTGTCAAATTATTTTCCTAAAAAACGTTGGAATTTATATTATGCAAGAAAATAAGAAGTGGAAAAAACGCTTTACTATTAGGTCTTCTACTGTTACTTATTTTTATTAAAATAAAATTTATTTTCAAATTTATTAACCAAACAACCAGAAGAAACTTTTGTGGTGTTTTATTTTTGTCTAAAGCAAAATTGCAGTGATTTAGTTCAATTTATGCATACTATTGATCTGTCAAAAAGTTGGTCCTTGTGTAAACGGTTCGACTAAATTAACCGTGCGAACGATGAAGAATCACAGACAGCGGTAGAGCATTCAAAAATGGAAAGGGGAAATTTTACCCCTTGTGATTACAATGATAAAAGGGTAAAATTTCTCCTTCCAATTTCTTAATGTTCTATTGCTTTCTAGGTCTTTCAGAGGGTACGTGTGTCTGATATACTCAAACAGTTTAATTTTTGTAACGCGACAAAAATGCTATTTTAGTCTTCATTTTATATTGTTATTTTGATAATAACTTTTTAATACTCATAATCAAATATGATTTCATTGGAAACTTTGGCACTCAAATTTACGATTTTCGTAAAGAAAGTGCAAAAGTTTTAATTTTTATGGGAAAAAGGCCTTCTCAAAGTTACGATTTTAGTGTTTAATTCGTTTACCTTTTTATGACCACAAATAAAAATTTACATAATTTGATTATTTTCAGAAACTGTTATTATGTAAAATATTGTGAAATTGGAACTACATACTACGCTCATGGAATCAAAAGGTCTACCAGCATTGTTTCTGACCTAGAATTACGACCGTACACTGGATTGGTTATATGGAATCCTTATGGCATTCAGTTCTTGTCTCGGATGATTTACTTTTAACATTCTTTGTGTCTCTTAACACAATTTTTCACGGTAATTATTTTAAATAATAATATCTAAAGTTATAGCTGCAATTAAAAGGGAGGCGATAAATGTTCCAATTCATACTAAAGCACATTTTCAAAATATCATACTACATATTTCGAGTTATTTAGGTTATAAATTCAGAAATATAAAATTATCCGTTGGGACCAGATTATCACACAAAGTTGCTTCTCTTTGAATTCCACCCACACAGAGAAAAATGAAAATTCAGATTTCGGACTGAATATAAAACAATTTGAATGATTTGTATTATCGTAGGAAGAAATATTAAATTTTGGTTCTCCATCCCAAAAATTTTAGTAATGATTTTCAATTAAGATCAATGCTAAATATTTTAATAAACGCTAATAGTTTTCTTTCAACAAGTGTAATCAGATTCCGTAATTAATTCAAAGATGAAAAGAATTAGGTACAACTATTATTTGCATTTATTTTAATTCAGCTACTCAATCGTTACAAACTTTGTATCAACGTTCACTTCAACGGGGACTGTTCTGTGCGAGAGTCCTGAAGTAGAGTCCACAATGAGAGAAGGTGTGCATCGACGTCCATAGCTATAGGTATACTGCCTTACTTGGTAAAAACTAAGCTAAGTCACTTTGTCGCTAGGGGCGACATTTACACTACTGGATCGACGAAAATCTGCCTTAGCGACAAAATGAGTTAACTGAGTTTTTACCAAGTACGGCAGTATACTAAAGTATGCTGTGGTATATCTATAGCTATGGACGTCGATGCGCACCCTCTCTCATTGTGGACTCTGCTTTAGATTCATTCCCAAACAGTTTTTAGGAATGCGAAACTCTGAGCGCGCCTGCGCCCGCGTTTGTTCAGTTTCTTTGTTTTTATCATGAAGGAGGATAAGGAGATGAAACGCCTGCAGTATATAGCAGAAAAAGTAGACACCAAATTGGGGGGTCAGAGTAGTGCGGTTTTTCTCTCCCTACTGGTTAAAGCGTTCACAGTGGTAATTTTTTGAACTATTATGTCACGTGATCTAAGCAGAAAAACATAAATATAACCTCAATGTTTTTGTAGTGAAATGACAGCAAGAATTAATTTTTATATTAACATAATATTATTTACTCATAAATTTATTATTTTATACAAACTTTTCATTTTTATTTCCAATTTCAGTCACAAAACTCGTTCAAACCTTAAATATAACCCGAATCATTCAGCTGTCATTTCATAAATGTCATAAACAACCGTGTAGCAGACGATACATTGTAATTCTGTATTTTCCCTCAAGGGGCGCTTGAGACAGTAGGGAGATGAAAACTTCACTACTCTGAGAGTGCAGTCCCATGCTGGTAGAATAGTGGAGTAGTGTAATAGATTTGACCTATCAAAATAAGTGTTAAAAAATCCAGTCATCTGATTGGTCAAAACTGTTCCACTATTCTACTAATCTACCACCATGGAACTGCACTCTAACCCCCCTATTTGGGGGCCAATAAATAAAGGCCGTTTCATCTCCTTATCCTACTTCATGGTTTTTATATACACGGAAGTCTCGTTGTAGTTCGTAGTGTGCGTCGTGCCGTATTAATGGTTTCAATGAATAAAAATTTTAATTCTAAATATAATAGTGAGTGCAATTTTGTGATAAAGTTCTAATGTTATAAATGAATTTAGAAGAATAAGGGAATAGGTTCGGTTGTGGGCATAGTTTCCTTTTTGACTCATAATTTGTCTCCTTGTAGATATTAAGCAAACACATGTATATTTATTTAAAGCTAGGGACCTTAGCTAACTACTCGTGAAGAAAATAAATTGATTCCATTGACTAGAAAAATTTTATTAAAAATTCAATAAATTGGTCATTTTTATAACAAAAAAAATTTTGGTTTGGTTGTGGGCACTCTTGAAAAATCAAATAAAAATGCAAAAAAATTAATTAAGTAACCATTCATTAACTACATAAGAATGATTTCTTTTAATTTTGATAATACATGCTCCCTATGTAAGGGCATACAAGATTTCTCACACTGAACATGAACTGCCCAGTTACTACAATTACTATAACTGCGAACGACGCACGGACATCAAAGTCTCATTATATTAATTTCCGTGCTGAACCACGAAACTCTTAAAATTTATAAAACACTATTAAATGTTGTAAGGAATTACTTATGATTATATCAACAACGATATTTCACGATTTATTAAAAATAAGAGTGGTGTCCACAGCGAATCAATTTAGATGCCCACAACCAAACTTGACGATCATTTTAAAACATCATGAAAAAAATTTTACTTGTGAACATTTTTGTGATGCTTAGTATTGGATCATAAAATATAACATATTTACTGTGTAAATACGCTTTGAACTGATTATTTTAATTAATTCACTTCGATTTGTTGAACATTTAACAATGTTTAAAAATACGTTTTTGTTATATTCAACGTGTCGAAAAATTAATTTATATATAGTAAAAAGCGGAGTTGTCTAATCATTTTTGTATTCGCATAGAAAACTACGTTAGGTTATAACATATAAGTGATATTTGACAGATTAGACAAATCTCATTTCTGTAAAAAGTTCTGCGTGGGTGCCCACAACCGAACCTCTTCCCCTATCTAAGTGAAATGTTTAATCTCATTTTGACGTTAGGTGTGTGTTTATTTTGTTTTTATCTGATTATGTAATACCTCATTGTTATTATATTTTATTAGAATATTCAATTTAGGCAACTAAATGTAAAGTCTAAAATGAAATAATATGTAAAAAATAAAGAATACTTTTAATTTTAAAAATCTTCGCAATGGGATTTTTATTTAATCTGTAGATATTTAAATATATTTTCTATCTTAAACGTTTTAAAACAAATCATTTTAGTAAAAATGGCAAAGGACTAGTATTTAAATTTTAAAGAGATTCGACGTTTAAATACACAGCCACACAAAAAAAGAAAAGTGTCTTGATCTGGGGTCGAAACATGTATATTCCGATGTATTTCGATGCGCTGAATCCGAATCCGCCATCAGAATTTGGCCAATGGGTCCTGGTTTCGCCCTAACCTCAAAAAATACCTTAAAATCGATAAAATAGTCACTTTTAAATTATCAAACTTGAATCTAAGCGCATATTAGTAGTTTCTAAGGTCCTTTATTTTTAATAAACTATTCTATAAGCTTTTCAATTGAAAATTCATATAATAAATTAAATCTATCAAACATAACCTCAAAAATGCATATAAGCTTCCAAATAAACTAATTATATCATATACAGCGCAATAAAAATTTTGTAAGCTCATGAAATTTAATATTCAGGTCTTTCTGTGATTACTGATTAAGGACCCTATGTCCAGTTTCCAAAATCCAAAATGGCGGATCCAATATGGCTCTCTCGTGAAACCCGATTGTTGACCCAGTAATATTGTTATAATTTTAAAATCATCACAAATTAACCATTTGTGTTTTTGGTAATTCCCTTTCTCTAGAAGCATTTTTTATTATTATATTCTTCTTTGATTTGTGTAGAATGAGCTTTTGGAACAGGAGCGTAGACATTTGTATTGTGTAGTAAAACGGCTCTTATACTACGTTTGGAGGAATCGATAAAAAGTCTTCATCTCTATACACATTTTCTTTTAAATTGTCCATCAAACCTATTATGTCAGTACAATACACCAAAGATGTCTCTTCATCTTTCTTAAAATATTTTCGGAACTCTTTATCTCTATCTCTTTAAAATGACACTTTCGTATTCGGATGCAAGAAGTTTCTTTTCTTCATAAATGAAGCAGCAAATTCTGCACCATCTTTTGGTAAACCTAGATCTCTAATAAAATCATTTAGCTCCGGTTGCGATACTAATATTGGCTTTTTTCTTTATTGTAATACGCGGTGATCTCATTTTCCTGATCATCATTGTCATTTTCATCACTGTCACTACTAAATTCTTCTGTTTCATTGTCGACTTCTACTTTTTCGACATATTTTTTTAAAGTAACATCAAGTTTTCCCGCTTTTCGATCAATTTCAGTAGGTCTGATTACTGTTAACACATTTATATATGTAATGGAACTCTTATTTTTTGAGGTAATTCCTTTGATGTAATTCATACAAAAATAGCAGTCTTTTAAATTTCGTGGTTTCTTCCATATCGTGGGTGTAGAGAACTTTAGATATTTTTCATCTTTCGAATTTTTTGAGCGATACAAAATAAGTCTACAGGTGTTACAAACCATATGAGGAACCCAATTTGTTTCTTGGTGTAATAATTTACGACCAAAACAATTTCCGTACAGATCTTCTACTTCTTTATCTATTTCTTTCCGCAGGGAGCTGACTTCATATTTGCTACAAATGTAACAAAAGGAATCGGGACTTTTGTTACAATTATGTAGTCGAGAAGTCACTTTTCTTGTAGCATCGGACTCTTCGTCAACTAAGTTACCCATCAATGAAGAGCTACGGTTGCCGGATAACGACGTCGGAGGGCTCGCTTTCCCACCCTGGACCAGACGCCGATACTGGGGTTCCTAATCCCTGCATCGTAAAACATTTTCTTCCTGTATCTGCCATGACGGCATGAACGCCGTCACGACGTAGAGGCGCCCTGGTTACAGAGACAGGCAAAAAATGCTAACAAGGAGAGATTCTGAACCATGAAGTAGTAATAGCATACATTTAAAGATTGAATACACACAATAAATATATCGACATGAAATTAATTACTAGAAATATTTAAGGGTAAACAATTAAAAATTTAATGTCAGATTCGTCATCAGCGACCTCAAAAACCCCCTGAGTAACGATTTTCAAGCAAATCCGAACAAATTTTTATAATTGTGTCCGCCATATTGGATCCGCCATTTTGGATTTTAGAAACTTGACATAGGGTCCGTAATCAGTAATCACAGAAAGACCTAAATAGTAAATTTCATAAGCTTACAAAATTTTTATTGCCCAGTGTATAAAATAATTAGTTTATTTGGAAGCTTAGATGCATTTTTGAGGTTATGTTTGATAGAGTTAATTTATTATATGAATTTTCAATTGAAAAGCTTATAGAATAGTTTATGAAAAATGAAGGACCTTAGAAACTTACTAATATGCGCTTAGATTCAAGTTTGATCATTTAAAAGCGACAATTTTAGCGATTTTAAGGTATTTTTTGAGGTTAGGGCGAAACCAGGACCCATTGGCCAAATTCTGATGACGGATTCGGATTCAGCGCATCGAAATACATCGGAATATATATGTCTCGACCCCAGATCAAGACACTTTTCTTTTTTTGTGTGGCTGTGATATCTAAAGAATAATAAAAATCCCAGTGAAAAGTTTTATATAATTCAAAGTATTCTAATATTTTCAGTTGTTTTACTTTTAGATTTTATATTCAGTCTTAAATTGAATGTTCCAATAAAAGTAAATATTTTGACAAATAAAAATAATAATGTAGGTCACTAGAAGATCTGCTCACATTTTTGTCAGTATGGGAATCGGCACTAGACTTGCCTTGGACTCCGCCCAGAAGCGCTTATCAATGTGTTCAGTCTGCTTTGTTCCGCGTATAAGTGTGCATAAGAACGAAAACATGTTAAGCTTACTCACGTGCTTTAAATATTTTACCATTCATTTTCCTGTTTTTTATCCTGGAGCCGCAAAGGTAGACAAGTTTTGGAATGAAATCTAAATTACTACTACTGAACTCTAAAATTTTCAATCGAATTTTTCTGTGTGCACATAGTGATGTTTTGAGGTTAGATTACATCAGGGTATATCTGTTAAGTCTGTAACGTTATCTTGTAAATCTGCTGTAAATATGAGATGATTTAAAAATTTCCGCCATACAGTAAACTTACACATAGT
This sequence comes from Leptopilina drosophilae, assembly GCA_032873175.1. Lineage (NCBI taxonomy): Eukaryota > Metazoa > Arthropoda > Insecta > Hymenoptera > Figitidae > Leptopilina > Leptopilina drosophilae. The sequence continues at coordinate 39,157,349 of CM065483.1, forward strand.
TTATTAACACAATAGTTACAATTTAACTCTTAACATTTTACTCTTTTTCTTTTTACTTTAACCGACTTGTTGATTATTACTTTGGTTATTTCAAAAGCTATCTTCATGATATTCAGTTAATTTCCCAAATTATTTCTATAGGAATCAAAAGTGATTTCAACCAAGTTCCCTTTTGGTTCACAAAACCACTAAGGGATATACAAAAGAACACCACACCGTCCCAAAGAGCACCGAAGATTTCCTGAAAGTCAACAAGACCTCGTTCAAATGTCCACATAAACAGAATATTAAATATCAACCTTCAGCAAAAATTCAACTCCAAATATTGACTTGCGATGTTTAGTCAATATTGTATCAATATTGAATGCGATTTTCGCATAGTTATAAAAATTTCGTTTGATAATTATACACGTATAAAACAATATTGATACAATATTGACTGAACATCGCAAATCAATATTAAATTTTTATTTTTGCTGAAGGTTGATATTTAATATTCTGTCTATGAGAACATTTGAACATCCACACAATCTACTGTGAGCATCGCCACTCAATGTATCTAACCTCGTTGAAAGAAGTGCTATCGTGTTTAATGAAATCTTCGGTGGGTGCTGTGTGGGGTAATACATTTACAATAAATAAATTAATATGATAGTTTAACTTAATTCTCAATTTCAACAAACTTTATTTTGAATTTTCAAAAACTTACATCAGGTTTATAATCAGTGACTCCGAATACCCCAGAGTCACAAGTTTTAATCGAATCTGATTAATTTTTTTTGACAATCGCCATATTGGATCCGTCATTATGAATTTAGGAAAACTAATAGCTGATTCATGATCAGCGACCCCGAAAACCTCCGAGTAACAATGTTCAAGCGAATCCTATCAATTTTTTTTACAGCCGCCATATTAGATAGGCCATTTTGAATTTTCAATAACTTACATCACATTCATGATCAGCGAACCCGAAAACCCCCGAGTAACAAGTTTCAAGCGAATCAGATCAATTTTTGGTTGATTCCATTTCAATTCAGATAGGCTAAAATTTGTAAGTCAAATAATAGTTTCCTATGGAAGTATATTTCAATCTTAAGAAACACCAAGAATAACTTGTAAATACACTTTTATTATGTATCTTAAATCCCTCTTTCGAATGGCGGACTAAAAAAATTGAAAAACGTTAAATAAACACGGAAAAAATTTATTCTTGAAATTTTACCGAACTTTGTTCGGTAAAACTGGGATGAAGTGTCAAAACTGTAATTTTTAAAGAACAGGATTGTAAACGCAATTGCATTGGAAAATAATAATGTAAAAAGCCTAAACTTTACGGTAAATGTATTAGCACTTCACTTACAGTTCGGTAAAACGAAGGGTAAGTGTACACTATACTCAGTTTTATTGAAAGTTCGGTAAAACGTAAGGCACAGTGTTCGGTAAAACTTATATGGGAAGAGGTACGGTTGTGGGCATGATTAGGTTGTGGACATCCACGCAGAACTTTTGACAGAAATGAGATTTGTCTAATCTGTCAAATATCACTTATATGTTATAACCTAACGTAGTTTTCTATGCGAATACAAAAATGATTAGACAACTCCGCTTTTTACTATATATAAATTAATTTTTCGACACGTTGAATATAACAAAAACGTATTTTTAAACATTGTTAAATGTTCAACAAATCGAAGTGAATTAATTAAAATAATCAGTTCAAAGCGTATTTACACAGTAAATATGTTATATTTTATGATCCAATACTAAGCATCACAAAAATGTTCACAAGTAAAATTTTTTTCATGATGTTTTAAAATGATCGTCAAGTTTGGTTGTGGGCATCTAAATTGATTCTGTTGTGAACACCACTCTTATTTTTAATAAATCGTGAAATATCGTTGTCGATATAATCATAAGTAATTCCTTACAACATTCAATAGTGTTTTATGAATTTTAAGAGTTTCGTGGTCCAGCACGGAAATTAATATAATGAAACAGAAACTGGCACCCAGTTATCAACACCCACTAAATTTTGGAAATTGACTGTTGACCTCAAATATTTCTATGAGGCTAAAACTTTCTCCAAGTTATAACTTAATTCCTCACCTATTTAATTTTACAAATTTCTATATTCGTTATAAGCAAAAAAATTTATAATTGTAGAATTCAAGCTCCAAAATAAGTAGGTGCTGATAACTAGGTGCTAGTTTAGCTTCATATTAATATAATGAGACTGATGTCCGTCCGTCGTTCGCAGTTATAGTAATAGTAGTAACTGGGTAGTTCAGGTTCAGTGTGAGAAATCTTATATGCCCTTACATGGGTTGCATGTATTGTCAAAATTAGAAGAAATCATCCTTATGTAGTTAATGAATGGTTACTGTTTAATTAATTTTTTTTTAGAAAAATGACCAATTTATTGAATTTTTAAATAAAATTTTTCTAGTCAACGGAATCAATTTATTTTCTTCACAAGTAGTTAGCTAAGGTCCCTGGCTTTAAATACATATACATATGTTTGCTTAATAACTACAAGGAAACAAATTATGAGTCAAAAACGAAACTATGCCCACAACCGAACCTATTCCCCTATTTATTATTATTGAAAGTTCAGTAAAACGTAAGGTACAATGTTCAGTAAAATTTATATTCATTCAATTACTGAATAGTTCAGTAAAACTAGAAGAATAAAAAATAAAAATCGGGGGTTTTCGGGGTCGCTGATTACAAATGTAACCTTAGTTTTCCAAAATTCAGAATGGCGGATCTAATTTTACAGAAAATATATCGATTTTGGAAGTATTTGGATTGGGAATTATTTTCAAATCAATGTTATCATTTTTAAAACAGTCATTTGATTAAGTCTCAGATGTCGTAGACTTGTTAGTTCCTACAGAATCTCTTTTTCGACGAGGCATTTTTTTAACCAAATAAGAATATTCAAGCAAATCAACAGATATTACAACAAAAAAATCTATCAGTTAAAATAAATATAGTAATATATTTATCAATAATAAAACACAATAAATTTTACAAAATTTGTTATACAACGTATGCAAAAAAAATAAAAAGAGAAATTTACAAACCTGCTGAATGATTCAATGAAAGAAAGTGAAAATCAATGTCTTAAAGTAAAAGAGACAAAAAGTTAAGTTGTATTTATAATAAACTGAAGTCATATCTATTGTGAGAAAGACATCCATCTACCGGTATATATAGAACTAATAAGATGACAATTTTCACCACCTATTTGTAGAATTAGAACTAATTTGTCGGGAAATTTCAAATCAGTGAATTTTAAATATACAATATACTATCTATATATTATATTACAATATTATATTAATATATTCATTGCATTAATTAATTATTTTTTAAAAACTATTCAATTAAATTTCTTGATTATTTAATTAGTACCTAATTATTAATATTTACATATGAATAATTTGCTGAAATTTTCAAACGTGTGATTTTTAAATACACACTAAACTATTTAAATTAATTATCACAGTTATTTAATTAATAATAATTTATTAACAATATTAATAATAACACAGCCCTGCATGTGTTTTGAAAATAAGATGGCTCCATGTGTTTCCGAAGGCATTTTGCGCGCTGAACACGAATCTGGATTCAAAAACTTTCCATCACGTCAGGTTTTCGAGAAAAAAAGGGTTGAAACTTCTAAAAATAGCGTTTTTGGCCATTTTTGATAAATTGTAGGGCTAAACACTGACATGCTAGAACCATCGCTATTATCAAAAATTGACAATTGATCTTTGCTCTTTAAAATGAGCCCAAAGCCAAATTGATTGCATGAACCCTTTAAGCAGGGGGTGGGATTATGTCAAGGGGCGCAAGAGAAAAAAACACATTACGGAGGTCCTTAAAAATTAACCAGATTTACTTGAATAAACCTCGACCGTCATATTGGATAAGCCATTTTGAATTTTTTAAATCTGAATGAAGATCTGTAATCAGCAACCCCAAATACCTCCGAGTAACAATTTTCAAGTAAATCTAATTTATTTTTATAAACTTCGACTGCCCTATTGGATCCGCCATTTTAAATTTTTTAAATCTGAATGAAGATCTGTAATCAGCGGCCCCAAAAACCCCCAAGTAACAATTTTCAAGTAAATCTGATTAATTTTTAAGGACCTCCGTAATGTGTTGTTTTCTCTTGCACCCCTTGACATAAAATGTGTACAATCATGAATTGTAGAATATAACTGTGTAGGATTTTATAATAATATAATTATCAATAAAAAAAATTGTGTGAGGTTTGACGGATTTCAATTTACATGTGGAGAATTCAACAAAATTAATATTCTTTCTTTATAATTGCTGTGTGCAGGATTTGACAGTGTTTAATTTAAATTTGAAGAATGTCTACAAAAGAAAAAATAATGTGTAGAAAATTGTGTAATGTATAGTGTAATTGCCCCTGACAGTTGTCAATGCCAAAAACAATACACATTGCACGACATATTACATATTAATTTTTTCTATTGTAGACGCAGCCTAATGAAATTTATTTTTTTTACTAAATAAATTAGTGTAGAGTTTAACAGTGTGCAATGCAACTGTATAGAATTGTAACATAATTATAATTTTTCAGGCTGCGTCTACAACAGCAAAAATAATGTGTAAAAAATTGTGTAATATATAGTGTAATTGCCTCTGACAATTGTCAATGCCAAAAACAATACACATTACACTACAAATTACACATTATTTTTTTCTATTGTAGACGCAGCCTCAAATTAAATGTGTGCAGAGTTTAAAGGTGAATAATTTAAATGTGAAGAGTTTAAGAAAACAATTTTCTATTTATTCATTAAATATGTGAAGAATTTATCAGTGTTTAATTTAAATGTGGAGAATTTAACGAAATTAATTTTCTTTTTTACTGGATAAACGTGTGTAGAATTTATGTATGTGTAATTTAACTGCGTAGAATTTAATAATTATATTTTTCTACTATTAATTAAAGACGTGTGCACAGTTTAACCGTAAAGAGTTTAACTGTGTAAGGTTTAAAATTAATAACTTTTATTTAATCAATAAATATGTGTAGAGTTTGAACAGTGCTCAATTTAACTGTGTAGAATTTAACAATTTAATTGTGGAGAGTTTAAACAATGCAGAATTTATCATGGCACAGTTTGCCGAGTAGAGTTTTAACAGAGTACAGTTTAAATGTGTAGTCTTTTAACTATTGAAAATTTTTAACGTATTTAATTGAAAAATGAATTTCTCAAAAACTTATTGATCGATTTTAATTTTCCAAGTTGCATTTTATTTGTCTTGAAATGAAGTATAACTAACAATATTTTCAGATAAAACTATTTAATTTTAGTGCAAAATGTAATTGTTTATTTATAAACAATTAAAAATAAATAATGTTCTGGATAATATTTTAAGATGAAAAAATTACTAAAATGTTCTTAATAAACCACTAAAAAATATCCCGTTGGAAAAAAATGGCACAAAGTTTTAAATTGCTTAATTTTAAGCATTTGTGCCGCGGTGCAGTGCGCGACTCTGGTCCTTATTGAGCGTTCGCGCGCGTGTTATTGTTTCTGATCGCTGAAACGACTGCGCTTCTCAAACACTACATTTATATTGGAAATAAATTTATTTTAATGTAATTTTTACATTTAATTTTTCACATTTCATTAATTCTTATTGTTGAATGGTAATTATAGATGTGTTGCATAAATTGTTAAAATATCGAAATGTTGAATTTTCTTTGAAATTAAAAAAAATAATGAGCGAACTAGAGTTAAAATTTGGATTTGATTTAAACATTTTTAACAATAATTCCAAATGTAAACTATTCTTTAGAAACAGTTCTGCTTCTAAAATAAAATAATAAAATGAATAGTTTAGCATTTATTCTCTGCGATAAATTACGAATTCTTACCAATCGATTAAAATCATAAAAACAGGCTTCGGATCGACTTTAAGGTGCAAATATATTAGTCGCTTATTTAGTTACAAAAAAAAGTCGTTTACTTTATTCAGTATTATCACTAAAATTCTTTAAGCTTTCTCAATTTTAATTAGTAAAAATGTTTGATCATTTGACTTTTTGCTTTGGAATAAATAAATAAAATGAAATTTTACATAGAATTTAACATACAAAAAAAATTTTTGAAGTGAAATCTAAAATGTTTAAATCCAATCCAAATTTTAACTTTAGTTCACTCATTATTTTTTTTTAATTTCAAAGAAAATTCAACAATTCGATATTTTAACAATTTATGCAACACATCTGTAATTATCATTCAACAAAAAGAATTAATTAAATGTTCCATTAAAAAAAATTAAATGTAAAAAATTTCTAAAGAATTTGAATGCAAAATACTTTTAATGTTACAAAAATTCAAAAGCTACGTGAAATACATTCAATAAAAAATAGATTACCATGGAATTCAAAATTATTTTACGCCACCTTTAGATTAGTTCAATATGTTAATTTTTTGTTTTAATGTAAGGTAAAAGTCCCAGTTATGGAACGTTTTCACAATGTTGTCCCTATTATGAAACAGTATTACAAAAATGAAAATAAATGGAATTAAAATTGGTGATAAGAATATTCTAGTCATTTCAATAAATTTTACACGATATAAGAATTATTATTTTTGAATACTATTTAATTTAAAAATAAATCTTTAATTGTATTTTAGCTTTTAAATTTAGGTAAGTCGGGTTTTCTGTCAAACTAGCGTTTTACATTACCCCGTGCAGAAATTGACCTACTTGACGCCTAAACCTGATCAGGGCCAGACGTGGCAACCCTGGTCAGGCCCACATCAGGAAAATCTTAGGAAACAGATCAGGGCCACGTAGGATTTAAATTTTGAATTTATACTCTCTAAATTTGAATAAGCAAATTTTACTGTTTCACAGCGATAAGTATACAATCAATTCCAAAAAGCTTATATACGCTAATAATTAGTGAAATTTCACTGATTTTTTAACGAAATTTCACTAATTCACAACGTCCCGTGTAGAAATTACCCTACTAGGGCCATACTAGGGATTGAAACGACGCGCCTGATCAGGGCCTGATCGGGACGTCAAGAAATTGTGGATTCCCTGATCAGGGCCACATCGGGCGCGGCGTTTCATTCCCTAATAGGTCGGCCCTATACGGCCCTGATCAGGGCCCCTGCGAAATTTCTGCACGGGGTTTATACGCTAATTGGAATCAGTTGTATACTTATCGCTGTTTCAGATTTAGAGAGTATCTTTCTAAGATTTTAATGCATGAAATATATATATATATATATATATCTATATATATATATATATATATATATATATATATATAGATTACATTATATTATATTCATATTAATAAAATTAAAAATAAATTAAATAAATTCTTATAATTTATTTTACACAGATCGACAACGACCATTTTGAATGAAAAAAATCTCATTCTTGATTTTCAAAATTATGTTTCACTATTTTAAAAATATTGCTCTACATTAAGCAGGGCAATGATGCTGAAGCTGGCTCCCAGTTATCAGCACCCACTTAATTTTGGATATTAAATTTTAAAGTTAAATATTTTTTAACTTTAAACTTTTAAATTAACCTTCCAAAATTAAGTGGGTGCTGATAACTAGGTGCTAGTTTCAACCTCATAGCAGGGCATATATTATTTTTAATTATGTAATTTATTTTTAAATATTTCAATTATTTGTTTGTAATAATAAATTAATTTACTTAAATCTATACCTACACATAGTAATAAAAATAATAATAACATAATAAATCAATCAAAGTAAAATAAAGTTTTTAAAAATATTAATTAATTTAATTACATAAATTAATGTAAATAACCTTGTAGAAAAAAGGATATAACCGACCCGATCAGTGGGGTCCAGATGTGGTCCTGGTAAGGCCCTGATGTGGTTTTTTAATATTTATTTCTAAAATTATTATAAAATTATTTATCATTTTAATAATAGAAAAACATTTAATTTTTATGTAATAATAGCAAATTGTTTGTTTTTGTTTCTAAATATTATTTTAAATAATACAAAATACTATTCTTTAAACTCATATTTAAAAACAATTAATTGTTTGGTATTAAAATCTGTAGGCAATAATTTTATATTATTTAAAATAATGTTTTTAAATAAAAACAAACAATTTTTGTTATTAAAATGTATAAATAGTTTTTTAATGTGAGAAATAAGTATTAAAAAGATACACATCAGGGCCTTATCAGGGCCACAAATGGGCCCCACTGACCAGAATGTTTATACTTTTTCTGCAAGCGTATTAACATTAATTTATGGAATTAAATTAATCAATATTTTAAAAATTTTCTATTTTATTTTAATGGTAAAAATAGTCCAATTTTAATAAAATATATTTATATTAATATTTTCAAAAAATTTTTTTATTAATAATTGTAGATCATAATATTTTGTTATTATTATTATTTATATTATTGTTATAATTATTATTTTTATTAAAATTATTAAGTGTATAGCTTTAAATATATTAATTTATTATTAAATAATACAGTCCCAACATTCAAATGGTAGTTTGAGTAGAATAACTCCCAAGCTTGCGTGGCTGTGCGGTTAGTGTATTCGACTTGCGTCATCGAGGTCTAGGGTTCGATTCCCAGTGCGTGCGATATTTTTCCGTCGTAGTTTTGAAGTGTTTTTGTGTACAATGTATGTTAATAATGTAAAGCTAAATGTAGATTTAACGAATAATAATAATTTATTAATTATAGTAATAGAAATAATATTAAATGAATCAAAAACTTGGTTTGTTAAAATTGGTAAAAAAAAGTTGAATAAACTCAAAAAGTATTTTTTTTTAAATAAATTCAAGAACAATAAATACAGAATAATTATTATTTGTAATATTGTAACAAATAAATTCAATTTAAATTAATTAATTATTATTTATTAATTAATAATTCATTTTTATTATTATTTATAATAGGTTTTAATAGTTTTTCTATTAATAGTAGGTTTAATTTTTGTATCCCGATTGATGGAACAGGAATAAAATATACATCAAGCATAACCTCAAATATTCTCAATATTTCCGCATTACTTTTCGACCCAAAAAATTGGTTATATAATTATCTTTTTAAATAGAAGTTGTTCTTTGTATTTAATTTTTTATAGTTCATATTAAAATTGTTAAGATAAGATAATAGAATTTTAATTACTTATTAAATAAAATAAGTGTTTCATAATTGGGACATTTATTTTGGAACACCCGTACATGCAGGAAACCATCGTTTCATAATCGGTCAAATGCTGGGAGTCACAATTTAGTTAATATTATTTTTATTTCATAAAAAATAAACATTTTAGGGCCTAAATACTGTTCACTAAATACCAACCTTTCAATCTATACCCGAATAATTCATATTAACGCTCCTAATTCCAAGAAATTTATCATAGAATTTTAGTTAGCTTTAAAAGCGTTCCATAATTGGGACCTTTACCTTATTGTTTTACTTTGTTACTATTAGGTTTGTTCTGCTTTTATTTTTTCAATAGTGTTTTTTTCTAGATGTTTTGTCTTCTTCATGGACTTTTCTGAAAAAATGACACAAGTAAAAATTAGTAGAAATTTCATGGAATCTAATGTTTATTAAAGAATCGAATTTTTGTTAAAAAGTTTAAAAAGTTGTTTTAATACTAAATATCTTTTTTAATTTCGTTAACTGTTTTATCATTATTTTTTAAACTAAAACAAAAATGAATGTTAGGAGGAAAATGTTTTCTTCAGATCGAAAGAAGTATCCTAAGTTTATGGGAATTCATAATAAAGTAATATATTGTTCAAGTGAAAATAAATTTATGAAGCTAAGAGAATTAGCTAGAAAAAACACTATCGAAAAAATAAAAGTAGAACAAACCTAATAGTAATAAAAAAAAATTGACGTACACTGAAAAAAAAGTATTAAACCAAGAAAATTTTTCTTGGTTGAAGCAAATCGTGAGATTGAATACGGTCAAGACTATTATTATAGTATTGATTCAAGAAAACGATTTTCTTGACATAGTATATTTTGGAGAAGAAGAATTTTCTTGCATCAAGAACACATATTCTTGACCCAAGAAAATGTGGAATTCGACCAAGAAGTTAACTTTTAATTGAGTTGAAACAATTATTAACTTATATTAATCTTCCCATTTTCTTGGCTTAAGACTATGGGTGTTGGATGAAATAAATAGTTATTTAAGAAAACTAAAAAATGATTCACTTAATGCTCAAAATTACTTGACACAAGAAAATAAATTTCTTCCAGTAAGAAAATATAGGTGTGTTTCAAGTAAATTAGGTCAAGAAAATGCACTTACTTGATTCAGTGAACTTTTTTCAGTGCATTGAATTAATCTGGAGTAAAATAATTTTGAATTCCATGGAAATTTCTTTTTTGTTGAATGTATTTCATGTAGCTTTTGAAGTTTTGTAACATTAAAAATGTTTTGTATTCAAATCCAGAATTAAAAGTTTAATATACTTTAAAAATGCAAGTTTTATTGATTTAATTATAAAATAATAATAATTTAAATTTCTTGAATGGTGGAAATGTCAATTGTAATAAATATTTCCTTAATTTTTTAAGACAAACGTTTTTTCTTTTTACAATTTAGTTGTATATTATAAAGATATCGTAAAAACTTCGATTTTTCATTTTTGAAAAAACAAAAAAATTTCTTATTCCTCTTTATGATGCGGGACCCTGATAAATTTTATTGGAAAATAATCTTTAGACTTCTAGAAAGTAATAAAAAAAATTTAGGAAAAAAACAATGTGGTTAAATTAAAAAAAAATTTTGTTAAATTTGTGGGACTTCGAAGAATATTTAACCCGGAATTAAGGACAAAAAAACCCACTACATTATAAATAGTTGCAAGAAGGATACATCATTTTAAAAATGTTTTACCGTCATTTTCTTGAAATCAGACTTCGCAGTTTTAAAAATTCAAATGCGCCTAATTTCGTTAAATAATTTTTTTGGCCATACGGCAAAATACGTGTCGTATTTCATCTTCTCTAAAAATTCATACTTCAAAGGGTTAAATAAACACTTAAAACCAATAAACAAACTCAACCAAAACACAACCCACTCTGCTTAATTTCATCTTCTTCTTTAAAAAAATGTTAACAGCTGGTAGAGCAACACAGGCGCATATAGGGTGTTTTCGTTAGCACCCGGTGTTAACAGTGGTGCGCACACGATTTTTAATGTATATTTTTACGTACATTTGACTGTCCGTTATGATTGGCTAATTCCGTCAGCCCCTTATTCTTATTTAGTGCAAAGTTTGTAAACAGTGATAGCTTATAAAACGTACTTTAGATTTTTTGAAAATCATATATCAAAACATTACCAATTTTTTGTAAAATTTCTTTAAATTCTCTAGAAATATATCTCTGAGATTGTTGGTGTTAACACAAATTCGTAGCGAGTGTCACCGGATGCTAACACCCAAACATTGCCGAAAACGCCCATAGTAGTTAACGACAAAAAATGCTGTTTTTCTTCTTCTACTTCTTGTTTAAATGGCCTCTTGTGGATTACACAGATAGCCAGAAGTAATATTATATTGCTAAGTTGTGTTGTAGGTTATATGATTGGTTGAGATATTCTTTCCAGTGTAGACCAAATAGGTAATGCAATAAGTTATATATAGATGGGCGTGAAAAAAAATTTTTGATAAAAAATTTTTCTAAAATTATGCACTCCGATTATTATGAGGAATTTTGAGTTAGATGTATTATAACGGTTGACTTGATTAAGTAGATTGATTTGATTTAATATTTTAGAGTAGATGATTAAGTATGATGTAAATCTCATAATGTTGAAAGATTGCCATGTAAAGGTCCTTTCACAGTTCGTGTACTCTACTAGTTCATTTGGTTCGAAAGAGGAGGGAAATTCAAATATAATTTAGAATTGAATAATAAAGGTACTTACCCCTTTAACGACGAGATGTGCTGCTTTTCAACATGAATTTCAAACGCCTGCAATTAGTAGAAAGAAGCCATAAAATTGTACAAAAGTCCATCTCCTACTATTTTAGGGGTCACTCTTTCGAATGGCGTGGTCAAAATTTTCAAACAATCATATTAAACCCTTCTTTTTTTAAAAAATACTTGAAAATGTCAGTTTTTTTATTGAAATTTTTTTAAAAAGAATTTTTTTCTTCGCCATAACATTTTTTAAATAGAACAAAAAGTATCGGAAACGTGTTCCCAATAGTTGTACTTGAAAAATATCCATTTCTAATTTTTATTTTTTTCGATTTTGAATTTAAAATGGCGCTTGAAGGGCAAAAAAATTTCCTAATTTTACGTAAGGTTACCAACTTTTTCAAAATTGCTCAAATATAATCGAAATTTGTTACTCGAGGGTTTTAGGGGTCGCTGATTACGAATCTGAAGTCAGATTCAAAAAATTCAAAATGGCGGATCCAATATGACGGTCAAATTTTGTGAAACTCATTCAATTTAGTTGAAACTCGTTACTCAGAGGTTTTTGGGGTCGCTGATCACGAATCTGAAGTCAAATTCATAAATTCTATATGTCGAATCCAAAATGGCGGCTTAATTTTTCAAAATTACTTAGATTTTCTTGACATTTGTTACTCGGGGGTTTTTTAGGTCGCTGATTACAAATATGAAGTCAGATTCAAAAAATTCAAAATGGTGGCTTAATTTTCCAAAATGACTGAGATTTGCATGAAATTTGTTACACTGAGGTTTTCGGGGTCGCTGATTTTGTATATGTAGTCGCCTTTAGCCTTTAAATAATTAAAGTTGCCCGATTCTCAACACGAGGAGGTAGACGATATAGAGAATCATTTTTTTTTACTTTTTCAGTTTTTAATAAAAAGTTAAAAGAAGTAATTTAAAAAATTGAAAAAACAAAAAATTAAAAGTCACTGAAAAAGTAAAATAAATGATTCTCTATATCGTCTACCTCCTCGTGTTGAGAATCGGGCAACTTTAATTATTTAAAGGCTAAAGGCGACTATATATACAAAATCAGCGACCCCGAAAACCTCAGTGTAACAAATTTCATGCAAATCTCAGTTATTTTGGAAAATTAAGCCGCCATTTTGAATTTTTTGAATCTGACTTCAGATTCGTGATCAGCGACCCCAAAAACCTCCGAGTAACGAGTTTCAACTAAATTGAATGAGTTTCACAAAATTTGACCGTCATATTGGATCCGCCATTTTGAATTTTTTGAATCTGACTTCAGATTCGTAATCAGCGACCCCTAAAACCCTCGAGTAACAAATTTCGATTATATTTGAGCAATTTTGAAAAAGTTGGTAACCTTACGTAAAATTAGGAAATTTTTTTGCCCTTCAAGCGCCATTTTAAATTCAAAATCGAAAAAAATAACAATTAGAAATGGATATTTTTCAAGTACAACTATTGGGAACACGTTTCCGATACTTTTTGTTCTATTTAAAAAATGTTATGGCGAAGAAAAAAATTCTTTTTAAAAAAATTTCAATAAAAAAACTGACATTTTCAAGTATTTTTTAAAAAAAGAAGGGTTTAATATGATTGTTTGAAAATTTTGACCACGCCATTCGAAAGAGTGACCCCTAAAATAGTAGGAGATGGACTTTTGAACAATTTTATGGCTTCTTTCTACTAATTGCAGGCGTTTGAAATTCATGTTGAAAAGCAGCACATCTCGTCGTTAAAGGGTTAAGGAATAGGAAACTTATAAGAAAATGATGAAGATATTCAGAGAATATCACCTCATACCATTATTTTCGATATTATAGAGTCAAATATAGAATTCTCCCCCCTCAAAAAACCTGCCAACCTCAACAATGGTCTCACGATCAGGATTGAAAATGAGTGGATTTAAGTCAATGAGTTCAGGTTTGAAGTCCGCAAGTCTAGTCGAGAGAAATGAGAAGAAAGTCAATGTCCTCGATGAAAACTGCGAACAAAAACATAATAAATGATTAAGATCTTGAAGTTCTGCTCCACATTAACAGCTGAAAGGTAAAGATCAGCCCATCCTGGCAAAGTGGGAACCGATTTGTAAGTGATTTGATCGTAATCTGCATACTGCTACTAAGTATCTGCGGAGGACATTCAAGTTCTTGAACCAAGGTTTGCTCGTCTTAAAATTAACAAAATTAAAATATCTGTTACGAGAGGGTGATTCATCGTAATTAGGCTAAAGTAGCTTTTGCCAATCAGAGAGATCTTGTTTAACTACCCTATCAGGTCCATAGGAGAAAAGATAGTGGAGCAACCAAAATGGAGATCAAGTGATTTCTTTGTCCGTTTGTCAGCTCTCTCGTTGCCAAGTTTACCTAAATGGGAGGGGATCTATAAAAAGTTAATTAGAGATCTCCTTAGTTGGAGAAGACATACTTGTTTCACAATTTTGATAATTAATGGATGATGTTGTTTTGAGAAAAATCTTTCTTTGATGGATCGTAAAACATTTATTGAGTCAGTCAGAATAAGAATGTTATCGACTTCACAAATTAATAGCATGTGTAAGAGCTGCATGTATTGCGTATAATTCGCATGTTTAATTCGAAGTAGTTCCTTCTAACTTATCGCAAAAATTAGTATTATTAGCAGGAACTACAAAACTATATCCGGAGACATTTCGCATTAGATCAAAAGATCCGTCCGTGTAAATCTGAATGTTGTCTTAAAAATGGAATTTGTGCGAAATAATCAAATACATGTTGTGTGTCGTTATAATTTTAAATTCCAAACCAGAATCAATATCTATTCTGAATGACTCAGTGAGTTCCAGTCAAGTATAATTAAAAGAAGATAATTGTTTAGTACGTTCTCTTCTATGTATCTATTGAGAAACATAAACATAAGAGGCCAAGAAAGAAAGTTTAGTTTTGTAAGAATTTTTTCAGGTTTTTTTGTTGGTAGAGGTTTCGTATAAGAGTTGTAGCTTAGGACTTGATAACACGATATGACAAATTTTTAAATAATTTGCTTAGTTCATTATAGAGAAACGGAATCATAGGCACATATGCACTCAATACATACACATGTATACTCACACATATGCACTAAGAACATACACATGCATACTCACACATATTCACTAAGCACGTACACATGTATATTCACACATATGCACTCAATACATACACATGTATACTCACATATATACACTCAACACATACACATGTATACTCACACATATACACTCAATATATACACATGTTTACTCAATACATTCACATGTATATACACACACATCTACACAAAACACATACACATCTATACTCACACATATACACATAACACGTACTCACGCGCTGCAAAATCTAGTGTCTGATTTTGAGACGTTTTGTTCCCTTCTTTGAAACATATAGATGCCTTGTGTTCACATATTTGAAACAGATATGTGTCTCATTTTAAGATGTTACAAAACGTCTCACACATTTAGCACTGCATTTTGAGACTCTTTATGTGTTTAGAGTAGCCGTATCACGGTAAAAAGACTTTTTATATGTCTTATAGTCACTAAGTCATTTTTAATGTCTGAAAATGAGACACGAGATGAAGCGAAATGTCCCAAAATATGACAGATTTTGAATCTCAATGGCTTAAACACTTAATGCAACTCATTTTAAGACACGCGTGAGATTCCAGATTTTGCAATGTGAACACGGAGAGAAATCTGGTGCTATTATTGCTTGCAGTATCTTTACAAATTTTATTAGTCACTGCTGAATAGATAGCTTGAGTTTATAATAATTTATATACGAAATCATCTATTTAATGTAAAGGAGAGTTTGATACAATAAGCATAAGAGACAGTATCTAATTTTATACGAAATCTTTATTATAAATACAAAGAGAACATGCTATAAAAGTATTAGATTATTCTGATAAGAATCGCTCGAACTCCAAATGATTTTCAGGTGGACTTTATACAACACAATCTTACCTGCGTATACGTGCATATAACTCACACACATATATGAGGCATTCCATGTCAAGTGATCCAGGTGTAGAAAAATTTTTCTCCAATCGTAGCAAAACTTGGGGCTTTTGTAGTACTAATAGATAGTAATTTTTCGTGAAAATATTTTTTTACCTAGTCCAATATTTTCCGAGGGGGAGGGGGTTAAATTTTTGGGATTTTCAGTACAATGCTTATTTCAATCATTTTTTACTCTTAAACTATTAAACATGAAAATTTGGCAAGGTACATTTTGGAAAGGTTTTTTAATGCTCTTTCGATTGAAAATAGGCATTTAAAAAAAACAATTTTTTGTCCCAAAAAAATCAAAATTGAAAATAAATTTTAATTTTTTGGAAAAAGGGCATCTTTTTTTTAACGAAAGTTGAGGTTTTTTCTTAAAAGAACATATAAATGAAAAAGTGGGACAAGAATGTTTAAACATTGAAAAAATAAATTTTCTTGTAAAAACCGGGTTTAGAGCGCTCCGGTGAGTAGAAACCTCTGTTTTTCAATGTTTGAACATTCTTGTCCCACTTTTTCATTTATATGTCCTTTTAGGAAAAAACCTCAGCTTTCGTTTAAAAAAAAGCTGCCCTTTTTCCAAAAAATTAAAATTTATTTTTAATTTTGGTTTTTTTTGGCCCAAAAAATTTTTTTTTTATATGCCTATTTTCAATCGAAAGAGCATGAAAAAACCTTTCCAAAATATACCTTGCCAAATTTTCATGTTTAATAGTTTAAGAGTAAAAAATTATTGAAATAAGCATTACACCGTAAGACACCTGGGTCACTTGACATGGAATGCCTCATATGAGGTATTTTACATGTAATGTCCTCAGTTGAAATTTCAACTTCTTGTTAAAGTAGGATTTAGAAATTAAATAATTAAATTTTAAAAGATTAATTTTAAAAACTTTAACTCACGTGTCCTTTGGACAAACGAAATTCTTAAGGTTCGCGACGAAATTATGAATAACTTTATTTATTTCGCGGATTCTTTATTTTTTTAATTCTTTTCTTTTTAACTCTTTTATTTTTTAAATTCTTTTTCAGATCAATATCATCCTTCGTTTTCATCTTTTCAATTATATCACTTTATTTACTCTTTTAATCATACATTCTTTTAATTCAACCTTTTTTTATCTTTATTATTATTTATTTTATTCTCAATTATATTCACATTCTTTACTTAAACATTTATTCAATTCTTTAAACTTTTAAGATTATTTCACATCAACACGGCCAATTTGCCGGACTCAAACTTCAGGCTTCTATTGCCTAGACAGAAAACTGCAGGCTTAACTGCCTGAGCTAGCTGTCGGCTACACGGCCTAAACTCAACTGCCCAGATTTCCTTGTGTCAATCAATTTTATTGAAAGACGATTTAATGGGGAAATCGTATGTTAAGTTTATTGCACTTGACTGTTGCCAAGCCAATTCTGCAAGCTTGCAGATTTAGGCAGCGTCGTGATCCGAGTTCAGTGACTTGAATGCACCTCTCCTTATATTGAGCAATTTACTTTACTTTAATATTTTCTAACTATTTCTCAAAAAGGTTAATAAACTGTTTGTCAAAGAAAAGGAATTTATTGGAAGGATAAGAATCGTCAAATAGAACTTTTGAAAAAAAATTTTCTTTTAGATGATCTAATAAGTCTGTCAAAATTTTAAATTGGATGTTAACAGTGCTAGCTTCAGCGGTACCTTTTAATTTACCTAGTATGATTGTTATTATTGAATCTTGACAAATAGCTGGCATATGTGACGATGTGGAAACTATTTGTTGTATGAATTCTTCAACTGGTATATTGTATCCATCAAAATAAGACAATTGCTTTTCGAATATTGTTAAAGACACTGCATGACCAAGTCTTTGTTTCTCTATCAAAGAATCTTCTTTACGGTTCACTTTAGACATTTTTTAAACGCTAATTCTCTGTTTGCGTATTTTTGTTAATTCAGCATGATTTACTTATTATCTAACTAACTGTTGAAGGTCTGTCTTTGATATATTGCTTTTCATTCTTCTATTTTATAGCCTGATATCCCTAATGTCATGGTCTTTAAAAATTTTTGTACGATAAATTTTTAAATAAAATTCTTAAGTTTTTTAGTTTTCAAAGTTTAATAAATTACTGAATTGGCTTTTATTTTCCTATGCGTTTTAATTTGAATTCTTAGTCATTCTGAGATTTTTATTTTGTTTAAAAAAAATTTATTTGTTATGTGTTAAATATGAATTTTATTGAAAATGAAATAATTAGAAAAAATTAAAATTTCATTAAATTGTATAAAAGTGATACAGTTCTTTTAATTGCTCATTGAGCAGTTTTCGATATTTACTTCCTACTGACCTAGACACCTGAAGTGTAATCTGACGCGGTGTCGCGTAACCAAGTTCGTACGCCTGACCAAAAATATGCTTCGCCTCTCTATATTTTAATTCAGTTATTTATTTTTATTATTCATAAAAAAATCAATCTAATTGATTTGGCATAAAAAAATCAAATGTTTATGTTTCAAACGAATTTGTTAAGGTAGTTGATCCCCTCTCTACTTAACTATTAATCAGTTAATAGGTTGAGATCCTTATTCTTAAAAAAAGGAAAAGGGAATATAATTTTTAGTTATGAAAACTATAAACAAATTAGAATGAAAATCACAATAATTATATTTTACCCAAGAAATTCCCTAATATAACTTCTAATTTTTATGTGTGTAGAAGCGAGTACTTTGTGTACGTGTGAATGAACGTGTAAAGTAGATTATGTGGTATAAGATTTTTATACTCACTACTCAGGAATTTCCTTCGCCTTGTCACTTTAATCCAATGTAGTTGTTTCTTTTTGCGACGAAATTATGAATAACTTTATTTATTTTGCGGATTCTTTATTTTTTAAATTCTTTTCTTTTTAACTCTTTTATTTTTTTAATTCTTTTTCAGATCAATATTATCTTTCGTTTTCATCTTTTCAATTATATCACTTTATTTATTCTTTTAATCAAAGAAAATTTATTAAGAAATATGGTATTGTTTTCTTTAGGGTTTTCACCCCGAAAATTGCAAAACGCGAAGGAATGTTAAACTCAATTAAATCTCTTATTTAAAATAGAAATAGATTTTTATTTAATTGAAATGCATTGGATTAAAATTATCAAAGCGAAGAATGTCCCTTTTGTGAAATTACAAAGGGTTGTTTTGTGTAAATATTTTAAAGTTTGTTAACAAAATCTCATGTTGTGTAATTTGTTGTTTATAATTTTAATTTTCAGGTATTGTAAGTAATTATTTATGATATAAAAAGTTACGGAGTTTGGCCGTAACACTTCTTAAAAAAATTGAAACTCGGGGAATTTGTTGTTCTATCAAATAGAAATGTGCCCCAAAATTATTTTTGACTTTTTAGAAAATTTGAAGAAGGTAAAGGGGGCCAATTTGACCAATTTTGCTAACGCCGGCTACTTTGTCAATTTTTTTTAAACATAATTTTAATGAAAAAATTTTGTTAGAATATGTTTGTTTATTTATTTATTTATAATTAAATTTTGAAGACAAATTTTAAAAAAAGTGTGAAATTTTCTTAAAATAGAAATGATATGGCTAGATTTTTGCAAATTATTGGTTACAACATACAATTCTAAATTCTTCGTATATTCCCAGTTTTATATTATTTTATTGTAATTATATTTGTTCGTTATTATTTTATAATTATTTTATTTATATTTTTACACTGGACATAATAAAAAAAATAATTTACATTATAACTAATGAACAAATTTTATTTTAGAAAAAATATGACTTTGGGAAAAAAATTTCTGTGAAAAAAGTACTTTGGAAAAGACACTTCTTTGGAAATGCGATTTTTTGGTAAAAGTCTACTTTGGGAAAATGAGTTTGGGAAAAGTGACTCTCTACCAACAACATAATTATAAGAAAATGATTTTTAATAATAGTTAAAATTTCTTTTTAATTTTTCTTAGTCATCTTCTTGGTTCACCTTAAAAGCAATATTGATTTTTTCTTTGTCAGTTCCCCACTTAGCTCAGTTAGTTAGAATGTTAGGTTTATGCGCGTCGATCCCGGGTTCGAATCCCAGTCCTTCTAAATTTTTTATTAAACTTACCACAACCTTCCCTCAACCTTACAACTTTATAGTAACCTTACCACAGCCTTATAATTTAAGCTTCCAATAACCTTTACTTGTAAGCTTACAGCAACCTTAACATGTAAACTTACAATAACCTTTACTTGTAGACTTACAGTAAACTATGCTTGTAAGCTTACAATAACCTTTACTTGTAGGCTTACAGTAAACTATGCTTGTAAGCTTACAATAACCTTTACTTGTAAGCTTACAGTAACCTTTACATGTAAGCTTACGGTAATGGCGGACATTTAAAGTTTACCTTCAGTTTACCACAAGTATACAACCCGTATCCTTACTAATTATACGTGTAATCCACACCACAAACTTACAGCAAGATATTCTGCTATGTAGGTAAATTCAAGTGCAATATAATGTTAATGTATACCAATTTTTCTTTTGAGGATTTTTTAAATTTTATCAATTCTTTTTGAGATATTATTATGATAAATATATCTAGCAATATTTAAATAAATTCGTTGAAACGTCTTAAAGTTATCGTGTTCACAAAAACGAGATCCACACACATACATCCGGACAATTGCTTAGGGACTTAAATAATATAGTCCTATATGGAGAATATTTGTTTCAAGGATTTTTAAGAACTGTGTAAATTAATGGTCTACAAAGCTTTCTCCACGAGGCACAATGGCGTAAAATGTACTTTTTCGTTCCAAATCACCCTGCAGGTCACAATTTTTGACCAAAATGGGTTTGTTTTTTTCTAAATCTTCGTAGATATATTCTCTTTTGATCTCTCGAGCCCGGTTTTTGAATTTTTGTTTTTAAAC
Organism: Leptopilina drosophilae; assembly: GCA_032873175.1. Classification (NCBI taxonomy): domain Eukaryota; kingdom Metazoa; phylum Arthropoda; class Insecta; order Hymenoptera; family Figitidae; genus Leptopilina; species Leptopilina drosophilae. The sequence continues at coordinate 39,178,284 of CM065483.1, forward strand.
AATTTTTTAATAACAGTAAGTATTAAAAAATCATGAAATTTTATAAAATATTTTTTAGCTTAATTAATTAAAAAAATTTATCAAAAAACCTATTGAAATAAGGTTCGAGTGTTTCTAGTGTAGAAAAAAGTATAACAATCTATTAAACTGTTTAAACAATTAATTGTTATTATTTTTTTCACTCACTGAACTTAGGCCTAGAAATTTCTAGTTTTTTCTCAATCCTGTAGCCCTTAAAAGGGCTGTTTGGTAAAGCATAATGATAAGTAAAATATCTGCTAGTGATAAACAAAGTTAATTTATTAAATTGTTGTTGTTTTCATTAATAAAACACTACTAATAATAAAAAAGTTAATTAATGAAACATTGTTTAAATAATTAATCGTTATTATTTTGTTCATAAGCTGTACTTAGGGCTAGAAATTTCTAGTTTTTTCGCAATTGTGCAATTTTTCATAAGTAAAACATCTACTAATGATAAATATAAATTAATTAAACATTATTTTAACAATTAATTATTGTTATTTTTTCATTAAATGAACTTAGGGCTACAAAATCAGGGCTAGAAACACTAAATTTTTTGTAATTCTTGTAACTAAATAGCCCTTAAAAAGGCTGTTTAGTAAAGCATAATTATAAGTAAAATATCTGTTAATGATAAAAAATTATTTAATTAAACATTGTTGAAACCATGAATTGTGTTAATATTATCAGAAGTTCAACATAAATGTTATCATTAGTAGAGGTTTTACTTATGAAAAATTGCACAATTGAGAAAAAACTAGAAATTTCTAGCCCTAAGATCAGTGAATAAAAAAATAACAAAAATTAATTGTTTAAACAATGTTTAATTAATTTACTTTTTATCATTAGTAGAGGTTTTACTTATGAAAAATTGCACAATTGAGAAAAAACTAGAAATTTCTATCCCTAAGTATAGCTTATAAACAAAATAACAACAATTAATTGTTTAAACAATTTAATAGATTGTTATACTTTTTTCTACACTAGAAACACTCGAACCTTATTTCAATAGGTTTTTTGATAAATTTTTTTAATTAATTAAGCTAAAAAAATATTTTTTTAAATTTCATGATTTTTTAATACTTATTGTTATTAACAAATTGTTTAAAAACAAAAATTCAAAAATCGGGCTCGAGAGATCGATAGAGATTATACAGTCAACTCTATGAATAGTGCCGCTATCAATAGTGCCACTTCTCCTCTTTTTCGCTCGAGCTCTATCCCCACTTTCACGATTTTAGCTCGGCTTCGGAATTTGAATCCGATCCTACGAATAGTGCCATATGCAAAATAATATTTACAGGCTTTAAAACACTGTTAAGTATTGAAAACTAACTTATTTATTATGAAAGATAAATTGAAACCATTTTTTAATTTTTTAGAACGATTTTAAAATAAAATAATCATTTCACACTTAAAAAATAGTTGGTTACCAAAATTCAATTGCCGCCATATTGAATCCTCTGCTCAAGGGGAAGCGGCACTATTGGTAGAGTCTGATACAAATTTCGAGTTAGCGCAAGAGGACAAATGTACGTAAAGTGGGGGTACTACAGTTCTAAGAAAAGTCATAAACGCTGTGCAAAAATGCGGCACTATTCATAGAGTTGACTGTATTTACGAAAATTTAGAAAATAAACAAACCCATTTTGGTCAAAAATTGTGACCTGCAGAGTGATTTGGAATGAAAAAGTACATTTTGCGCCACTGTGCGAGGACGAACTAATAAATTTACCTCATTAAAAATTTTTTTTTAATCTATAACACTAACGAAACTGTTTTTACATATTTTAAGTAACCTGTATTGCTATAATCAATTTCAAAAACAAATTTAAATAATAGGAAAATATATCTTATGATTTTCATACTTTTTATCGATAATAATAATACATAATGCTAATAATACATAATAATAATAATAACAAAATACAAAAAAATAATAATATCTTAAAATAAACACAAAAAGAGTGATTTTCATAATTTTTTAAAGAGTTCTCATTAAAACTTTATTGAAATAATGTACATTGTACCAGATAATACCTGTTGTCATGAAATTTTAACTATTTTAAAACCGAAAAAATATTAACATTTGTAGAAACTGTAGGTATTTTACCTAAACATTTTTTAAGGTGGCTTGCGGTGTGCACGATAAAACGGAAACAACTCAAATCAAAAACAAAGAAAAATTTGTTAGTTTACTATGTTCCTTCATTCACGAACTAGCTATTATATAGATACTAAAGCTAAAATGCGCTCTACGCGCGCCTGCCATTGATGCTTCTTCTTTACTTTATTTTAAAAAAGTTAAAACAATGCAAGATATTTTATTTACAATCATAGTACAATATTTATAACAAAATACATTATTAATCGAATTTTGTAAGCTTTGAGTCGGTAAGAAGAACTCGACGAACGTGCGAAGTACTCTCTTAAGTTGCCTCTCCATGGCAAAGAATAAACCAGAGACGCAAACGCAAAAAAATACATTTTAATTTTTCGCGTTCGCAGTGGGAGAGTAGTGCGCGCCTCTGTGCCTGCTACTGCTATTCGACCGGTATTAGCATATAATTTTTAATACACCTAAAAATCAGTTCATGTTTGTATCAACATAAAAGAAAGAAGCCATTAGGAATTCACATACGTTATCAATAAATAAATATAGCAATAGTTAAATTTTTATAAAATAAAAAAGTAGCTTATAAATAACATATACAAAATTTTATAAAATATTTTTTTAATGAAAATATTTTTTTCTATTTAGAAAACGGATGTATAATTAGTTCCATTTCTATACCATAATTCTGTATCCCAAAAATTTTTATGTAACATTCCTTATAATAGACTAAAAAATAGTTAAACTATGCAAAATTGATAAGAATACAAAATAAACATTTGCAACATTTATAAGAATATAAACAAAAGATTTTTTTGACAATGACTGTCAACCTAACAAAAATGTTGTTTTCTATGAAATGAAAAAATAAAAACTTTTAATTGTTTAAAGTAAAAAATTACATAATTCAGACAACTTAGTTAAATTACAAGGCGTTTTCAACAATAACAAATATCCTTTTCATTGATAATCGTAGTAATTCTAGTTTAATACTTTCGAAGGTACAAACGACACATTAAATTAGATATTTGAAACTCATACAGGTATTGAATAATTTTTAATGTAATAAAATTAAAAAATTACTTGTGATAAATTATATTCTCAGATTTTATTTTAAATGAAAATAACTAATGGAAAAAAATTTATTTACAACTGAGGATGATCCTACAATAGTTCATTAGACGCTTGAAAAATAAACTGTACGTACATTGCAGTCCCAGTCTCTAATGTAATATTAGAGACCCGGGCACCCTAAGTTAGAAGTAATGGACAACTAAACAGAAATGAACTCTGTGTAACTCACAAATTGAAGGGATGTAATGTTTCTAAAAAAATTTCCTAAAAAAGGTTTCCTTCCATAATTTTAACAAAAATTAAATTATTACTACAAAAATAACTGTTAAATTGTTTATTTTTTGAGAAATAATATTGTAAATGATATTACGGTAAATGTTTCAAATAACCACTAAAGAAACTATATTGTCCTCCAAAATATATGGTTTTTCCACTACCATGAGTACCATTTTAAAGACTCAACAATATTCGCAAATTAAAATAATAATTTTTGTTTTTAAAGTCGGTGAAATTCCCAACAGGGAAAGTTGGCACTTAGATTACAGAATCCATTGTACCAATCTCCAGCTTGCTCGTTTACAACAACACATTAGAGTCCTGTTCTTCTCCAGAAGTCCAGTATTTCCTCTATAGATAGGTTGCTCACCTGCATAGGGTCTATAATTGCTTGACCCCAGCTAGAAAGTCTGATCCTAGCTAATGCCGGGCATTCAGATAATATGTGAGACGACGTCTCGTCACTCGTCTCACACAGTCTACACATAGGTGAGACTTTATTTCCTATTTTACGCTGATAATAATTCAAAAGCCCATGTCCTGTAAAGAGGCGAACAATGGTTTTAACTCTGTTCTTATCAAGTTTTAGGAGTTTTAGGTTTTTTATCGCTCGCTCGCCTCTTGTAGGGCACTAAACCCAACAGAGCCTTCGCTTGACTTCCCACCCTAATGCCCGCCCAATACTTTTCATGTTCCCTTTGACCCCATCTTTCAATGGCTCCCTTAACCAGACACGGCATTAATGCCACTGCTGGTTCAGGACCTAAAAATACCGTTTCAGAACCTGTTTTTGACAAAACGTCCACCCTTTCATTGCCCTTGATTCCTGAGTGGCCCGGTACCCAGATCAACGAAAGTTTATTTACTGAACCTAACTCGTCTAGTACGCTACGGCATTCCCAGACAAGTTTCGATTCTATTGTGGATAATTGTTTGCTTAAACTTACAACAGTTCTGGATCAACTAAATCTTAATTTCTATTAAATGAATGAAAATTTTTATAACTTTTATAATTATAAAAAAATAAAAATTAAAATTTTGCACCATCGACTCCACCTTCTGAGAGACTCAAGCTAGAAAGTATTAAGCACTAAATTTTTACAATTGAGGGGCTGGATGCTATAAGGGGATACGCGTGGATTCTGACGAATAACTATTGTCCAATAGGTCGATTTTAAAAAGTTTTTCAAATTGCAATTTTAATCATTGTTTCTTGTAGAGAATAAAATTCTACATCTTTTTTTTTCTACAAACATTTTTTCTATCTTTTTTACTTTTAAAGTTAATAAGAAAAAACTGCATTTTTAAAAATCGTAGAATTTTAATATTTTTTAACTTCAACTCGTAATATTTTGGTTAATTTTTATTATTTTTTGATAAAAAACGAAATAAAACCGCAGAATGTTCCAAAACAAACAAACAATAAAGCATAGAAAAAAAACATTTTTTTAAAACAAAAAATAATAATTTTTTTCAAAACAATGTAAAAAATATAGTTTTACACTTTAAAGCGCTTCGTTTATCTGAAAAATTTTAAGACCTGACATACTTCCAGTGAGAAAGTTGTTCATTAATAAGTAAATAAGTTTTCTGGAAAATTTTATTAACACTTGATAAAAACTTTAAAAGTTAGTAACATTTAAAGATCCGAGCGCATCCTGACCTTAAAGTTCCCATGTTTCGCACTGCAACTAAGTCATCGTGGCCGTCATCTCTATTTACACATTTTCATAACACAATGTCTATATATTTATAATAACCATTAAAATAAGTTAAAATTAAATACACAATAAGTAGAGAAAAATAGTTTTGGTTCAACCCGACCAGAAAGTATTTTGAATCAAACATATTATTTTAAATAACTAATTTTTTAATTTAAATTGGTATATAAATTTCAATTGTTTTTTAATATTATTTTTTACATTTTTATCTTATTTTTCTTAGCTTTTCGAACATTTCTTTTCCATGTCTCTTCTCTCCTTTTCTGTTTTCTTTCTTGTTTTTTCTCGATTTTCCATAATTAAATATAACAATCTCAATTCACTTCACTAAATACAAAAAATTTCACTTCACTTTTTAAAAAAAAAGTATTCTAATACTTAAATTAATAATTTTTTAAATAAAAGCATGCTCTCAATTGTTTGATTCAAAACATTTTAAAACTGTGCTTGACATTTTGTCAAGGACAAACGAAAAAAATGAAAAATAGTAAAAACTGTTCTGTTTCAATCAAATGATAATTTAATTTATTAAATAATTTTTCTTTAATTTTAACTTATTTTAATGTTTATTATAAATATTTAGACATTAATCCTGAAGCCTGTACTTACGCGACTAAAATACTCATAACTCCGTTAATTTTGCTATAATTAACTTGAAATTTTAACATAATATTCTGGAGATATTTTACAATCATTAAAAAAATTCTAAGAAAATGCAATAAAAAATTTTAAAACCTTACATTCAGCGATAGTTTCAAACAGTTATACAAATTAACAAATAATGATGGTGGTCATTTTCTTCACTAATAACCCTTCGCGATTTCGATTAGCAGTCCATAAATTCACATATTCTATTTGCATGATAATAAATTTATGCTAATAAATATTATTCTCAGCTTTTGTAAACATTTGTATATAATCCATTTGGTTGTTGAATCTTATTAAAAGAAAAATAATTTTTTAAATTAAAACATATTTTTTTATATTACATATGTATACCGAAAAAAGTTTAGTTTTCATAAATTTTATGTTACAAAATTTTTTTCTTTCCTCTGAAAATAGATGAACTTACATTTTGACCGGTACTGTAAATATTTCACATTGAAAATTACGATAAACATAAATATAGCAAATTAAACTTAATTAAAATTGAAGGGCCGGATGTATCAACTGCCGCTGCGCGCTATCGCAAGAAATAATACCAGTCAGGTAGCAGTGAGAGGCCCAGAAGCGCTCACTACTCACTGACTGGTATGGTCCTTTACGGCGGCGCGTAGCGGCAGGTGTTATATCCGGCTCCTTAATTATTCAAAAATTTCACTATAAACATAATTTTTTATATACATATTACTTCTATTATCTCCTAAATATATTTTTACGGATTCAAATGAACGTACCCTCGATAATGCAACATACATCTGACCGTGATTAAATACATCTCTTCTTAAATCTATATATATTCTGTTAAATGTTTGTCCTTGAGACTTGTTAATAGTCATTGCAAAAGCTAATTTTATAGGAAATTGTCTTCTTTTAAAAGTAAACGGATATAAATTTTCACAATATAAAGTTACTCTATGTAAAAAGACAATATTTCCACTCTTATCTCCCGTTAATATTTGACATTTAATAACTTTATGTGATAAATCTAAAACAATTAACCTTGTTCCGTTACATAATCCTTCATTAATACTAAGATTTCTAATAAGCATTACAACGGAATTAATTCTTAAATGTAATTCATGTGGTGGTAAAGAAAGTGGAGAGAGAGTATTTAAATATTCTGGTAATAAAGTTTTAGAAAATTTTCCATTATCACAATTTTCAGTAGAATCAATACTTTTATATATTTTTTCACCTTTACTGTCTAAGAGACGCACCACTCTCTTATTAATATCATCGACGTCAACGTTTCTAGGTGCTAAAATTGCACACTCTGACAACTCCTGAAATTTATTCTGTTGTATGAACTGACAATACATTTCTTCTGCATTCCCTTTTTGAATAATATGTTCTGGTAATATAACATTATCATCTGCATCATTTAATTCACCATTGCCTACTTTAAGTAAAAAATCTACAAATTCCGTTTCTTGTGGTAAGGCTCTCATATTATCTGTTAATGTGTATTTTTTGAAATGTTTCCATAGTTTACTATTTTTTATTGATAAATTAACTATTTCTGATCTAGTACCCCGTTCTTTAATTGGTAAAGTTTGTCGAAAATCTCCGCCTAGAATTACAATTTTACCACCAAAAGGTTCATTGGAATTCATTATATCTCTTAATAGATAATCTATAATTTCTAAAGCATATTTTGGAGCCATTGGTGCTTCATCCCAAATAAAGACATCTATATTTTTTAAAAAGAGGCCTTCTTTAGATTGAACTTTAATGTTTGAAGATGAATCACTGTATAATGGAACGGGTAAGCCTAAAACTTTATGAACAGTTTTTCCATTAGGAAGCAGAGTCGCAGCTATACCTGTAAATGCCATGTTGCAAACATTTATTCCTTTACTTCTTAACAAATGCCATAGCGTAATGTATAAAAATGTTTTTCCAGATCCTCCACAACCATCAACATATAAGCACTTAGAACTATCAAAAGAAGAATCCTTTAGGGCATCAAGTACATAATCAACTACAAGTTTTTGTTTTACATTTAATTTAGCATAATTCTGTTCTCCTATGTTAATATGTTCTGCAATACATATATCATTAACTTGTTGAGTAAGAATTTCATCTTGTATATCTAACAATCCCTGAAAGTCAGTTAAATTATATCCTTCGTTAAATAACATTGTTTTAATATTTCTATAAGCCCTTTGTTCAGCATCAATGTCGTTAGTTTTTGAATAATCTTCTGACATTTGACCCTTAAATTGTTCCCAAAGTTTATCCGGTTGTACAGGATGACAATGAATTAAAATTCTTGTAAATAATTGGCGAAGTGAATGAGGCATCATCCATAATGCAGCTTCTTCCATTGTTCTAATCCACTCACTATCATCTTCTACAAGTTCTAATGCCAAACAAGCAGATGTAAAAGATTCATAAACAACTCCATTAACTGTTCTCAAACTTTTAAAAGAAGTTGCTCCTTTTACTGTAAGCAATAATAATCTAAGATTAAATAACTCTAATTGATTTGGATTAACTGAATACATTCTTCCCAAAACTTTTTCTTTACGAATTCTTTGTTTCCATTCAAGAGATTTTGTTACCCATGTATAATGCTCTGGTATTTCTGAATAATAATACTTTTGAGCATTACTATCCCGTTGGTTAAGTTTAAAGTAATCCAGAAGTTTTGTATTTTTATTTAAATCGAAAGAAATACCGTTACTATCTTTTTCTTCTCGAATAATAACATTCTGTTCATTTGGCAAATGTATGGGCAAGCGATTAACGCTATGACTCTTTTTTCCTAAAGGTTTACTTAGAATTCTCCAAACTGCCTCAACTGGACCAACATATCTATTTTCTTCATAATGATTTATTTCATTATGATTAATAGTTACATCACCATTCGCATTTGTGATAATAATAGATGCAGCGTCATACCCTTTGAGAATATATTTATATAAACATTTAACAGACTTGATACTCGAAACTATTTCTACATTAATATGGCAATTAAATATTTCTGACAGTTTAGGACAATATAGAACAACATTAGAATTATCAACAATAAATCCATTTGGTCGTTCATATACTTTATTATTTCTTCGACGACAATGAACATAACAATTTTCTTCAATTGTAGTTTCTTCTTGGTAACTTTTTGGAAATTTTTTTGAACATTTTCCATCAATTAAACACCAATCTCCACAAGGTCCATGAATATTATTTTGCATTATTATTTTATGTAAAATAGGATTATTATTTTCATCAGGAATCTCTGCAGAAATATAACGATCGACACTTTCAACTGTTAATATTTTAGAATTTTCTTTCAATATAACTAACAAATGAATGTGTGGCAATCCTCGCTTTTGAAATTCAATAACATAAACATAAGATTTGACCTCTCCAAATAATTTGTTATCAACAATATGTTTAAGTAAATGTTTTACTTTTAATGCGAATACTCTAGTTACAATATCAGGTCTATCAGCAGCAGTTTGATGGGGTAATAAATTTTCCTGTATCTCTTTCCAATTTGGATTACACGTCATTGTAATAAATAAATCTGGTCCACCATGACGTGCAACAATAGCCATCGAATCCTGATATTGTTGCATCATATTGCGAGGTGATCCAATAAAAGTGGAAGGCAATATAAGCGTTTTTCCCACGTGTACATCATTTTCCAACTCATGATTGTGTAAATAATCCATCATTCCTTTATAAGTTTCACTTCTCAATTGAGATTGATTATTTGCACAAAATCTTAATGTATCTTTTTCTACTTTTACATAATTGTCAACAACCCATTGTTGAAATAATCTTCTCCTATATAAAAATTGATTAAATTCTTTATTTCTTACAGCAATTTTGTATTTAATGTAGGCAGACCTAGAAATAGTATGATTTCTACTTCTGTAATCACTATCACTACGAATTATATTAATATTATAACCCTTATTTCCAAGTGGATAAAATATAGGATAAATCCAAGGTTCAACATTGGGATCTAAATTGCTAACCAATTTTAATTCCTTTGTAGATTTATTATAAACCGTTACATAAGATTCTGGTATTTCTCCCTCAGAGTTTGTATTAAAAATTGCAGCAACTTCATTAAAACTTTGAAAATTATATCTATTTTTATCAAAGCCTTTTTTCAAAGTGAACAATAATTGTAATTCAGGAATTTCTTCATTTTTTTTGTCTTGCTAATTCAGTTTCTATTCTAATTACCTCTGACATCATCATGTAAGATTTTGTGTATGCATTAGAATTTCTCATAATATTTTCTATAGATTTTAAAATATCTTCATCCAAATTGTCGTTACTTTTCAATCTGTATCTGATTGATTCTTCAGGGTCATAAATAAATAATTGACCAAAACATGGATCTTCACCTTTATCCGGATATAAAGCACTATTAATTTGATAGTAAATTTGACCTTGCATTTTGTAACAGAATGGTCCTCTTCTTCTTCCATTAAAATTAATTACATTAGCATTTAAAGATACAAAAGAAAAATAATTATTGTTCAGCCTTATATTCTTTTTAAAATGACCAGATTTTTCATGAAGCCCTTTTAGCAAAAGCTTTAATTCATCTGGATATTGTATGGAAGTTAAAACAACACCTCCATGACTACAACAATCATTAAAACTAACTTTTCTACCAGCAACTTGTTCATCTTTAAAATGTTTAGCTTGACAATGTGTGCAATAATAATTCATTGGACCTAGATAATTTTCAACATTATTTGACTTAAATGTTTCATAATCATCTAAATCTATATTTAATATTTTCTTTGGAACAGAAATATTTAAATTTGAATTTATACTATTATTTACCAGTTTCAACTCATTTTGAATTTGATGATTTAATACTCTTTCACAATAATTTCTTGGACATAGAGTATTTTTTGTTTTTGACAATGTACTTCTATCACTGTTTATATTTTTTAATTTAAGGTTTTGAGCATATTCTATTTTAGATTCAACTTGAAGTTTTTTCTTAGTTGAAGTGTGCACTTCACCTGAATAATTTACATTATCAATTTTACATTTCAGTTTTTGCCCTTCGCGATAATTTCTTTGAATTTCAGCCTTACTTTGTTTAGGTGTTGTTGATGATTCAACATTTCCTTCATTTCTTTTATTTATTGCTCTCGGAAAAGAAAGGGAAGTGTTTGCTTCCTCTGAATAATTTGGATTATCAACTTTACGCTTCAATTTTTGCCTTTCGCGATAATTTCTTTGAATTTCAGCCTTACTCTGTTTAGGTGTTGTTGATGATTCAACATTTCCTTCATTTATTTTATTTATTGCTCTCGGAAAAGAAAGGGAAGTGTTTGCTTCCTCTGAATAATTTGCATTCTTAACTTTACGCTTCAATTTTTGCCTTTCGCGATAATTTCTTTGAATTTCAGCCCTACTTTGTTTTACTGTTGTTGATGCAATACTCCCTTTATTTATTTTATTTATTATTCTCGGGAAAGAAATTTCTTTCTTCATAGAGTTTTTAGAAAAGTTTGATTCTCCATACTTAAGTTAAATATCTTTTTCATTTAAAAGGCAATTCCAGTCATTCACAACTATGCAAGATCTACTATTAGAAAGTTGTTCAGAGGGAAATTCACTTAAACTATTGCTTTTAAACATTAACATTAAATGATTTCTCATATTACAATAATAGTAATGGACAGAGTGGGGCATAATATTAAAAAATAACGATGTTGCGAAAGCAATTGCATATACTCCACAAGAAAGACTGTATTCTGGTTGCTGATCAACAGTGGTGAAAACTACTGGTGGTTCAAAAGGATATAATCTAATTAAATAATTTCTTTGATCATGATTTAAACATTTTTTATTAAGACTATCAAAAATGTAAAGACATCTTCCATCATAATAAGTACAAATCCAATGACCAGATTTATAAGATCCACTAAAAAGTATTTGAATGTGCTGCTTACTTTTCTGGATTGGAACTATCAAATCAAGTGTTTGTAAACACAAAGCATTTTGCATATTATAAAAAAAATTTGATTGTCTGCTTTTGAAATTCATACATATGATCATTATTTAGCATTGCTCCTTCAGTGACAACTATGCTTAAATCACGAGTAGTCAAAATAACAGTTTCTCCTTTGTTAGTCATTGTTCTTTTTATTTTAGAAAAATATTTACATATATTTCGTTATCCAATATAATCAATTTCCAATTTTGCCTTTCATCCAATTTAACAAATTTGTAATTTTGTATCTTATCCAATTTAACCAATTTTCAGCTTTTTTTACCCAACATAACAAATTTCCAATATAACCAATTTCCAAATTTTCCTTTTATCCAATTTAACCAATTTCCAATTTTTTTTCTTTTATCCAATTTAACCAATTTCCAAATTTGCCTTTTAACCAATTTCCAAATGTTTTTAATCCAATTTAACCAATTTATAAATTTTCCTTTTATTCAATGTAACCAATTTCCAAGTATGCCTTTTACCCAATATAATCACTTTCAAAATTTGCTTTTTATCTAATATAACCAATTTCCAAATTATCCTTTTATCCAATAAATCCAATTTTATCTAATATAACCAATTTCCAAATTATTCTTTTATCCAATAAATCCAATTTTATCTAATATAACCAATTTCCAAATTATTCTTTTATCCAATAAATCCAATTTTATCTAATATAACAAATTTCCAAATTATCCTTTTATCCAATAAATCCAATTTTATCTATTATAACCAATTTCCAAATTATCCTTTTATCCAATAATAACCAAATTCCAAATTTTTCTTTTTCGTAATATAACCAATTTCAAATTTTATCTCTTATCCCAAATTTCAAATTACACAAAATTTTTAACTTAATTAATTAACACTATACTTATTCACAAATTTTTCACTAACACTTACTATTCACTAAATCACAATTCACTAATTTACTTAAATATACCCAAATTCCAAATTTTTCTTTTACGTAATATAACCAATTTATAATTTTTTCTTTTATCCAATATTCCTGTTATACAAATTAACCAATTTCAAATTTTATCTCTTATTCCAAATTTCAAATTACACAAAATTTTTAACTTAATTAATTAACACTAACTATACTTATATTCACAAAATTTTTCACTAACACTTACTATTCACTAAATCACAATTCACTAATTCACTTATTTCACTTTATATTCACTCACGTATAGTGAGTGAATTTAGCAGTGAATAAAAAAAAATTTTAATTTAATGTTATACGTAACGTATAAGAAACTTGTCACATATACTTAGAAAATATTCTACAATATTATCACTTTCGATAAACTGAAAATTTCGTCCTTATTTGGGGGTAAGCGCTAAGTGTGAGTGCGAGCGAGCGTCCCTATAAAGACGCATAAGAGTGTCTTCTTCGCACTCATACATTGATGTATGTATATATATATATATATATATATATATATATATATATATATATATATATATATATATATATATATATATATATATATTTGTATACAGAGGCCTGTATTCGACCCTAAGAAGGATTACGAACCCTTAAACAATAGCCTTTGTAATGGGGATATAAACCTCGGAGAACCCAGGTAATATTTTCTTTCTTCCTTCATCGCAAGGGAAACTTATAGATAAAAGTCTATTATATATATATATATATATATATATATATATATATAGTAATAGAAACTCTAAAGGTAACGGTCTCGATAACGTCTGGATAACGGCGCCGATAACGCTTTCTCAGATAACGGCTACCTTTCATTCTTTCTCTAAAGGCAATGTCAATAAGAATGTCTCTCTTTACCTAATTTGCATAACTCAAAAATAAAATTTAACACCAAACATGTCATGTTAGACGCCAGTTAGTTTTATTTGTTGAAAAACTAACAAAAACAATAATACAAAGAAATAATATTTAATAATAATTATTAGTCTATACTTCTCACTAATCAAAATAAACAATCTTAAAGGAGAATCCGTTTGGAAAAATTAGAAAAGGGAAAGTCTAATCTTTTGAGACACGATTGTTGAGTGAAACTCTACTTACTTATTTTATCGTCGAATAAATCCTTTAGTCTTTATAGAACAATCCAAAATAAAGATCACACCACATAAAACTTTCGATTATTATTTATTAAATTTCACACCAATTTATTCTTTACAACATAAATCCAGCAAAAATATTGCTTATAAACTTCCTCCCAAGTGCACTCAACGACAAACCAAAATCAACTATATTTTACATGTGCTTTTGTCGTCTGCTATGTTTCAATGCGCGCCGGCGAGTCATAAAGGGGATTTTTCATCTCCCATATATCCATAGTCAGAATTACGCGCGAAAATTACAAATTCAAAATAAAAGAAAAATACCTTGACGGATGTACTACGTCACACATTTGATTACGTAACTAAAACGTGGTATTTTGAAATGTCTTAGTTTACAAATTACAATAATTAATAAAACAATAAGTTGTTAATTATTAAATTAACAACATTTTTATCTCCGTGCCCGGTTGGAATTTCGGTTTCACCGGGGCGCATGGAACTTGTTCTATGCGTGGGGTTGCTGGTCCTCTATCGGACGCGTGCCAGGTCGCGGATAGGTAAACGCTTCCTATTTCTTTTGAGGAATAGGTGGTATCGAGGAAATCAAATACTCGACACGGACCAAAACCAGCAAACAATAAAACATCTATCATGAGCAATTGTAAAAACGAGGAAGAGCACCTGCGGGGTAATGCTACGGCTAAATCCCTCACTGGTTCCGATCGTCAAGCGCTTTCGAGCGTGCGGGCGGTGGCCAGTGGCCCAAGGATGCAGGAGGGCAACAACGCATTGAAGGTGCCACAGATCATCGTGGACAAGGTGGAGAGAAGAGGAAGCACGAGCAGCGTGACCAGTTAAGCCAGCTGTATTTCTGTCTTCAGTAATGCTTCTGCGATTGACATTGCTAGCTGCAATGAAGATCGGGATGAATGCATTAAGCTGCGGAAGGAAGAGGCAGCAAGCATTCAAAAAATGGAGGAAGAGATCAGCAAGATGCTGAAATCCTGTGAGGTCCAGAAGAATGTCAACATGACGATCAAGGATGGACTGAGAAGTCTGACGTCGCTCATACGGGATGTGAAGGAAAAGCACGCAGCAGCCGCCAGAAAAAATAAGAAATTCTACCAGGGATTAACATGGTCAGAAGAACCACGGAAAGACCGTAGGACGAGACGTGACCGTTTCAACGCAGACAACGTTTCTAAGAAACGTTGTCTTAGAGAGTCAGAAGCGGAAGAGAAGCGATCCTGAGCATACGAAGGACCCTAAAAAGAAGAAGAAGGAGAGACCTCCCAAAAAGACTGCAGGCAAGGGGACCAAAACGGTACCAAAGCCAGTTCCAGAAAAGAAGGGAAGAGCCACAGTCATCGTCAAAGTGGCCACTAGGTAGTTCCGTAGGTGAATAATAGGTCTAATATAAATGGGTTTTTAACATGGTATGGTCGATGTGAGTCCTGATGTCTAAACAGTAGGCAATCGACTGAGTCTTGTATGTTTCAATTTGTAATAAATTGTTTCTCTATAAAGATTTTACTGTTTTCATAACCTTTCCAATTGGATTTATTCGGTTGTAAAGTTTATGTTAACTACCCTGCAGAAATCTAATAAAAAAACAACATTTTTATCATTTTGTTAATAGTAAAATAAACTTAATTTCTTTTATTTAGAAATTTGATATCAGCCGTCACAGTTATATATGGGGCGTGCCACGCGAAATCGGACAGTATTTGACTTCTGCATCTCAGATTTTTTTCAAATATTTTTTTTCTTTTAGTGCTCATTGAAATAAGCAACCATGATTTTTTTCAAATTTTTTCATAAAGCCGTTTAAGAGATACAGGTTTTTGAAAAATCACGTTTTTTACGAAAGTGTTTTTTTGAAATGGTTATAACTCGGTCAAAAATTGACCAAATTTGATGTTCTATATATGAAAATTTTTGTTTTTACACGTAGTTTCTATTAAAAATATTTAAAAAATTAAATTTTTAAATTTACGAAATTTTTTTTTAATTTTAAAAAAAAATTTATTTTTAAGAATGTATGTATCGATCGATTTTTTTCAAAAGAAACTAGAACTAAATTAACAACTTTGAGGCGTTGTCTGATTGTAGGCAAACGATGGGATCTATTTATTTCGAATTTTTTAATTTTTATATCCATCTAATATAGCAAACAATAGGGCTTTTGAGCTAAAATTATTAATAACACAGGTCAACAAAAAAAGTCATACTTTCTTGTAAGATACTATAGTGTCCATTAAAGACGCTGAACACGATCCCGAGTCACAAAATTGGCCATCACGTCAGGATTTTAAGAAAAGTGGGGGTCAAGACCCCAAAAAACGTTTTTTTGAGGGTTTTCAAATTTTTTTATCATAAACCTGACGCGCCAGAAACTTCTACATAGATGTAAATTGAAGCTTGAATTGTCCACTACAAGACCCATATCCGTAAAACCAAAAAAGATTAAAATTTTTTCAAAACATGGGGTTGAAGTTACTAAAAATGTGATTTTTAGGGTCGCTGATTATAATCATCAGATTATAACATTTTACAAGTTTCTGGCACGTCAGATTATAATCCGCGACCTCAAACAGCCTTGAGTAACAATTTACAAGCGAATCCGATCAATTATAAATTTTGACATCATCAGCTTGGATCCGCCATTTGGAATTTTTAAAAACTAATATCGGAGTCTTAATCAACGATCCCAAAAACCCCCGAGTACCAATTTTCAAGCGAATCCGATCAATTATAAATTTTGACATCCGCCATTTTGGATCCGACATTTTGAATTTTCGAAAAGTGATATCGGATTCGTAATCAACTATCCCAAAAACCTCCGAGTAACAATTTTCAAGCGAATCCCGAACAATTTCAAAAGTTCATTAAAGCAACCCAAAAAACACATTTTTGGTATCTTCAACCCCATTTTTTGAAAAAATTTTAATTTATTTTGGTTTTACGAATATGAGTCTTGTTGTGGACAATTCAAGCTTCAATTTAAGTCTATGTAGAAGTTTCTGGCGCGTAAGGTTTAGGATAAAAAATTTTTGAAAACCTTCAAAAACACGTTTTTTAGGGTCTTTAACTCCACTTTTCTTAAAATCCTGACGTGATGGCCAATTTTGTGACCCGAGATTGTGTTCAGCGTCTTTAATAGACACTATGGTATCTCATAAAAAAGTAAGACTTCTTTTGTTGACCTGTGTTATTAATAATATTAGCTCAAAAGCCCTATTGTTAGCTATATTATATGGATATAAAAATTAAAAAATTCGAAATAAATAGTTCCCATCGTTTGCCCACAGTCAGACAACGACTAAAAGTTGTTAATTTAGTTCTAGTTTCTTACAAAAAATTTTGAAAAAAATCAATCGATACATACATTCTTAAAAATAAAATTTTTTTTTAAATTAAAAAAAAAATTTCGTAAATTTAAAAAAATAATTTTTTTAATATTTTTATTAAAAACTACGTGTAAAAACAAAAATTTTCATATATAGAACATCAAATTTGGTCAATTTTTGACCGAGTTATAACCATTTCAAAAAAACACTTTCGTAAAAAACGTGATTTTTCAAAAACCTGTATCTCCTTAACGGCTTTATGAAAAAATTTGAAAAAAATCATGGTAGCTTATTTCAATGAGCACTAAAAGAAAAAAAATATTTGAAAAAAATCTGAGATGCAAAAGTCAAATACGCAGATTTTGCACGCAGCATATAATCAAATACCGATATTTCCAGACGACGTGCCGAAAACAGCTGTGACTACTCTCTTTGGACTGTTTGAATTTCTATTCATGCCATTTAGACTTAGAAATGCCGGTCAAACATTCCAGAGGTACATGTTTGAGGCTCTGGACTTTATCTTCGTTTACCTTAATGATATCCTCATTGCCTCCAAGGACCTCGATGTTGTTTTTAAAAGATTGAACGATTATGGGTTAAAATTAAATTCAAAAAAATGCATCTTAGGGGAAAACGAAATCGAATTTTTGGGTCATCTATTGGACCAAAATGGTTTTCGACCCACACGGGAGAAGGATCGCACTATTTCAGTATTTCAAAAGCCTCGCACTATTCAGGATTTGGATCGTTTTCTGGGACTCGTGAACTTTTACCGTCGAAACGTCCGTAACGCTGTGCAACTGCAGCGACCGCTTAACGAGTATTTGCACAATACACGTAAAAACAATAAACGCGAGATTATTTGTACAGCGGATGTCGAGCGAGCTTTTATCGCAGTAAAAGAAGCGTTGGCTAAGGCCACCTTGCTCGCTTTTCCGTCTAAAAGGAAATCGTGACGGACGCGTTCGATTTGAGAATAGGCGCGATATTAGAACAATTTTTAAGTAAGTCATGGAAACCGCTTGCCTTTTATTCGAAGAAAATCAGTTCAACCCAATTAAAATATAGCACTTACGATCGTGAATTAACGGCAATGTACGAAGCAGTCAAATACTTTCGGTATTTTCTCGAAGGTCATGCATTCAATATTGTTACAGATCATAAACCGCTTTTATATATGCATTTCAGAAAAGTAGTGAAAAAGCATCACCTAGACAACAGAGACAACTTTCTTACCTCTCACAGTTCACATCGGAAATCGAGTTTCTACCCGGGATAGATAACGTTGTTGCTGATGCGTCATCGCGAGTAGACGCGATAATCTTTCTATCGGAAATCAATTTAGCAGAGCTCTCTCAAGCTCAAACTGTTGATGAGGAGCTAAAGTTGACCCTGCATGATGCAAATTCGTCATTAAAATTGAAGAACTTCGTCTGGGATAACTTACCGATCACGTGTGATTTTTCGGGAGATAACCTTCGTCCCTTTATTCCCAGATCTTATCGTAGGCGAATTTTTGTGTTGACGCATAATGCTGCACATCCTGGGGGTAAATTAACCGTTAGTATAATACGCAGAAAATACGTGTGGCCGTTTATGAATCGCGATATTAAAAACTGATGTAGATCTTGTATTTAATGCCAGCGAGCAAAAGTCACGAGACACACCACGATAGTACCCACACATTTTGTCGCTCCTGACAGTCCGTTCCGACATGCCCACATGGACTTAATAGGTCCCCTGCCAGTATGCAACGAGTTTAAATATTGTCTAACATTGATAGACAAATTTTCTCGTTGACACGAAGCAATACCAATAAAAGATATTGAAGCCTCTACTGTGTGTCGCGCATTCTTCGATGGTTGGATTTCGCGATTTGGGTGTCCGGAAACATTTTCTACGGATCAGGGCAGTCAATTTGAATCGCGACTTTTTAAAACGTTGCTAAATCTAACCGGATGTAATTGAATAAGGGCAACTCCTTATCACCCAGCTGCAAACGGGTTAATCGAGCGTTGGCACCGCACATTTAAGGCGGCTATAATGTGCCACAATAATAATAAATGGATTTACTCGCTATCGACTGTAATGTTGGGGTTGCGTAACAATGTTTTGGATTAGAGGCCATCGTCGGCCGAGTATGTGTTCGGAACCACCATCAGAATACCCGGTGAATTTGTACAGCCGGAGGATTTCTCGGCTCATCGACAAATTTTTCTCGAGGAATTCAGGGAACATATGCGGATGATTAAACCAGTGCCAGTTGAGCGCAAGCATAAGAGAAAAATATTTTTCTATAAGGATTTATACAGTCGCTCGCATGTATTTGTGGAAATCGGGACTATTTAAAAGACGCTTGAATGCCCTTATCCAGGCCCTCGTAAAGTGATTAAACGTACTTCTGTCAGAGTTTTTAAAATAGAGATTAACGGTAACAACAAACAAATCTGTGTAGAAAATTTAAAACCAGCTTTTACACAATTAACGATACAGTTAACACTAATTAAGATTCGAGCAATGCACAATTTGATGTTACGAAAACTACTATTGTACAAACTAATGTTACACAAGTAAACGATAATAATAATCAACCAAATATTTTATCAAATGACAATTCGACAATGCAATGTCATACAATTTAAATATGAGACCAATTCTACGAACTTATGTCCATAAAAAGAAAGTCTCATTTAAAAATTAAAAAGACTGATATGACTAGAATAACCTTTACGGTATCTCTTTTAAAGTATTTACTGTAGCTTATGCGAAAAATAATTTATGCAAAGTTTTATTTATAAACACATGTACATGCTTTAATAATTTTGATAATCTATACTTACCTTTGTAGCTAAATTATCGACGTGAATACCAAAGAAACATACGCTGTTCCATAAACGTATTAGAATTAACATTACTTCTGACCATGTAAGGTAATTGAAGTAACAATTAGTGTCTCTGGGGTTTTTTATAATCGCTGCTTACAAATCTGCTATGAAATATAAAAAATACAAGTGGCGGACCAAATTTTTAAAGGTAATTTACGCCTTTTATGATAAAAATGTAAAATTAAAAAAAAATTCTGCCATATTGAATCCGCCATTTTGAATATTAAAATCTGAATACAGATCAGTAAGCAGCGACCATAAAAACGCCTAGAGAGACTAATTTTTATTTAAATTGCCTTACATGGTCAAAAGTACTGTTGTTTTCAATATGTTTGTGGAACAGCGAATGTCTCTTTTGACATTATAGGTTAAAGTGTTTAAAAATTAAATTTTTTTGTTTTTGGGTATTGAAGAGCAATGTTTAAGCTTTCATTTGGTGCTATGCGGACAAATTTACTGTTTCTGTGTATTGTTTTACATTCATTCAAAAAATGCCAAAAATGCGTATTTTGTATATTGAAACGTAAATTGATTAAAAACTAGAGCCAATCCAATATTTTCAAGGTCAGATTCGTATTCTACGGACAAAATCCTGTAAGAATCGACTGTAACATTTTAGTCAACATGCAGTTGATGAAATTTTGTCGGCCTGTGTTATATATCTTTCTTTAGTTTTGCTCTAATCGACTTAAACTTTCACACAATATTCTGAATAGGTCATATATTGAAATAGAAAAATTAAAAAATACCTTGCTTCCTCCTTAGCAAATCGAATTGGTGATCCATATTTTGAGTTTAATAAAAGATAAATAAATTAAATATCTATCCAGTTGATAATTCTTGAAATTAACTCATTTACATGTTTATGTTTGAAATTAAGTACATTTTCATATATACAAAATTTGTTCTTCTTTTTAAAAAATATATAGAAATTCTTTTCCATTATGTCTATTTATGATTCTTCTGTTGTATGAATTAATATCATTCAGTAAAAACCTTTGTCACTGTAGGTAAGAAAGTAAGCATCGAAAAGCATAAGACTCCACAAATATTAACGATACGCAAGCTGAAGGAAAAGAAAATAATTGCATTAGTAAAATATGGAGAACTTCTGAAATGTCAACACCATCATTGGAATTCGGAGAAAAAACTATCGCGGATGTTAAATTGGTTTTCAATAAAGTGCGAAACATAACAGTGACTGGTAAAGCATCAACATATTTACTTTCTATTCTTTTAAATTTTGTATTTATTTTGATATCTACTTGATCTTACCGGAAAGTCATTATTAAAATAATAAATAAATAATTGTTTTTTTCTGTTTGGTTCGTGGTAAGTTATAGCTGAACTAGCACTCTTGCGAAGAAACTAATGCAACTCATGTGACAGTAGGTGAAGAATTACAAATGGCAAATGTGTGAATTTAATAACTGATAAAAAGATGGTGTTAATATGCGCATGAGCATTGTTTTTAGCAGACAAAAAAGGTAAAAATTCTTGAATTGCATAGTTTCACGTTAAATGGATTCTAGTCGCTAACTAACCAGTATGTAAAATCGAAAAGAAAAATCGGAAACATTCACGAAGAATGGAAGCAAAATGTTTAAGTTTATCACACGAAGAAGTCTTCGTGTGATAAACTTAAACATTTTGTTTTGGCACTTTCCTATTAGTTTTTAATTTGTTACAACGGATTCGCTTGGAATTTGATATTTTTTGTTTAGACATTATTTTTTTAGAACTTAATCAGGGTTGCTACGAATTTAGCATTTCAAAATTCCCTGACATTTCCAGGTTTTCCAGACCATTTTTTTAAATTTCCTGACCAAATTAGTTAGTTGTTGTTTGCTTTTTTTGTTTCGTAACATTTTTAGAATTTATTCTTTTTAAATATTTAAAATTTTAAAATGAATGTATTGAATATCACTGAATGCTTTCAAAGAATTTTATCAACAAATTTGAGAATAATTCAATTCCTTGAAAGAATTTTATTATTTATAAAAATAGTTTAATGCATGCGAAGAATTTTATTAAAATGGTTAATAATCCTAATTAAATTCTTCGAAGAATTTGTTTTAATTTTTTGTAAAAATGAAGTTTCATTAATAATTTTAATTGATAATTTTCAAAATAATTTAATTTAATTAACAATTTATTTTAAATTTCTAAAATAATCGTGTTTCGTAATAATTGAAATTAAATTTTATTAAAATTTCTAGAAAATTATTGATTATGTCGATATTTTTAATAATTATAATTAATAATCATACTGTAAACGTTTATTAAAATTTTTGCTGGAAAATTTAACTCTTTCTTAAAAATTAAGAACAATTATTTCTTTCGTGAAATTTTATTACAATTGTATTAAAAATAATTGAATTTTTGAACAGATTTAGAAGTGAGAATAAAAATGAAAAATTGAAATTTTCGAAATTCAGATACAATAAATTAATTTTTGAAAAAAATATTTAATAAAATTCCCTGACATTTCCAGGTTTTTCAGGTTTTCCCTGACCGAGAAAAAATTCTCTGACAATTCCAGGTTTTCCCTGACCGTAGCAACCCTGTAAATAGTGATCCCAAGTGTAGTGATGTATGATTTGGTAATAAATAGAAATAATTAACACAAATAAAAAATAATATGCAACTACTTAGGACACTTGAAATTCAGTTTTTCGAATTTCCATTGAATTAAAATATTTAAAACTTCAGAAAACACAAATCTAGAATATAAATAAAAACCTACACATGGGGTTATTACATATAAGTATTTTTGTGTTTTTGAAGGTGGATTACTCATCTGATATAAGTTTTTCAAAATTCAAAATTATTGAATAAAAATTGGAAGCAAATGCGATAAATTTTCAATTTCGCCCATTTCAATCAACCTGAACATAACAGACGTAATCTGTATTATGATAAACATTTTTTAACAACTTTTATTTAAAATTATTTAAAACTCCACTAACTAAATATTAACTGTAAAGTTTTGTATTTGGTTTTACTTTTCGAAAGGCTTCTTATGTGTGCTAAATGGTGTTTGTTGATATTATTAACAAGCAAGCTGTACAAAATATGTGGGAAATTATTCTAAACTATATTTAAAAATTCAATTTTAAGACATATTATGAAAAACTTATTTTACAGAAGAGAACGTGGATTAGAGCAAAGAATTTAAAGAAAACTGAAAAATAGCGATATTTTGAAATTTAAACAAATGTAGAGCCACGAAGTAGTATAAGGAGACATATCACCTATGAGCGTCTTTAACGGAAAGTGGCCCCATTTCGGTAGTCACGGTTCTCAAGTTTTCACCAACTTAAATATGAGGTATTTCATTTCAAACCGTTCCTCCGACAAAAAACAATCACAAGGAAATAGATTTTCTAATAATGTTTATTATATAAAACTTTAATTGTTTATAATATATTATACACTCATTCAAAAGAGAATTTCATGAGCTTTCTATTGCTATTTTCATTATTTTTAATTTCTGCCAATTTCGTAGAAAAATTCCTGTTTGAAATGTTAAACTCTCAATATCTCAAAACCTTAACCCATACAACTTACATTCAATTTCGTACTATTTGTCAGATTTTCCAAAAACACATTTTTAAAGAATTTTTTTTCTATTCCCATTAAATGTCCATAATATATCAAATGGGAATAGAAACTAAGGAATTTACGCTTTATTTTCATATAATTTTGATAAAAATCGTCGGGGGGGTGTTTTGAGATATTAAGAGTTTAACATTTCAAACAGCAATTTCTCTACGAAATTGGCAGAAATTTAAAATAATAAAAATAGCAATAGAAAGCTCATGAAATTCTTTTTTGAATTAGTGTATAATATATTATAAACAATTAAAGTTTTATATAATAAAAATTATTAGAAAATCTATCTCCTTGCGATTGTTTTTTGTCGGTGGAATGGTTTGAAATGAAATGCCTCATATACATGCGCTAACCGCGGGAAAATTTGTTATTAAAATCACGTGTTTACATGTTTTTCTGCCGGTTATGAATATAACCTTTATATCTCGCACGCAAAAACCGTTTGGAATGCTATGTTTAAGGAGGTTCACCGGCTCCAGTGGTGCTCAGTTGCGCGCCGCACATTTTATATGAATCCACCACTCCCGCCACTTAAGTATTAGTTGTGTGGGAAATTTGGATGGTAAAATACCAAACTTGGTCAGGTTCCCTCAGACCAAATAATTGAATAAACTTTCATCAATATTCTTTATTAGAATTAACAATTTGCCACCTGGCTTACACTCACTCAAAAATATATGTTCTGTACTCGACGGAACGACAAGAACTGATCTTCGTACTTCTCATTTCACATTTAGTCATTTTCATGAAGGTAAAAGAGAGGAAACCTAAAGGCCAATTCTATGGCAAGCAAAGCGAACATTAGGCTGCCGCCACACTCCCCTCCAAGTGTCAACGATAAAAAAAATAAAAAAATTTGACTAGTTAAATTATACGAATAATTACATAAGTCATCATATAATCATACATTCCACATAAAATTAATATCACACATTTAACATAATACTTATCAAATTGGTTGACACTTTGATGAAAAAAAGGTATAAAATAAAATTAAATTTTAATTTTAACGAAGAATATAAATATTTTCGTTGGCGAAGAGAGAGAAAAAAATACTTAATATAAATTAAAGGTCGAACGAGACCTTCTTTCTTTTTAAAATGTTTGGAATAAATTTCTTAGGTTTAATCGAGGTATTTGCAGGTGGTTGAATTGTAGACGGCTCTACATCAACTGGCACTCTTAAATGATCTTTTTGAACGACCTGCTCGCTGTGATTCGAAGGAACCAAACAATGATTTGAACGATTCTGATTGTCTCTTGAATTAGAAAATTGAATATTAGGATTCGCATAAGTTCTGACAGGAAAAGTCGCAGGTAATTCCGGATTCAAAATTTCATTAGATTCGCGAGCAATGTAAGCAGGTTTAAGATTCTCAATGGAGATTTGTTTATGAGTTCCCTCGATATCAATTTCAAAAACACGGTCCGTAGTACGATTTACAATTTTGTAAGGTCCAACATATGGACATTGTAAAGATTTTTTTAAGGTGCGAACGGTTTTTAAAAAAACGTGCGAGCAGGTCGACAAATCCTTGTGAATAAAAATTTTCCGCTTATGATGATGAGCGACCGGGACAGGCTTAACAAGACGAATGTAATCTCTAAATTCGCTAAGAAAAACACAAGGCTCAACAGAATGGTCATCCGGGAGGACAAACTCGCCAGGAATCCGCAGCAGTTTACCGAAAACAAACTCTGCAGATGCCCCACAATCCAAAACGGAGGTTCTTAATCCTAAAAGGACAACTGGGAGAGTTCGCGTCCAACCCGAATCAGAGTGGCACATAATAGCAGCTTTCAGAGTCCTATGCCATCGTTCCACCATCCCGTTGGATGCGGGATGGTAGGCAGAAGAGCGGACTCTGTAGCAACCTGATAATTGGAGTAGAGAGGAAAATAATCTCGACTCAAACTGAGTGCCTTGATCGGTAATTATCGTTTTAGGAGTACCGTAACGAGAAATCCATGTGCTGACAAAAGCATGTGCGACAGTGGCAGCCTCAATATTTTTAATTGGAACCGCCTCAGGCCAACGAGAGAAAGATCGATAAGAGTTAAACAATAGCGAAATTCATTGTCAATCGGAAGAGGTCCAACTATGTCCATGTGAATATGCTCAAACCGCGATTCAGGAGCAACAAATTGAGCAGGCAAGACAACATTATGTCGTGAGATTTTAGCTTTCTGACAATCAAGACATGCTTTACAAAAATTGGAAATTTGCTTGTGCATCTCAGGCCAAACAAAGCGCTTCCTAATAATACGATCCAAAACGCGAGCACTTGGATGCGACAAAGAATGAAAAGAGCTCATCACCTTTTCTCGAAGAGAAAGAGGAATAAAGGGACGCATATTATCGCCAGAAATGTCACAAAAAAGAGCAATATTTTGAGGACCGAAAGACAATTGTTTAAGACAAAGAGATGATTTAGGATCTGAAAGTACCTCCTTCAAACTCTGATCAGAGCTCTGAGCAAAAGCGAGCTCGGACAAATCGATCTCGGAAGACAAGTTGACCAAATCAATCCTAGACAATGCGTCCGCAACGACATTATCTGATCCCGAGAGATGTTCAATACGAGTGGAAAACTCCGATATAAAGGACAACTGACGCTGCTGTCGCGGTGATGATTTTTCAGTTTTTTGTTTAAATGCGAAAATAAGTGGTTTATGATCTGTGACAATCAAAAAATCACGAGAACTCAGAAAATAACGAAAATGTTTAATTGATTCGAAAATAGCAGTAAGTTCTCGGTCATAGGTACTGTAATTCTTTTGAGCAGAAGTAAATTTTCTCGAGAAGAAGGCCAAGCACCCGAAATGAATTGCTCGAGAGCCGCTCCCATTCCGAAGTCAGAAGCATCGGTAATGAGTCGAGTCTCAGCGTCATGTTCAGGGTGAAAAAGGAGAGTTGAATTGGCAATCTCTGTTTTAATTTTTTCGAAAGCGAAATCAGCGTCAGAATTCCAGAGAATCGGAGTTTTGTCATTTTTCTTAGAGCTGGTCAAGAAGGCATTCAACGGAGCAAGAATCGCAGCAGCACCCCGAATACTGCGCCGATAAAAAAGTTGGGAAGTCCTAAGAATCTGCGCAGCTTCGTAACATTATCGGGCTTAGGATACGACAATATGGCCTGAACCTTTTCAGTTGTAGGTCCCGAACCCCGATGATCGATAAAAAAAACGGAGAAACTCCAACTCCGACCTTCCGAATTGACATTTATCGATATTGATTCGCAAACTGAACCGCTTAAGACGTGAAAAAACCTCATCAAGATGACACTTATGTTCGTCCATGTTGGACGAAAAGGCCGAAGGGCGTGATAATAGCTGTCTTCTCGATGTCCTCAGGAGCGACAGGAATATGGTTGTAGGCCATGTGGAGATCAACTTTACTGAACACAGTCTTGCCAGAAAGTTGAGCTGAAAAATCGTGAATATGGGGGACCGGATAGCGGTCAGGCTCAGTAACCGAATTAAGACGACGGAAATCGCCACACGGACGCCAATCGCCATTCTTCTTAAGAACCATATTTAACGGAGCAGCCCAAGAACCGCTCGAAGGACGGCAAACTCCCGACTTCATCCACGCTTGAAACTGAGATTTAGCAGCAATCAACTTTTCTGGAGAGAGTCGTCGAGCACGTTCAGCGAGAGGAGGACCATGAGTAAGTATATGATGGAAAACATCCTCAACCAAACTTGAGGAATCCTGCGCCAAGCCGGTGATCTCCATCCGGAGATCAAGTATCAACTTGGCGTATCAAGTATCCAATCCAAGTATCCACATGGCGAGAATTTCAGCGAAGAGCATCTGACAATCAACAGTAGAAACACTGCAAAAATCCACACGACGAATCTCAAAACTAACAGAAACATCCGTAACAGAATCTATCAATTTTCGCTGAGCAAGATCCACAACAAGTCCATGATTAGCCAAAAGGTCAGCACCGATTATCGGGTATGGAACATCAGCCAAACAAAAATTCCAGTTAATCTCCCGTCTCAAACTAAGGTCCAAAGAAACACGTTTCTCCCCGAAAGTAGAAATCCTTGTATTATTCGCAGCGAAAATAAACATCTCAGATGGTTTATGCTTAGAACCCGGTTGGAAAGGAAGGAGCAAGACATCTGAACCGGCATCGACAAGAAGGAGAAGTCCGGAATTCCGATCACGGACATGGAGACGCTTAGAAGGATTGCCAAACCCGATAGTCTCCGAACGGGGAGGCATGTTTAGTTTTCCGACTCAGCAACGTTATTATTATTTTTTGTCTTAGCAAAATAAGAACACGGTTGAATACACTTATTTGCTTTGTCCCCAAACTTATGATGGTACCAACAGTTAGGCTTATCACCACGAGAAGACGAAGGATTTCGGCTGACCCGATGGTCGCCACGAGATGTCGAACGCGAACGATCATTCCCGCCACGAGAAGACCTGGTACTCAATGCATTAACCCGAGCAACAAGATTTTTGATTTGAGTTCCAATGGTTAAAAGAGTGCAGCTATTCGATGCAAAAGAAGGAGTGACTCTTGAGCTGACAGCAGAACAAGAACTGGACAAATTAGACGCCTCAAAGACCTTATCAGCAAGAACCGCTAAATCCTGTAGACCAACGACATTAGAAGCCGCTAAAATGGCACGTGTAGAAGAAGGTAATTGGTCGAGAAAGACAGACCTGATAACCTCCTCGCTACAGTGCGTATCACCTAAACTTCGCAATCGAGTCAGGATCAAAGACGGTTTTCCGTCTGTCGAAATATCTCCTTTGAGAAGCTGACGAAGACGAGCCTCAGTAGAAATGGAATAAGTAGCGATTAATCTATTTTTAATTAAAGTAAAAATGTTTGCAGGCTCAGGGCGAGTTAAAATAATATCGCGCGCGCAAATTAAAAATTCGGGATCAAGTTCAGCGATAATGTGGTGGGCCTTCGTTGCTTCAGTAGTAATACGACAAATGCTGTGACGATGTGAATTTTCACGCGAGTCATTAATGTTGAAAATTCTACATCGTCGCGCCATCCGTCGGAAAGGCCCCGAGTTGACAGGCCCACATTTTCATGGTAATTGCGGAAAAGCTAGTACCGCCAGCTGACCCACTATTCGAGGGAAAGTAGGTCGCGCGGCTAGCCTAACGAGGGAAAGTGGTAGATGGCGGGGCCAGTACCACTTTTGAAGAACGAGACGAGGAAGAAGACGAGCCACGAGGAAAATTCAAGAGACGCTACAGGTGGTTAATGTATTCGCCGCCATAACAAAAATTGGTATTGCCGTGCCGTGACACCGTTTCGTCGCCGTAGCGAATTTTCGTTTCTTTTGAGAGAGGAGTGCAGTGAAAAGAACTGATTTTGTGGTGTAATTGTGGAGCGTGAAGCTCAGACTAAATTGTGCCGAAAATAAAGAGTATTTGTTCGAAAGTGAGAAATTGTTTGTGTTTTCTTGTCCTTGCCAAGTTTCCCTTGGGATTCATCGCTGCATTGTCACCAAGGAGAGCCGAGCCGAGGAGAACACTAAAACTATAGAGGAAGCCGAGCCACCGTGGGTAAGTCTTTTGACAGTCTTGTGCCAGTCGTGTCTCGTCGTTGGCGTTTCTGCTGCCAATTTTGTTTGGGCAGAATTCCCTCTGGGCGAGAGAGAAACTCGGAGGTTGAGAGTTTGAGTGTGTTGGGCCGAGTCGAGTTAGAGTTTTATTAATTAAATCTATAAAAATTAATTGGCGCCTGACGGCGAAATTTATTTATTTAAATTTCTTTTTTTTTTACATGTTGAAAGCGTCAGATTTTGCCTGACGTAAGCAGAAATTTGAGCGAAGACATCAATCGCTCAAAATAATACGTCACAAAACTTGGCGCCCAACGTGGGGCCAAGCTCGAGCCGAGACACGACTTTAAACATATTTATTGTGATCGTTGTTACATAAAGTTTGTAAGAATTCTGAATTTTCGAGAGCCGAGCCAGACAGAATTAATTGCTGTTAACTAATAGCCGAAAAATTCAGAATTCTATTGCCAGAGCCAGCCAATAATTTTGAATTTCTGTTGCTAACGCCAGACATAAAAATTATGTTACCAGCTGACAGAGATTTCAAAATTTAAATTGACAGATGCCAGAGAGTTGGAAATTGTGTTGCCCTTGCCACCGCGTGTGTAATAGAAAAATTTAGAGTGCCCTTGCCATTGAAATTTTGAATATTGCTGACTTGTGAAAATTTCCTGCCGTTTTAAAATTAATGTGACACATTTTGAAATTTCTCTCATAAATTGCCGAAAGCCAGCCGTGAAAATCTCAAATAAAAATTTTTTTTTTGCTAATTTGCTTGTCGAGCATATGTTAGACCGGAAATAAAAATTAAAAAGAGTCACGTGACTGTAAATAGTGCGCCGGTCGGTCGAGAGAAACGACGCGCCGGGATATTTAAAATTTCAGCAGCCAAGAGAAAGTTCGCGCGAGCCAGGAAAAGCGGCTCAGTAGTAGTAATAGCGGCTACAGAGAGCGAGAGAGAGAGAGAACGAGAAGTAGAAATAGTGGGAGAGTCGAGCCACAAGTCAGCCAGAAAAGGAAAAATTTTAAAAGGGGGGGCCCCGTCGAGTGATTACGTCCTTGCATTTAGAACAGTACAGGGCCGTATATACAAATTGCGCGACCCCCTTGAAATTCGAAAAATTTTGAACTTAGAGTTTTTCCTTGAATTTGTTTAAGATGGCAAAGGCCATTGTAGAAATGAAAGACTACAAGAGACGCATGCGCGAGTTAATCAAGAACCCCAACGTTAGCCAAGCATGGGAAGTTATAAATGACATGCAAATAGGACAAGTAGTGACGAGCCTACTACGGTACCAACTGTGTATCAGTGGTTCCTCACAAGTCCTAAAAGAGAGATTATTACGAGCCGAGATGAGACTAGCCCTGACGGACGAAACCGATGTGCCGTTTTGTGAGCGTTACGACCTGGGAAACTCCGATAAAACGTTCCTATTGGAAGCGTTCTCAGAGGACAATGAGAGCCCGTTTCCTAATGTCACGCGAAGAAGGGGCGGTCAAATTTCGTCCACAGACGATGAGGAGTCGAGTAGTGGGGGAAGTAGGGCCAGTGATCGGGAAAGAGCCGAAGTAGTGCAGGAGGAGGGGGAAAAGCGACACCAAAGCGAAACAACGTACAGCAGACATAGTCCGACCAATGTTGTTATGACCCCGCGATTCACACCCCCACCACCAGTCATGTCGACAGCCAGCATGACCACGACTTCCCCCACCACCACCAGTGCTCATATGATGGTGACAACGAGCACTATCATGACCGCCCCCCACACCATACAGTCGGCAACAATGGCGCCGAATGTGCAAAACTTGCGCGACACAGTTACGCGGTTGAGCCTGACCCCCGAGATTGAGCGTTTAGCGGGTTGTACCGAAAGACTAGAGAGCCTTTACAGAGGGGGGGGATGGGATTGGCAACAGAGCCAGAGCCGGACAGCCGTGAGAAATGGGTTCCAGATTACCCATCACCAGGAGTCGCGGATCATTTCACCCCACGGACCGGGGAAAATTGTCGAAAACCCACACACCCCCAACGCGGGTGAACGGGTAAGACCCACCCCAGCCCCCCGAAACCCATCAAGTCAGAGTAGCATGAGTGAAGTGAATGCCACTCAGAATAGGGTGCCAGTGAATGGAGAACTGGCCAGTGAGTTTAAGAGAAGAGAAAAGGCGAAAGAAGTAAGAAAGGGTAGCCAAAACAAGGTGGGTAAGAAAATCGAATATAGTGAGGGCGAAGAGAGTCAAACGAGTTGTCGGTGTACGTGTAGTAGTAGGAGCGACGACGCAATTAGTGTGAAAAGTCGGAAAAGTAACAATAAGGAGCCAAAGCCAAAGAAAGATCGGAAAGAGAGCCGAAGATCGATCTTAGATGACTCGACGAGTGAGTCTGAATCTGAGAGCGATCATAGCCAAGACGCAAAGAGTGGGGGGGGAACCGAAGAAATTAAGTCCAGTCGGAGGTCCAAGGTGATTAAAACACTCAAGGACTGGGACTTAAAATTTTTCGGGGACGAAGACAACGCCGAGGAATTTTTGGAACGGTTAGAAGACTGCAAGGCCTGTTCTGAATTCTCAGACCGAGACATCTTACAAGCCCTACCAATCATCCTTCAGAAGACCGCGAGCAGCTGGTTCAGGTCGTTACGTCGGGAAATAAATTCTTGGAAGTCCTTCCAGAGGGCGTTCAAAAACGAGTACCTCGTAACAGTGGACGACGATGACGTCATTGACGAACTAAGAGCCAGGACACAAGGGAAAGGAGAGAAAATTTCCCCATACTTGACCAGTTTCCGTTTGATTTTGGGCCACATGAAGCGTCCACTAAGCCAGAGACAACAAGTCAAACTGGCCTATAAAGGTTTGACACCAGTTTATCGTCGCCAATTAGAAAGACTCCATTTCGAATCGTTGAGCCAGATGGAGAAGATCCTGAGGGACTACGAGAGAACCAAGGATTTAGACGAGCGATATGCCCCACCCCCACCAAAGGAAAGAATGCGTTTTCCGTTAGCAGCCGTAAAAGAGAAGAAGAGTGGCCAGAAACATACGAAGAGCGAGAAGGTTGCAGCCATGGAAAAGGAGTCCGAGTCGAGTGAGAGTGATCACTCTGCAAGGACTGAGAAGCCGAAGAAAAAGAAGAAGGGGAGTAAGAAAGAGAAAAAAGAGAAAGAAAGGCCAGAAGAAAAGAGCGTCGAGGCGATGAGTCCAGCAACGCCCAGCCAGAAACCAACAATGGTACAGGGCCAAGTTGCCAGTGTTCCACCAGCCCAAGCCATGCAAATGCCCATGCACTTTGCTTATCCAATGGCGTACCCTGGTATGTTTCCAACGGGGGTGAAACCAAATTACCCCAAGCCAAATGGTCCAAACGGACCTAAGCCGGGGCAAAGTGTTACATCAGCGCCAACGACGCCCAAGGAGTTTGTGGGGGCATGCTTTCACTGCCAGACACCAGGACATCGAGCCAGAGATTGTCCCCAGAGGATCTGCTTCACGTGTCGACAACAGGGACATTACTCTAATCAATGTCCCACGAAGCCAGTCCAAGCAGAGGCATGCCTGGTATGTAAAAGGCCAGGATGTAATTTTCTGACGTGCCCGAATTGTGAAGCAGTTAGAGCCGCCTTGGGAAACGGTGTGTGGGGGGCGCAGCACAGCTCTGTACCCCCCTCCACCCTAACCAGGCAGTAAGAAATGCTGCTGATAAGAGAGCCGAGTTTTGTGAGCCGTGTGACGTGGAGAATAGGGTTGAAGTTTATGAGCCGTGTGACGTGGAGAGGAGAGCCGAGTTTGGTGAGCCGTGGGTCGTAGAGACAAGAGCCGAGTGTCGTGAGCCGAGTAAAGTAGAAAACGAGAGCGAGCGCGTAGATAGATTCGCACCTAGTTGTAGTTGGGTAAAGACGGAAAGCGAATTTGAATTAGAGAGAGAAAGTAGAGTTAGGGAAAGTTTCGGGCCAGTCATAGGTAGAGAGGAATTGACCGAAAAGAAGAAGTTCAAACTCATGCCAGAAAGGAAGAAAAGACGGTCGAGTGAGGAGAACTCACTCCACCAGCGCGAGGTAGAAAGAATGGCCGAAGAGTGTGGGACGAGAGGTACGGATGTGATCCCAGTACCTATAGTCCAGGGGAGGGGAGAGGCTGTGAGAGTCACAGCTGACCCGAACTTAAGTGATGAAGACATCGACGGATCTAGGACGGAGAACAGATACTTCTTCGACATGTCCATTGGTGACAGACATTACGAAGCACTTTTCGATCCTGGTGCGATGATCTCGGTAATCACCACCAGAGTCGCCGAGCCGTTCAAAAGCCGAATTCAGCCGTGTGGTACAGTTGTGAGAAGCGCAACCGGAGGTATCACTGAAGCAGCCGGAATCCTGGACATGAATATAGTAGTCGACGGATATGCCAAACGTTTCGGAGTCAAAGTGATGAAGACGTTAACACAAGACATCATCTTGGGCATCGATTTCTGTAAGGCCTGGGACATGGAAGTAAAACTGAGAGAAGGACTGTGGAGAGTTTGTCAAGGAGAGTGGCATGAGTTTGGGCCAAAAGAGAAAGAAGAGGACGAACAGCTGATATTTGCCGAGTGTGCCGGTATCTCTGCACTCGATGATCGACAAAAGGACATCATCCAAGCCCTAGTGGAAAAATGGATACTACCAGAGTCGGAGGAACACGGAATGACAGACCTGACGGAACATCACATACGTGTTACAGACGAAACGCCAGTACAACACGCCATTAGACGAATGTCACCAGCAATGTTAACTTGGGCCCAAGGTAATGCGGCCAAGTTACACAAACTAGGGATCATCGAGCCATCTGCCAGCCGTTGGAGAAGTGCACCAGTAATTACGAGAAGAGGTGAGAACGACTTTAGACAGTGCAATGATTACCGAGACGTTAATAAGGTAACAATAAAAGATTGTTACCCATTGCCATCTATCGACTATATCCTGGACAAGCTCCGAAAAGCCAGATACCTGTCGAAAGTTGACCTCAAACTGGCATATCACCAAATCCCAATGGCCGAAGAGAGCAAGAAATACACTGCGTTTGCCATACCTGGGTCAGGATTATGGCAGTTTCGCCGAATGCCGTTCGGACTCATGAACGCGCCAATGACGTTCCAACGAATGATTGATTCATTGCTGGGACCAAAGGTAGAGCCGTATGTCTTCGGGTACCTGGACGACATCATCGTAGTCACGGATACGTTCGAGGAACATGTCAAGTGGCTCGAAACCGTCCTGCGAAAACTGAACGAGGCAAAGCTGATCGTCAACCCAGAGAAGTGCGAGTTTGGATGTTCTGAGGTCACCTACCTCGGATACTTGTTGGACGGTGAAGGTTTGAGGCCAGATCCGAATAAAACAGAACCGGTGAGAAACTATCCAGAGCCGAAGAACGTCAGACAACTCAGACGTTTCTTGGGCATGGTCGGGTGGTATTCCCGTTTCATTCCAAACGACAGCGAGATTAAAATACCCCTGTTGAAGTTACTGCACAAAGGCCGAACATGGGAGTGGAAGGACGAGCAACAGGAAGCGTTCGAACAGCTGAAACGAAAGCTGACCTCTGCGCCAGTCTTAGCCCGACCCGACTTCACGAAGAAGTTCACGATTCAATGTGACGCCAGCAACTACGCCATTGGGGCCGTATTGACGCAAGAGAGTGAAGACGGAGAGCACCCAATAGTGTATATCAGCCGAGTCCTGACCGAAGCCGAGAAAAATTACAGTGTGACAGAAAAGGAGTGTCTGTCATTACTGTGGTCAATCAAAAAGTTCAGGCCATACATTGAAGGGTACAAGTTTCATGTGATCACAGATCACAGTGCCCTAAAATGGCTCAGGAACTTGAAAGATCCGACAGGTCGTTTAGCCAGATGGGCCCTGGAAATGCAACAGTGGGACTTTGACATAGTTCACAGACGAGGTGCACAACATCATGTCCCAGATGCATTGTCCAGGTTACAAGAAGACGAAGAAGAGCCGATTGCCGCGTTTGAATCCATCGAGGACCAATGGTACCTCAAACGCCGTGAGTTAGTGAGCCAACATCCGCAGAGGTTTCCTGGATGGATTGTAGAGAATGAGAATCTCTACCGACATAGAAGTGACCCACTTTTATTGCCGATAACAGGAGACGAAGATGGTTGGAAATTAGTAGTGCCAGA
The DNA here is from genome assembly GCA_032873175.1 of Leptopilina drosophilae. Classification (NCBI taxonomy): domain Eukaryota; kingdom Metazoa; phylum Arthropoda; class Insecta; order Hymenoptera; family Figitidae; genus Leptopilina; species Leptopilina drosophilae. The sequence continues at coordinate 39,213,773 of CM065483.1, forward strand.
GGAATACCGAGCGAGAGTAATGGAAGACGGACACGCCCAAGCATCAGCTGGACACTTGGGAATCGAGAAAACATATGATCGAATAGCACGAGAGTACTATTGGCCAGGTATTTGGAACGATGTGCACAAGTACGTGACACAGTGCCACCAATGCCAGATACACAAGGTATCTCAAGCCGGACCGGTCGGACTAATGGGCCAAAGAATCGTGGAGAGACCGTGGGCCGTAGTAGCCGCAGACACCATGGAGTTTCCACCTAGTAAGAGCAATTTCAAGTATTTGGTTGTGTTCCAAGACTTGTTCTCGAGGTGGATAGAAGTCAAGCCATTAAAGTCAGCAGACGGGAAGTCGGTAGCCAGAGCATTCGAGGAGTTGGTCCTATTCAGATGGGAGACACCGGAGTACTTACTCACCGACAATGGTAAGGAGTTTGACAACAAATTTCTCAAGTCAACACTTGAGGAATACGGAGTCAAACACATCACGACACCACCCTACCATCCACAAGCCAACCCAGTCGAGAGGAGTAACAGGACCTTGAAGACGATGATCTCCACCTTCATCGGTGCCGATCATAGAAAATGGGACCTACATGTTCATGAATTCCGTCATGCCGTGAACACAGCAACACAGGCGGCCACGAAGACGTCCCCTGCGTTCCTAAATTACGGAAGACATCCTAAGCCCGTGAAGAGCCTACGGAGAGAGGTCGAGAACAAGAGACAAGTAGTGAAAATAAAGCCAGAAGAGTGGGCCGAACGAGTTAAGAGACTAGACGCGTTGAGAGACATGGTAGCAAGAAATATTGACAGAGAGCGAGCGAGACAGACGAAACAATATGACAAAGGTAGGAGAGACGCGACTTTTAAAGTAGGTGACTTAGTATTGCGAAAGAGCCACAAGTTATCGAGTGGAGCACAAAAATTCGCGACGAAATTGGCACCGAAATACGAGGGTCCGTTTGAGATCGTCGAGGTCCGTTCACCGACCGTATTTATCCTGCGCGATGAACAGAGTAGGCGAGTCCCCAAAGTCCATATTACCGACCTGAAACCATACCTATCTGTTTCAAATATGGAAATAAAAATGTCCCTTAGTGCATAAAGAAAATTTTTGTAGATAAACCGAGGAGCCGAGGGGAGAAAAGAAGAGCCGAGAGAAAGAGACGACGGAGAGCCATGCCGTACACTCCAACGGGAAACCGACGAGCCCGAGACAGAGGTGATCGTCAGCCCGAGGACCTAGGTCGGGAAAGAGCCAGGATGGAGCGACGGGGACGTCCACAGTCGAGGCACCAACCGTCTCCAGAATTCGAATTGGGGGACGTAGAGTTAGAGAGCCCATCACTCTTGTCGTTCCCAATAACAGAAAGTGTAATAGAGGAGCCGCTGAGAGCCCAAACAACTCCAGTGGAAGAAGAGCCGATGAGGGTCCAAGACCCCCCCGTCGACGATGAGCCGGAGGTACGAGGCGTAGGGGAAGGAGAAGGAGCCGTAGGGGGAAGTTTCGAGCCAGTGACCAACCTTAGTGACTGGGCGGAACTAAGTACCCTGGAGACGATAAGGGAGAAAAAGAAGGAGAAAACAGTCAGGCCCGATGGTGCCGAGGTGGTAGTGCCGTACCGTTGGCCCGCAAGCCAGAGAGAGGGAGAGAGCACGGAAGAATATGAAAGCCGCTTGGCCGAGTACGAGCTTGACTGTTTTGTTAGGACGTTAGAGCCCCTAACATCCGTGGCGTTGGAAAAACTCCGAGCCAAGCAACGGAGAGAGATGAAGAGCCGAAGGGAGGAGGTCCTACGCAAGGAGGACATCGAGAGCCAGGAGCCGGAGAAGAGGGCCCAGAGATCGCACTCGCCGCAACCAGGTCCACCAGTGCGACGAGGGGGAGAAACAGGCACGAGACCGAAAGAGTATCCGGTGAGGAAGGGCGAACGTACCGGATCCAATGGGAGCAACCCTGAAAAGGCCAAGACAACGGGAGTCATCTTCGGGGGACTCAGGGAGATCCCACGATCGGAGGAGTTGGACCCTCCCCCATACAGCTGTTTCAACTGCTGGAAACGCGGGCACAGAGCAGTGGTGTGTCCTGAACCAGTGCGCCATAAATTTTGTAGTAATTGTGGGCGCCGACACACCACTGTTCGGGATTGCCCACGTTGCGCAGAAGCGTACCGCCACTACCGCGGTATAGTGTGGTATCGGGAGAGCGAGGTAGAGGGCAAATCGTCAGCGGATAGGGCGCAGGAAATGAGTGGAGAAATTGAGCCGGAACCAGGAGCACAAGTGGGGTTAGGGGATCGAGTGGAAGGCGAGACTGGACGGGAAGAACAGCCGGACCAAGAACCGGAACACGAGGAGGAACAGGTGGTGGGGGAGGTTCGACCCGATCCAGAGACGACAACCGAGGACGAAGACTTGGTGGAGAAAATTACCCAGCTAACGAGGGCCCTAGCGGGACTCCCGCCCTCAACAATTGATCTGGCGGTCCGTCAGTTGTTGGAGGAGAGGAGACAGAAGAAGGGACCAGAGGCCAGGTAAAGATAGAGTGAGTGAGCCAGAGATCGAGGAGGGAGCCACAGAGGAGAGAAAGAGCCAGAGGGAGAAGGGAATAGAGCCAGAGGGAGAGAGTGAGTGAGCCAGAGATCAAGGGGGAGCCGTAGAGGAGTGAAAGAGCCAGTCAGAGGAGAGGGTAGGAATGGAGGCCAAGATTATCATGAGGATGACGGTCCTATATAAAATAGTACCGGTCATGGGGAGGGGATTGTGACGATGTGAATTTTCACGCGAGTCATTAATGTTGAAAATTCTACATCGTCGCGCCATCCGTCGGAAAGGCCCCGAGTTGACAGGCCCACATTTTCATGGTAATTGCGGAAAAGCTAGTACCGCCAGCTGACCCACTATTCGAGGGAAAGTAGGTCGCGCGGCTAGCCTAACGAGGGAAAGCGGTAGATGGCGGGGCCAGTACCACTTTGAAAGAACGAGACGAGGAAGAAGACGAGCCACGAGGAAAATTCAAGAGACGCTACAGGTGGTTAATGTATTCGCCGCCATAACAAAAATTGGTATTGCCGCGCCGTGACACCGTTTCGTCGCCGTAGCGAATTTTCGTTTCTTTTGAGAGAGGAGTACAGTGAAAAGAACTAATTTTGTGGTGTAATTGTGGAGCGTGAAGCTCAGGCTAAATTGTGCCGAAAATAAAGGAGTATTTATTCGAAAGTGAGAAATTGTTTGTGTTTTCTTGTCCTTGCCAAGTTTCCCTTGGGATTCATTGCTGCATTGTCACCAAGGAGAGCCGAGCCGAGGAGAACACTAAAATCATAGAAGAAGCCGAGCCACCGTGGGTAAGTCTTTTGACAGTCTTGTGCCAGTCGTGTCTCGTCGTTGGCGTTTCTGCTGCCAATTTTGTTTGGGCAGAATTCCCTCTGGGCGAGAGAGAAACTCGGAGGTTGAGAGTTTGAGTGTGTTGGGCCGAGTCGAGTTAGAGTTTTATTAATTAAATCTATAAAAATTAATTGGCGCCTGACGGCGAAATTTATTTATTTAAATTTCTTTTTTTTTACATGTTGAAAGCGTCAGATTTTGCCTGACGTAAGCAGAAATTTGAGCGAAGACATCAATCGCTCAAAATAATACGTCACAATGCTAAACGCGGATTCAATCTTAACGAACCAAAATTCAGGATCGTTAGAGATAAAACGGGGAAGCCTACGCAAACGATCGACACGAGGCACATCCTGCAGGCCATCAACATTTTCCGAAACTTCACGAAGTTGTCGCTGCAACTGCTCAAAACGCTCATCAGCAGAGATTGCCCCCGGAGGACCAAAATAATCGTTGGCACCATTCATGATGTAAAAATCAAAGAAAAACTTCGCGAGGAAGAAAAAGATTCAAAGTATCACAATGCCGGTCACTCAACAAAAATCCCGGAAAAAAAACCGTTCACGAAGATTATTATTAACGACAGAATAAAATTTTAACGATATTAAATTTCTCAAAAATAAATTGTGCCGAATAAATATGTGAGATCAAAAAAGTAAAAACAATGAAAGTCAATACAATCGCGCTCTGACCTTGAAAAGGTCAAAGACTATCGAAATATAAAAAAAGAATCGAGCGATTAACGTGACTTTAAAATGTTGAATATTCAATGCAAAATTAAAATTTTCCTTGAAAAGAGAAAAAAAATTAACAAACTCACGACAATAAATACGTAATCGTGCACAAACTTAACACGAAAATGGCGTAGGCGAAAAGTCTCCTTTCGATGATGATACGACAAGTGGTGCAGGTGTAGAATTCACATATGCAGATGTCCATGGCAGCAGTCGAAACGAAGAAAAATAGGTCTCATTTAATTCCTTGGAAAAAGGCGCTGAACAGTATATCCTCCCAGAATTGCTTGGAAAAAAAGGCGCTGATCAGTATATCCTTCCAGAATTCCTTGGATGGATAAATACGTTGACACCGGGAAATTTCTCCGCACACATAGAGAAAAAAAATTGTCAGGCGCGGAAAAATGTTTCAGATTGAAACGGAAGGAAATAAATAAAAATTAGGTATGAAAATGGATAACATACATGTTGCATGGGCAAAGTAGATGAGCCCATGCAAACAAAAAAACGTTTTTAACAAAATCTAGTTGTCTCTGGAATCAGGCTGACTGCGATGGCATCACCAAGTCCAAAATCGAAGGCAGAAAAAAATTGTTGAGTGACAATCCAGTGACACGAAAAAGGTTTACATCCATCAAGGTCGGTGGAGATGTGTTGAAAATTGGTCGAGTAGAAGAGTGTAAGCAAAATAAAAGATGGCGTATCCATGAACATAAAACGTGACTGCATGGAAAAGATTCATAAGTTGTGTAAAAGAGAATATAAACACAAACTTTTTGGAAAAATTTATACAATAAATTTTTTTTTATATGTTTATATAAGAAACAACATCGGATGTAATTTTGAAACTCCGATATACGTAGATAACTAATGACGCCGGTAAAGCGTGCTGCCAACGATGTTATATAGTCAAAATATAACTCGTGTCGAAGGGTCACCAGTGTGGGAAATTTGAATGGTAAAATACCAAAATTGGTCAGGTTCCCTGAGACCAAATAATTGAATAAACTTTTATCAATATTCTTTATTAGAATTAACAATTTGCCACCTGGCTTACACTCACTCAAAAATATATGTTCTGTACTCGACGGAACAACAAGAACTGATCTTCGTACTTCTCATTTCACATTTAGTCATTTTCATGAAGGTAAAAGAGGGGAAACCTAAAGGCCAATTCTATGGCAAGCAAAGCGAACATTAGGATGCCGCCACAGTTGAAAACGATTTTGTGCTTTCTCTCTCTTTCTCAAGCGCGTGACAGCAGTTGTCTCTCTTACCGCTTGACGCGTAATGGAAAGTCAACCTGATTTTTCTACTTGAAAGTGCTCTATTAAAAAATTAAGCATGGTTAACCCTCTTGAAACTGTTTCATTTTATCCTATTAATTTGAATCTACAATGTACTAGTTTTTTAAAAAAATTGTAAGAAATGTGTGTCAGTCATTAAATAAAATGTTACATTTTCAAATGCTTCATCTGGAATCCTATGTAATTGTTGAAACTTTAAACCTGAATATTTACGTTTTTAGCATGGTAAGGGGTGTTGAGGTTTTTGCCACTTGTAAAGTATACAAAAATAAATATTTTCTCAAAATTTGATAAAATTTCGAAGAAAATTGATTTGCCGGAGAACGTCCTTAACGTGTTTTTTTACAGAATGACAGTTGTTTGAAATAAAGTGTAAATAAGCATGTCAGTTTGTTTTGTGGAAGGCTGCGATAGTGGTACAGTTTTGATAGAACAAAGATGTGGAAACAATTTGAGTGTTTTCAAAACCCAAACGGTGCGTGATTTTTTTTATAATTTATACACGGAGAAAAATCTGTTGGGAATATTGCATGGAGTAGAGGTTAGGAATATAGCATAAACACTTACTAGCAGGGTTGGAAAATGACGCGTCATTTTTGGTTTCTGATGTAGATTATGTAGAATAAGTAATTTACGTAGACAATGTAGAAAACCCATGTAATTTACATTTTCAAGATGGCGGCCATTAAAAAACTAAAAAAACATAACATAATCTCTTGAAAAGTTTGCTTTTTAGGTTATATCACGTGACAAAAGACATTAAAGTAAATTACGTAGAAAACTCTTGACGTAAATTACCAAGTAATCTACATGTAAACAACTACGTAGATTACCTTAGGTAGTTTACGTTCCCAACCCTGTTTACTAGCGAAAACTATAAGAGGTCCGCCTGAATATCAGTCGAGTCCGCCTAATATTTAGGCGGCCACCTATACTTTTCGCTAGTAAGTGTTTATGCTATATTCCTAACCTTTACTCCATGCAATATTCCCAACATATTTCTCTCCGTGTAATGTTTACAATAGCAATTTAAAAAATTCAGGATGTAAATATTATGTATTATGTAAATATTATTATTATATTATGTTATCACTATTATTATTATTGAAATTTGCAGAGTGAAATGTTGTAAACTATGTCTGCGGCAATTAAGAGGACAGACAAAGTAATGCATAAAAGTCACAGAGTTTGTGAGAAACATTTCGAAGAATGTGACATCGAAAGAGAATATGCCCCAAAATTATCAGATGGAACAATTCATAGAATCAAAAGGCAAAGAATTGGCCCAAAGAAAATAGCTGTCCCGTCAAAATTATTGTCCAAAGACAATATTGATTCAATTAATTCTGCCGAAGATAAAATTATAAATGATTCACATATTATGAAAAGCGGATTCATCAAGGAACACTTTCAATTAAACTTTCAATTCCATTTATACTATTTTCATCTTATTCCATAAATTTTTTAGTGGGAGTCACATACATCTTGCAAAATGTTAAGAAATATAGCAAACGATAATTTTTAATACCAAAATTTTCCGCGGTTGGCGCAAGTGTTCCTAGGTTAGTGAAAACTTGAGAACCGTGACTACCGGGGCTATCTTTTATATACAGCGATATGTCTCTTGAAGAAGCATTCAGACCTCTGCAGGCTGTCTGTCTGCGCAGCCAGAGGCAATAAAAGTAAGGGAGAAGGTGTAATGAATTTGAATTTTCTTACTCTTTTACTCTTGTATGTTACCATGGCAACCTGCAGACAGACAGACTGCAGAGGTCTGAACACTCCATTATACTACTTCGTTGGTAGAGCCTAAACTTCTAAACAGATTTGTAAATAATTTCAGAATTTTTCAGGAAACTTCAATACATTTTGTTTTTTTTCTTAAATATTTAAAATAAAATTTTTGTATTAAGTCGAATAATTAGATTTCATTTTTTTCTTATGTTATTTATGAAATTAAATATCATATTTGTTATAATTCAAAGTAAAAGGAGAAATATTTACTCAATTTAGACATGTAATTAGTAATATTAATAAAATCAATCAATTTTACTTTGGAATTAATGTTTAAAAAAGGTCAGTCAATGTTTATGATAAAATAATATAAAGCCGTATATTAAAAATCTGTCCAGGCATCGCGCGGGGGGCTCACTTCGCTCGCAAGTTTCAGCGCGCCTCGATGTGCGCGAATATCGATCGTTGCGCTTCGCGCTATACAACGATTATTTGCGTTCTTCTTCCTGTTTCCAATTATATATTTCATAAAACATTTTTTTAAAGTTACTACGACTTTAAGGATTATATTCTCATCATATGTTTTTGCTGATGATTGCGAGATTAAATAGACTAAAATGTATGTTTTTGGTGTCGGTGAGTAAAATTGTGAAATTATATTTAATTACTAACTCTTTTAGCAGAAACATTATTTTATAAACATCTATTATTATTATTATTTGTTATTTGTTATAGTTCAAAAAATGACATACAAAGGAGTATTACATTTTTTTTCTCGTAGTATACAAATTCACAGGATTAAAACAATTAATTATTTAACTAGCTGTTTACGCGCGCCTTGGCGCGCGTGAAGTTTCTTTACATTTCGACAAGTAAAAATATCTTGCTTCTAAATCCAATCAGAAATGAAAGATCTATTAGGCGTCTCGAAACACAGATCTAGAATAGAGATTTTTGTTGTTGCATAAAAACAGTTACAACTAATTATTACTTTACCAAACCACATAAAATTATTTAAAGAATTATTAAATAAATATAAATTTACTTTTCGCATAAAATATTATTTATATTGATAACAAAATATGCTTTATAATAATTTGTTAAAATAAGATTGTGTATTATTTATTGGTACAAATTTTCAAGACCTATATTCTTTTCTTGTTATAGAATAATTATAGAACGTGTTCATTGGGCTTTTTCTTTAAAAATAGGGGAGACCGGGGCTAAACTGGACGGATTTGTTCTTTGGCCAAAAAACTCATACAAAAAAATTTTTTTTTGCTAAAGAGTAATATACCGTTTTGAAGCTTGTACCTTCACCTACAAATCGCACTTGTTCGATGTAGAAAAACTACAGTAGCTTTGGAGATATGTTGCTTCGAAGATGACTACCTCAAAAACAAAAATCCGAAAATTGCTGGGGCTAAACCGGAAACCCCATGGGGATAAATCATACACGGCTAATTAATTAAAGAATAAGACACAAATTTTCGTTTTTTTGTAGAAAAGTCAAATCAATTCTTCTATTATTTAAATGTAGGTAGTTCTATACAAAGAATATAATATAAAATGTAAAATCGGTAATTAATATAATATAAAATGAATTACAGTTTTCAGACTTATCTATTTGCAGCAACTCGCTTGCAAATTCGAGTTTTAAAATAAATTCTTTATTTATTTAGTTTTAAAGTGGTTCTATGCAAAGAATATAATATAAAATAGTTAATTAATATAAAATAAATTAAAGTATTCAAAGATTTGGTTGTTTTTTATCACGATGTCCGATTCAGCCCCACACCGTCATCTAATATTTAAACTGCAATATATTTTTTCTTCTTAACGTTTTTCATTAAACTCTTTTTCTACTAAACTCAGTACACCATGAGCTAAAAGAAAAATTGCTGTGTGATATTTGGACTTTAATTTTAACGATAAAAACCCTAAAAAATGTGAAAAATTTTTTTTACTGTTACCTCAAAAAATGACATTTTCACATATTAACGGCAACTATTATTACAAGAAAAATGATACGTCCCTAAAACCTCATGCAGCATTTGCATCAAGAAATTGTGCGTACATAGGTTATTTACACGGTTTAAAATTTTTTACGGTTTCGGAAATATTTTACTTGTCCGGTTTATCCAAGGTCTCCCCTACAATAATACGTAATCGGACTAAATTTGGTTCCGACTGTCTGTTTGATTTTTTCTTAAAAAAAGTTCTAATAATTTTGGATAAAACATATATTTAACACGGTCAGAAGTGAGAAACTATCCATTTTTTGGTGAATGGAAAACAAAAAAAAATTAATAAAAACTGATTTTTTTTATTTAATTATTAAAAAATTAAAAAATTGTGGAAAGAATAAGTTCTTATAGAAGTGATTTGGCTAACATTTTATTCAGATATTTTGATAGAAACCTCATTTCTAACGTTTAACAAAAATTTGAATTAATTATTAACCCTAACGGGCTCGAGTTCGTTTTTCCGCTGGCGCGCATAAGCCGGGTCCGAGGGACCCGGTATTTAAAATCAATAGAAATAAAAAATTTGATAGCAAAATTGTTAATATTTTTTATCTAACATATAATTGTATCATTTTAGAGAAATTATTTTAAAAAATAGTTTTAAAAACAGCATTATTTATAATAAAAAATACATTAATAATAATACATCAAATTTGTAATCAGCGACCCTAAAAACCCCCCAGTACCGATTTTAAAGAAAATCTGACCGATTTTCTGTTCTTTAACTTTTAGGAATGGAATTTTCCAAAAAAACGTACAACACGCACTATATTTTTCGCACCACGTCACTTCCGGAATTATTTGGGATATGTTTACACTTATTACAGTAGGTGATGTTGAAACATTACAAAATAATGCAATATTGCAGAAAAATTACTAACTTTTTATACGCAATTATAACCCGGGTCCCTCGGACCCGGCTTGAGTCTTTACGTAAGTTCGACTTAAAAGGGAATTTTCCAGAGTATTTTATGAATTAAAAATTCTATACAAAAGTGAAAAATGTGTGTTTTTACGCCCTTAAGTCTAATGTGAAGATGATTTTCTAATAATATTTTCTTAACCGGAAGTAGAAAAAAAAACTTTTCTCCGGGTCCGAGGGACCCGGCTCGAGCCCGCGAGGGTTAATAAATGAACGCTTTTTAATGGTCCTAAGCTTATTTAAAAATATATAAATATTTATACTTTGTATATACTTATCGATTCGTCTTGACATAAAAATTTCAATTTTATTATATATATATATGAATTTAGATTTTGCTAAAAAAAATTTTTTTACTTGAACAAGTTTTTGAAAAAAACAACTGTAAAATTTTTTGTGTGGGATATATTCTATATTCCTTTTGTCCATTTTGAAAGATTAATGTGATAAATAAGCCCTCAAAATTTCATCCGAATTCAAGAAAATCTATGGAAGGTATCATGTTCACACGAAAGCAAGATTTATAAACAGATACACAAATTGTTTAATACATTTTAGAAAATATTATTATTTAAAGGACTACATAGCTTTTTCACGAGAAATAAAAATCAATTATAAGTAAATAAGCATGAAAATATAATAATATTGTTTATTGTTTTAAGACCTAAAAATCAATACACAATGAAGTTACATGGAATCAATTTATGTTAAAGTTTAAAATGTAATTTCAAAATATAGTAATTTTAAAAAATAAATAAAAAATACACTCGACTTAAAATATTAAATAAATAAATAAAAAATATTGGACATTATATATTTTTTAATTTGGAAATGAAACTCAAAAATGCACTTTTTTGGGAATAAAATGTAAATTATTTATCAAAAATAAGGTAAGAAAAAGGAAAAAATGTATAAATTAGAGTTTTGCAGATACTTCAATTTTGCGTAAACTCGAAATTGGAATCAAATCATTCCTTCATATTAATTCTCATTGAAAGGATAGAATATTCTAAATTTGCACACATATTTTTACATTTAAAAAAACTTGTTTAAAATTGTAATCAAGAAATATATAATTTACTATTTTTGCAGTTATTATCAAATTATATTCCTTTAAAAATATGATTATGAAATAAAAAAAATTTATAATGATGTTGAATTTATCACTTGGTTAAAATTATTTAATTGAGAGATGAAATATTATCAATCTTGTCTTCGTCCAGCAATGTACACGTTCATTTGATTGAACAAATTTTGTGCCATTTTTTTCGTTTCTGAAGAGGACGACTGTGTCGTTGAAACGTAAACAGATTGTTTTTTATTCGAACCTGACTTGGATAGATTGATAATATTTCATATCTCAATTAAAAAAAATTATATTTAATTCATTTCATTTATTTATTCTAATATCTGTCACTGAGAATACAGAAAACCATGATGCTCAAACCAAAAAAAGTAGGCGTTACTTTCTTAACTGTTCGTCTCTCTCTCGCTTCTACTCTAAACTGAATGAAAAGACGATACATCCCACTCCTTCTCTGTATCATGTTTTCTCTCTTATATACTCTGACAAACTTCTCTCTCCAACTCTTCTCTGTCATCAAAAGCACAGCAGGAGGGCGGACGGAATTCTTGCGGACAGAATGAATGAAAGAATACGGAGATTAATATATATAATAACGAACAACACACATACCCACACATGAGGTCCGGAGTCAAGATGAAAATAACATTTCTTTCTTTCTGATACTCAGCGTTTCAGTTATTATTTTAACATAAATTTTGAATAAGGAGGGATTGTTAGTACTTAGCTTTTCTAACCATAACTTTGATGGGTTTTTTGATAATGTGAAAAAAACTTCAGAATATTTATAACGAATTGAATTATAAAGAGGACAAAGCGTCAACATATGAATAAAATTTTCTGCTTCTAAATTATAGAAGGGACAAAGTTCATTATATGGCACAATAAATGCGTTTCTCTTAGACAGAATTCTAGAGTTACATATGTTTAATAATTTTATTTGGCCCCATACTCGTTTGTAATTAATGTGCATACGTTTAAAAATATATGATTCATTGAAGGCAGTTCGAAAAGTCCAAATAGTCCTCGTTTTTTTTCCTCAATCCCTTTCTTATGGAAGTGAGCATTAATTCCGAATTTTTTACAATATTCTCCAAAGAAAACTGATTCCAAGTTTTTTCTAAATCAAAGTAATCAAATGTATTTTTTACTTGTGAATACCAATTAAAAGCAGCTTTGTCTGTGTGTAATTTGGCAAAATACATTAACTGTAATACACAAATTTTTGAATATCTCGTTTGTTCCATTGACTCAAGTTTCTTGAACCACGCAAGAATCGATTTCAATACTTTACACTCTAACGGAATGGTGTTAGTTTCAGTTTTAATTGCTTTGTTCGGACTATTTTTTGGAAGACGTAACAATTTTGGGCCGTTCAAAAAATACGTAACGCTATTTTTCGGAAATTTGGACCCCCTCTCCCCCCAAGTAACACAATGTTATATACCATTTTTTCTCCTTACCGTAACAACTTGCTTGACCTTCCCCTCCCCCCAAAACGCGTTACGTATTTTTTGAACGGCCCCTTTTTTATAAAACTAATTTGAATTTTTTCTAAGTTATCCAAAAAAGTTAAACCCCAAATATGAATAGCATAAAATATGGTGAAATATGGTAAATATTAATTTACTAGAAATTCAACTTATCCGAATATCAATTTGATAGAATTTGATTCAGCGCGAATTTTAAAATTGACCAATCACAATTTTCTTGATAATTTCTGATTGATTAATTTTAAAATTCGCGCTGAAATAATTCTATCAAATTGATATTCGGATAAGTTGAATTTCTAGTAAATTAATATTCGAACACATGTACATTCTGATAAAAAAGATTTCTATCAAAAATATTTTTGGCAATATTCAGATTCTATTTAATTACGCTTCTGTAAAATTAAGATTCTATAAAATTACGATTCTACGAAAAAAACGTTTCGAATAAATTGATATTCGGTGAAATGAAATTTCTGGAAAATTGAAATTCGATCAAATTGACTTTCTGACAGATTATAATTCGGACGAATAAATATTCTACAAAATTAAAATTCAAAGCTATCATTTTAACAATTATACATTTTACTAAAATGATATTCTAGGTAATAAAATTCTATTAAATAACATTTCTAACAAATCTTGTTTAGGGCCTTTTCATGCGCCTCAAGGCACTTCTAAAATCAACAGAAATCGCATATAGTTTCGAGTTTCTTCTTAACATATGTATTTGTAACAGGGACATAAGCGTAAACAGATTATTTATACAACCTATTCCCGGTCGAAAACCGGATTGGAATTCCGGCAATAAATTATTATTCGTTTCCCAAAGCGTTATTCTTTTATTTAAATTTTGAGTAAATATTTTTGTAATTACATTGACTACACAGAAAAAAAAGTTCCCAGATATTTCAGAAATTATTTCCTAATTCTTGGATACGGTGTAACAACACTGAATTAGCAACGAACATTCAATGGTAATCAATGAATGTTTGACAAAAATTCGGGAACTGTATTAGAAAAAGCTATAAATAGTCCAATAGTCTTTTTTTCTATACTTTCTTATGTACTTTCTCATTTCTCATTTTTTTCTATAATTTCTCATGGCACTGGCCGCAACAGTTTCTGAAAGTTTCGGGAACTCGTCATGCCCAGCTTAAAATCCCCGTACAGGAACCTCTTGGGATCCTATACAGGTCCTGCGCAAGATCCCATACAGGATCCCGTACTAGTCCTGTAGAGGATCCCGTACGGGATTTTGGGACAGGGTTCCTGTGCAGGTTCCGATGCAGGAATCTTAGTTATCAAAGATTTCTGTAAAGGTTTCTGTACAGAAACACTTGCAGGATCCTGTACGGGAAACTTTGTAAAGGTTCCTGTACAGGAACCTTTGTAGTTCTGTAAACTGCAGGTACTTAAGTGTAAAGGATCATGTGAGGAACCCTCAAAGGATCCTACACGGTTTCCTCAATTAATTTATTTATATTTTTAACTCCTGCGCAGTAGTTTTCTATGAGTTTCTCGAATGCGCAATACATTTTTTTGTCCAACATTGATATACGAGCCTAACATATTAAAATATGAAGTCTATGTATGTCAAATGTTGCTTAACATAAAAACAATTTTTTTAATTTCCTGTACAGGATCCTGCAAGTCTTCCTGTACAGGAACCTTTACAGAAATCTTTGATAACTAAGGTTCCTGCATCGGAACCTGCACAGGAACCCTGTTCCAAAATCCCGTACGGGATCCTGTACAGGACCAGCACGGAATACTGTATGGAATTTTGCACAGGACCTGTTCAGGATCCCAAGAGGATCCTTTAAGGATCCTGTACGGGGATTTTAAGCTGGGAACGGACTACCAGACGAACGCCCTAACCACTATGCTAATGAACCTAGTTAAACTAAAAATTTTTATTTTCAGTGACTTATTGAATTGCTTTTGATGATTAAATAAATCATGTTTTGAAACTAATGCACCGTAAGAGTATGAAGGTTAACCCACGGTTGGCCTAAATTTAGCAAGCGAAGTTTTGGTTGCCAGAGTTTGCCCAACTTTGTCAAGTACTAGTATCCACAGTTGGCCCGAATTTGCAAGCCAACCATTACTTGCAGAGTGTAACCAACCGTCGGGCCAACTTTGGCGACAAAGGTGGAACAACTATTAGGAACGTATCTCATAGGACTTACAAATTTAGGTTGGCCAAACTCTGGGCCACGGTTGGCCCGACGGTTGGTAAAACTTTGTGAAACGCAGTTAAATTGGCTTGATTTTTCTTGGTTGGCCGAACTATGGGCCCCGGTTGGCCCACAGTGGCGAAAAAAACAAAAAACCTGTTAAACAAAGTTCGAGTGTATCTGATGTAGAAAAAAGTATAACCATTTATAAAATTGTTTAAACAATTAATTGTTCTTACTTTTTTCATAAACTGTATTTAGAGATAGAAATTTCTAATTTTTATACAATTATTGTGCAATTTTTCATAAGTGACACATCTATCAATGATAAAAAAGTTAATTAATTAAACATTGTTTAAACAATTAATTGTTGTTATTTTTTCATTCACTGAACTTAGGGCGAGATATTTCTAATTTTTTCTGTATCATGCATTTTTTGTAACAAAAACATTCAGGTATAAAAAGAACTAAAAATAAAAAAATTAAAATATATAATTTTTATTTATTTAATAATAATAATAATAATAATAATAATTTGTTAAATTTTCCACATTATTGTACTTAAAAATATAAATTCCTAATTTTTCTGAATTATGTAATTTCTTGTAACTTAAACACTTAAGTTGAATAGAAAATAGAAAAATTATTATTTTTGTTAATTTCAATTTATGGTATTTTGAATTAGACGTTTTCAATTTATTCTTTATTTTATACATTCTTATGTGTAAAGAACTAAAATCACATTTAAAAAAGCGCACCTTTTATGTTTAACTTCTAATAATATTAAAAAAATTCGTTGTCTAAACAATGTTTAATTAAATAATTTTTTGTCATTAGCAGACATTTTACTTATGATTATGCTTTACCAAACAGCCATTTTAAGGGCTACAAGATTTACAAAAAAATTAGTGTTTCTAGCCCTAATTTTGTAGCCCTAAGATATGCCAGATGTAGTGATGACGGATTTTGAGGTGGCAATTATAAATTCGATTCAGAATGCAGTAGGAGAAGAAAAAGTGAAATGTTGCTTTTTCCACTTATGTCAAAGTATGTATCGCCACATTCAAGATGAAGGTTTACAAGTTCCGTATAATGATACCACTACTTCAGTAAAGAAAGGAGCGCAAATGATGTGTGCCCTAGCTTTTACTCCTGTAGCAGACGTTCCTCATCTTCTTGAAGCTCTGCGGCCGCATATAGTCCAGGATTTGAAGCCTATATACGATTATTTTAAAAAAACATACGTAGCTGGTACTCCGGCACGAGGTCGCAGACGAGGTGTACCTCCACGATATCCGCCAAAATTGTGGTCGCAATTCGATTCAGTGCAAGAGAGAAGAGCTCGAACGAATAATGCTTCAGAGGGCTGGCACAATAAATTCCAATTGGTAGTAGGGAAAAAACACCCATCCTTGTATACCCTTCTTACGAAACTAGCTAAAGAACAGTGCGATACTGAAACAATGCTGCGACAAGTGGAACTGGGCCAAAAAGTCAGAAGAGGTTTGAACAAAGACAGAAAAAAAAGAAGAGCAAATCTGGAACATTGTGTCGTCATATGATGATTTTCGATGTAAAAATGATCTTGTCGGATACTTGCAGACTGTTGGTTATAATATAAAATTCTAAATTTTTTAATTTTTTTACATCTATATACATTTTTACATTTATATTTTTGATATTTTTATATTATTTTATTGAATATTTATTCTTTTGTTAGTATTTTATTACTTTATATACATTATTTTATTGAATTATATTTTTTTATTTATTTATTCACCTATTTGGTGACTTTGGGAAAAAAAATTTTTGGGAAAAATGTACTTTGGGAATGACACTTCTTTGGGAATTTGATTTTTTGGGAAAAATGTCCATTGGGAAAATTGGTTTGGGAAAAGTGACCCCCTACCTATTTTTTATCAATAGTAGATGTTTTACTTATGAAAAATTGCACAATTGAGAAAAAACTAGAAATTTCTAGCCCTAAGTATAGCTTATAAACAAAATAACAACAATTTATTGTTTAAACAATTTAATAAATTGTTATACTTTTTTCTACATCAAAAACACTCGAACTTTATTTTAATAGGTTTTTTGATAAATTTTTTTAATTAATCAAGCTAAAAAAATATTTTATAAAATTTCATGATTTTTTAAATACTTATTGCTATTAAAAAATTGTTTAAAAACAAAAATTCAAAAATTGGGCCCGAGAGATCGATAGAGAATTTATCTACGAAGAATAAAAAAAACAAAGCCATTTTGGTAAAAAATTGTGACCTGGAGAGTGATTTGGAACGAAAAAGTACATTTTGCGCCACTGTGTGGCCCTACGGTTAGTTAAACTTTACCAAATACAGTTTGAATAACTTGAACTTTCTTGGTTGGCCGAACTCTGGGCCACAGTTGGCCCGACGGTTGGAAAAACTCTGTGAAACGCAGTTTAAATTACTTAAACTTTCTTAATTGGTCAAACTCTGGGCTACGGTTGGCCTGACGGTAGGAAAAACTTTGTGAAAAGCAGTTTAAATGATTTAAACTTTCTTGGTTGGCAGAACTCTGGGCCTTGGTTTGCCCAACGGTTGGTAAAACTTTGACAAATACAGTTTAAATGACGTAAACTTTCTTGGTTAGAAAAACTCTGTGAAACGCAGTTTAAATTACTCAAACTTTCTTGATTGGCCAAACTATGGGCCACGGTTGCCCCGACTTTTTGTCAAAACTCAAGAAAAGCAGTCTAATTGACTTACAGTTTTTTGGTCGGCCAAACTTTGGGCCAAGATTGTCACGACAGATGGCAAAACTTTGTCAAATGCATTTTTAATGACTTAAACTTTCTTGGTTGGCCGAACTCTAACCGTCTGTTGGTCTGATGGTTGGAAAAACTTTGTGAAAAGCAGTTTAAATGACATAAACTGTCTCGGTTGGCCAAACTCTGGGCCACGGTTAGCTCGACTGTTGCAGCTTTAATATACATTTAACGTTATGTACTCTCATGTGAGCGTAGCGTAGTGATCTGTGTATAAGTCTTCGGTGCGTTAGGTTAGGGGTTCGATCCCAGCGAACGTTAGATATTTTCGAAAATGTATGTATGAGATTGTGTTTAATAGGTAAAGGTTATATCTGATGTTCCCGCTAATAATAACATGTTAATTGTTTAAATAATTTAGTTTTTTAATATTTTTTTTAATTTTGGCTGTTGAAGTTGGACAAACTTTGAACATTGTGGTTGACTCAACTTACGCATCTAAAGTTGTGCCAACTTTGGCGTCAGTCTTTGGACCAACCATTGAAATGTATGGTTTGCACAACATATGCATTTTAAGTTGGGACAACTTCCTTATGAGTTGTCGGGCCAACCATCGTCGCCATTAGACGGCGAACCGTTATCAGCTGTATAGTTTGCTCAACTTCTGGCACGAGAAGTTGCATCGACTTTGTAAAAGTTGTCCCAACTTTGGACCGAGAAAATGTTTTTTTCGAGTGCTATGAAATGTAATTTAATGCATTTTGAACTAAAGTTTTTTAATAAAAAAAATATTTTTCTGAAACTGAGATAAATTTTTGAGCAGGGCAACCGTAAGGGCAAAGAGCGGGGCCCCTGCTGGTGCCTTCGTGGATTCCTCCTCATGGATTTTTCACGTGGGCCCCGATGGGGGCCTCTGAGCTTGAACTTGAGAAAGTAAAATTTAATTTCATGGGCAGTAGCTTTTTAAGATAACTAGGGCTGCATATTTATTTCGAACCATCTTTCTGTAGGGAAAAGTTTGTTCACTTTAAAATACTTCAGACCAAAAGTTGTTTTGAAACTTTTTTTGGTAAATTTGCTGTAAAAATATACTGCAAGTTGGTAATATTTTGTAATATTTTGGAATAACATGTACTTAGGTCAGATGTTACATAATTAACCCACAGGTTAAAATGGTTGAAAATTTACATTGAAAGTGTGGTAAACTGAATAGGCAGAAGTAAAACAAAATAGTCATTGAGAGTAATTTCGAAATTACGTTTAGTTGAGTAATTATAACTTCTTATAAAAGAATAAAATTCTCATTCTCTAAATATTACTCCTTTTGCTTTAATTCCAAGAAGGTACTTTTGGAAATACTGTTTCTTTGGTAAAAATTTTATTAATTCCTCTAGAGCACCAAAACTTTTCTGAAACAATTTTACAATTTTTAAATTTTATTCTGGATTTACTGGTTCTCGATTTACAGATTTTTTAATCTATTTGAATATTTAATAACTGTAATAATTTACATCTTTTCTAATAGGTAATGTGTATTTTTGCACCATGGTTGTACAAATTATGAGAGTTCGAAAATTTGATTTTGAATATCGGGAAACAAAGTGACAGTAAAAATTCGTTAATGTCACGGAAACAGGAAAAAGATATCAGACAACGAAGAATCAAAAACTGTTAACTGGGATATGAAAGAAATAATGAAGGAAAACCATTCAAGAAGATGGATCACATTTTGCTTGGTATTGTTAATTTTTGGAGGTACAGTTTTAACTCAGACAACACAACAATGCCCAACGCAAATAGAAATCGAACCATGCAAATGTGGTGTCAAAAAATCTGGTTTGGATATTATTTGCGAGCTCACCGATTTGGTTCATATCAGCAAAGCGATGGATATACTTAAAAAGCGTCAAAATACTATTGTTGTATATTTAAAACTAAGGCACAACAGTTTACCTAAACTTCCGGGCTTCGTTTTTTTAGGACTGGATATTATTCATTTAACCATACATAACAGCAGTCTGGCAGTTATTGAAGAAACATCACTCACATCAATTGGTAAGTTTTAATTTCCCATATACATAAAATAAATTTTAAATTTTGTTTAAATGCGATATTTAATATGCTTGGTGATCTAAGAAATAAATAAAAATATCAACCGAAAAATTTTAAATTCAAATAATTTTGTTAAATTAAAAACATTTCTGCCTCCAATTTTGTAAATGTTTAAATGTTGACATTATTTATTAATTATAAATCAAATTAAATATAATTAAAAAATTACAGTAAATGAGAACATATTGTTTTAGAAATATGTATTTTGTTTATTTTTAGGTAAAGCGTTAACTCAATTAGATATATCTCAGAATTCTTTAAATGCAGTTCCATCATCAGCATTGAAAACTCTTCATCATCTTCTAATATTAAACATTAATCATAATAAAATTACGGCAATACACGAAAGAGCATTCGAAGGTTTAGATACTCTGGAAATTCTTACTTTATATGAAAATAAAATTTCTCAAATTGATCCTGATGCTTTTAAAGGAATCGACAAGTATGTATACAAATAAATAACAATAATAAACAAATATTCAGTAAATTCTTCCACAATTATTTAAGAAATTAATTTTTTTCGATTTTTGGAAGACGCATATAAAAGGTAAAAAAAAACACTCTTTTACTTTTTTATAAAACAGACGATGGGATCAATGACCCGCAATCAAAATATTTTGAATTATAATCATTATAATTATACTAAGAAACTGTTTATCTTCCTTCTTGTTAATAGTAAAATTATTGCATTTAATGTGAATCATCTCAGAAATTAATCCTTTTTATAAGAAGTTTAATAATCAAAAATTTCTGCATCGTCTAAGCTAAAAAAATGATTATATTCAGGTTGATAGACATTTGTTAGAAAATTTAAACAGAGAAAACAATTTCTCATTTATTCTTTTAAAATTTTTCTTCTTTAAAATATTTATTGCCACTTGTTTTAACTAAAAAATTAAATTCTTAAATAAATTTTTCATAACGCGGTGCAAAAAAGGGTACTTTTTTGAACCTTGTTATGAAAAATATCGTTCGTAACTTGTGCTAGCAGTTGTTACGAAATATACTATTTTGTCGTCAAACTGTTAAAATACACTAGCAGGCTTCGCACTCCATTATGAGTTTAAAAAAAGTAGAAAAAAGTAGCCTCGATGATAAAAATGAGATGTAGTAACAAAATTTTTTCGCTTTTTCGTTAAATATTAACACAACAAACAAGGTTAGTTGTTCAAAAATATTTTTTTTGTAAAAATATCTCATTTTAAAGGAAACTATTTTACTGAAACATAAGTATTAATAAACCATTTTATCTGTACAGTCTAAAAACATATAAAATTTGTTTTTCTTTTATTAAGTACTCGTTTTAAATTAATAAAATAATTATAGATACTGTAAAAAAGGCTAATTTCGGTAACCACTAACCAGTCAAAATTTATTATAATCTGCAAAAATAAAAGTAAATATTCTTTAGAATCAGTAAAGAAAAACATTAAAAATAATTCATTTGTAACATAATGAAAAAGGCCTATTTTACGGTTTTTAAAGATGACTTTTATTATTTTAATCCCGACTAGTTTCAAGCCATATATGGCTCCTCATCAGAGGATGAATATTTCACAAATACATAATCCAAAAATAAAACAGCACACACAAGATTTCAAAAAGGATTAAATTTTTAAATTATCTGAAATAAAAATTTTTAAAAATATTTTAGAATTAAAAATTGAAATATTTATTTAAAGGTTATATTTTAATTTATGAAAAAGAAAGCAAAAAAGGCTTCTTACCCTTTAGAAAAAAATATAAGCATGTAACAAAAAATTTTTCAAAAAATTCCTTATTATTATCCATATTATTATTTTTGTAATTAATCAATTTCAAAAATCTTGTAGAAACACTTTTTTTTAAAGAAATGTGCTTCTATGATTAGAGAGATTTGATAGAGAGGTTTGGTTATATATTTGAGTCCAGGCATAGCTGGTAAAGAAGAAATCTATATTATTAAACTTTTCAAATTATGTTTTTAAAGAAGTAATTAAATTATAATATACTTTATCTAAATTGTCAATATCTGTTCTATAATTAATACTATTTGCATTATTTTTTATAAAAATCATTTCTAGATTTTTTCTTTTCCAATTATTTGTTTCAATATGTAAAATATTTATATTGTCAAAATCAAAAGAGTGATTATTATCAAAGGTGTGATTAGTTAAAGCTTTAATATAAACAAAAATTACTATTAAAAACAATGTCGAAAGTTATTGGAATAAATATTTAATATCGTTTTATCAATAAGTACAGTACCAGACAATCTTAAGCTTTTTTTAAAGGTCATTTTCTGCGAAATGAGAATTACTTATAGGCATTAACCTATACATTTTTTAGAGTATGCAAGACGTCAAAGTTAGACAAAAAAATTCAAAAATTTGAAAATATCTTATGAAAAAAAATAAATTTTAGAAATTATACATATATTTTTATTAAATTTTTTAAAAAAACCTATATGATATCTTCTTCTTCTTTGTTTTAATGGCCTCTTGTATAACAAATAGCCACTTCAATTGTGTTAATCAGTGATTTTTCGTAAGTAATTACAAATTGTAGAATTAGTTTTCCCAGTCGGTAATGAAGAGCCTTTCAGTAGTTTGCTGCTTATAACTTGAAGATCTTGTAGTATTCACAGTTGTTGTATTGAGATGAAAGATGGTTCAGGAAAAACATGAATATAAAAAATATCTGCGGAAGCAAGAGTTGTTAGATTTCTTTGTTGATGTAAAGAGTATCGATGACAGGATTTTCATCATGGAGTAAAGAGAATTTCAGCATTGAGTCGATGACTGTACTAAACCTTATCATTTGTTGTTTGTTATTTATATCCTGAGAATCTCAGGAGTAGGTTAGGTTGAATTTGAGATGAGCGGGAGGTTTAAATTCATCACAGACATATAAAATGATTATTACCGAAACTTGTTATTTCAAAACATCGTTTTATAGATTGTATAGACATATTACTTAGTTCTTTAATAAATAGTCCTAATTAAATGATATGTAAATAAACAAATATTTATACTTATACAACTGTCTCCGACTCACATGATTATGGCCGACAGCCTAAATCTGGATATTACCCATTTCGTAAAATTTACCGATTTGAAGGACAATTTCTTTGCTCGGATTGAATATTAGAGGGTCAAGATTGAAACTCTCGGGATTATATCTTGGAATGTTAGAAGATAGAAATGAGAAAAGGTTGGATCTCGCAGGGGAGAGATTAGGACAAAAACTTAAAAGGTGATTCAAACTTTGCATTTTAGCTCTGCATACACAGTTCCGAGGAAGAGTCCATCCCATTCTCTCGAAATGTGATCCAATACGGATGTGGTTTGTCCTAAGTCTGCTAAGTATAACGATATATTTCCTAGGAGCATCAATTCCTAGGAACCAAAGTCTGTGTGTTTTAGTGTTGATGTTGTTGTAATAATTGTTGTGTGAGGGATGGTCGCCATAATGAGGCCATAATGCCTTTTTCCAACTACAGAAATCATGTTTGAGTAATGGGATTAAATCAGCAGTTGGAAACGCAACTGATCGACTAAATGGTAGAGTAGTTGATTTTTTGGCCCACTTATCTGCTCTTTTATTGCCTAAAATACCCTTATGTAAAGGAATCCAGAGGAATTTAATGCATGATTTTCTGGTTATAAGAGTATAAATTTGTTTTGTGATTTTAATTAGTAGGGGATGTATGTTTTTTAGGAAAACAAGTTCTTTGAGACTTTTAAGAGCAGATCTAGAGTCTGATAAAATCAGAATATTGTCCAAATTAGAGGAAATCGCGTAAATCAATGCTGAGTTATTTGCATACAATTCACAGGTATCGATGAAAGCAAGTCCTTCTAAGTTGACTCCGAAGTTAACATTAGTTATTGGTACGACACAACTAGCATCAGACAAGCTTTTTCCAGGACAGGATGATCAGTCGGTATAAATTTGAACAAATTCTGGAAAGCGAGACGAGATGAGCGAATCAAAGGCATGTTGAGGGTGCGGACTATTCTTTGTGACGAGAATTTTGTTTAATTAATATTTTTCATAAACAAAATCAACAAATTGGCCAAAGACTTGCATTCTCGTCCAACTTCGGAATCAAGAGTTATATTTGTAAATTTCACCTAGGGTGCCAGTCTTTCAGGGACAATAAAATACCCAAAAAAAATTTTGAAATAAAAAATTATAGAACTCAATGATTTACGGGGACAACCTACTGGGTGCGGAACCCTAAAAAGGGAAAAAGGTAACCTCAAAATAATAATTGATGTTTAACTCTCTCTCTCTCGGCTCAAACAATCGGAAATTCCAATTAACTTAACTGAACTTTAATCTTTATTAACAAATTTATCAAATGGTAACCAGTGACAGAGTAGGGGAATATCAAAGAAAAAGCAAATTTTACCGAAATACGAGGCCACCAGGCTAAATCCGGAGAATTTACTTAGAAATTGACTAAACAATATCAACCACGGGGCACGAGGTCACCAGGCTAAACCACCGTCAACTGATACTGTTTGTCTTTAATAAAGGAAGAAAAGATAAAGTGAATAACACAACTCAATCACTAGGTAACCTCAAAATTTAAACAAAAATAATTATCGGAGAATGATCCCCGGTTAATCAAAGAAACTATACAGAGGCAATAGTCCTACCTTAAATATCGCCCAGATCAATTGTCGTTAAGTTCGTTCAAAGTATTTCACGCACTAAATGAACAATTTGCACACGTCCACACCATGCGAGTCATCAGGAAAAAGTGTCGATCTTGCGACGGATTCTTGGTCGTCAGCTTACTTTCTCCCACTCCGATCTATAAATGACAGTTAATCATTATTTTGCTATTTATATACTAATAAAGAATGTAAACAAGTTGTAAATCCAGATGTTCATTACATGAACATTTTGCTTCCTCTATACGATCAGCAAAAAAATTTGCTTCCTCGTGGAGGAAGCACTAACTTATTCTCACGTATTGACATATTTTCCATGTTGCTGTCTTCAAATCTAATTAAAAATTAATTTTAAAAATTTGTTATATTTATTATAATTATAATTAAGTATATTAAGTATATTTAATTTTTAAGTAATTTCTAATACGATCTAATATTTATAAAATCAAAAAAATATTTATAAAATTTGTTTTAATTCTAAATGAACAAAATAAAATTTTTAATAAAAAATGAATTTTTCATCTTTAATTGTAATTCATTATACAATTTTCAATAGAATATATATTTTACATACATCAATCAATTCGTCTTGATGCAAGCAATAAGATTTTAGATTTATTTTTCAATAAATAATAACATTTTATTGTACAGCAACATGATTCTTAAGAAAAAATGAATTTTTATTAAAAATGCAAATTTTGTGTCTGTAATTGGTTTTAATTTTATAAATTTAAATACAATATATACTTTATATATACCAATCGATCCGTCTTGATGCAAAGAATAAAATTTTAGAAATAAGTGAGTAAGATTTTCTTATACAGCAACATAATTTTGCGGAAAGAACTCATTTTTTGAGAAAAATACGAATTTTTCAGCTTTAATTGTGATTAACTCTATAAATTCTCATACAATTTATTCTTTTTATATACCAATCGATTCGTCTTGATGCAAAGAATAAGATTTTATTATATATTAACTTCAATAACCAACTTAAAAAAAAATTTTTGAAAAAAAATTTTTGTTAGAAAAAAGTAAAAAAAAAATTTTTTTCTGAGAATTTTTTAAAGTCTATCAATCCAGTTCGAGATATTTTTATGATAAATATACCTGGTAAATTTTAGCCAAATTCGTTAAAACCTCTTCGAGTTATCGTGTTCACAAAAATCGGGATCCACACACACACACACACACACACACACACACACATACACACACACATACATACATCCGGACAATTGTTCAGGGTCTTATATAACATAGTCCCATATAGAAGAAAATTTGTCAAAAGGATTTTTAAAAATTTTGTAAATTAAACGACTACAAAGCTTCCTCACGAGGAAGCAAAATGAAAGAATTATATTATTAGGACTTTTTAATTTCTTCTGGAACATGATTAAACAACAAATATACAATTTAATATCTTAATGTTGTGTTCTATAAAAATATTTAATAAACGTGATAATATTTGATAATATCATTTTTTTTGCTTCTAACACTACATTCACACGAAGAAATATTACTTATGACAAAAAATAATTTTAAAAAATACATAATTCTACAATTTTAAAGGTCATTATTTTTAAAAATTTAATTTTCTACTCCTAATGCGCTCTGCTGTTTCCTCATAACATTGCATAACACTCTGTATTGAATATTTTAACACACTGTTGTCTTCTTCTATGTATGTAGTTTATTAATTTCTTGCGCCTTTTTGCGCCTTTTTATATTTGGCTACAGAAATAACAATTTACTGATGACGCGCATAGTATGGATTTTCACCTTACCCATAGTCTTGTCATGGGGAAGGAGCGAATACTATTATTATACTATGCGCTTATTCTTTTATAAATTAATTTTTTTGCATTTTCTGATTGTTAATTGCAAATATAAAATTAAAATTAAAAATCACGGATCCAATATGAAGGACAAATTTTTTTTAAATTAATAGATTTTCATGATACTTGGTATCATATCAGGGAGATTTAGAGCTTGTTATATTGCAAATATTAAGACAGATTTTAAAAAGTTAAAATTAAGGATGCATTTTTTTAAGTAGTTTTTATGTATGGACATATATTTTGTATTATTTCTATTATATTGGTATTGATGATTCGCGCCGGCTTAACATATGTTTCAGCATTCAGTTGTTTTATTCAGCATTTTTTTCTAAACTGTCATATGTTTTGACATATGAATTTTGAGTTATTATCAAAAGCACATCTTGAGAACATATTTTCTAATATGGCCAAATTCACAAAACGAGAATTACTCAAAATCCTACTCTTAAACAATGATCTCTCTGAGGCTACGGATTATATTCTATTAAAATTGAATATCAAAAGCGAAAATTGTCTGCTACAAAAACTGCAAGATTTAAAAGCTTCTCTTTCAGCTTTGAGAACCAGGCGGAATCAAAAATTTGAAAAAGCTTCCAGAAAAAAAGATAGATTTGAAAAAAATAATGAAATGTGGTTAAATTCTGAATTTATTGTTCCTGACATTATAACTGCTGGGAGCAATGAAAAAATTTCTTCTTCATTAACAGGTCCAGGTAGGCATTGTTTATCTTTTGAAACTATAACTTTCAATTGTTTTCAATGTATATTTCGCGAGATTCTCGTTCTCACGAGACGATATTCGCTCGTAATGCATCACTAGATAGGTCAAAAAGAAGAGAGATAGCAAATATTAGTGCAAGTCTTGATAACGATCCCAACAGAATATTACTTGTTTGTCGGAAAGCAGCTAAAGTTTCTAAAAATAAAGATTTATGCACCATTATTGATAATGGGTTACAAAATCCCGAACAATCGAAAAATATTGGATTAAAAAAAGAGTCAGTCACAATTACAAAAAAGAAACCTGAAGAAGCTTTAGCATTTTTATTAGAAAATTCTCTGACGAAAAATGTTTACACAAATATGCGCTTAGAAGTTAAAGCCTGTGGAGCAGATATTTGGCCACCTTATAATAATGTTCGTGATGCAAAGGCTATGTGTAGACCACCAAAGGAAGAAGTCTCAATTCAAGAAGATAAGGTGAAAGTTACGTTTCAAGCGCTTTTTAATCACTCAGGAACGATATCAAAATATGGCAAGTTAGATCCGATTCGAACAAAGCTATTGTTAATGAAAAGAAAAAAGAAATTCAAACCATTTTACGAGAAAAAATGGGTTTGATTGTAAACCAAAGCCAGGAGGTTCAGGTAACAGCAACAATGGTAATACAGCTCGTAAAGCGTTTGAAAATCCTGAACTTTTAGCCGAATGTCTTGGTCTGAACTGTCAGCTTATAGAAAATTTTAAAACAATTTTGATCGCCATGTCTCTTCAGTTACCACTTAATGCTGAAAATTTTGATAATTTGTGTTCTGAAACTGCTGGAATATATGTGAAGAATTATGCATGGTTTCCAATGTCTGCCACAGTTCATAAAATACTGATGCACGGTAAGGATATAATAACAAGTATTCTTCCTCTAGAAATGCTTGGAGAAGAAGCAAGTGAAGCTCGAAACAAACACTTTAAAAATTACAGAATGCATCACAGTAGAAAAATTAATCGCGAAGCTACATTATCTGATGTATTTTATAGATTGATGGATACATCGGATATTCAGATATCCAGTTTGAATCTTGAATCACGACGAAAATACAAAAAAATGTCCCCAATTCCAATGGAAGTGAGACATCTACTATCTGCTCCTGAAGTAAAGGTGACTAATGCTTACAGCTTTATGAACGACACACAAAATGATAGCAGTGATGCTGATGAAACAGATGTTAACAGAGACATTGAAACTTCTGAATTCATTCGAGGTTGCGCATTCTTGGATGAACTCGAACTATCGAGTGAAGAATATGATTAGATTTTTTGTTTTATTGTCTGCGTTTGTTATTAAAAATTTGTAAATATTGTATATAGTTATTATTGCATATATTACAGATTTTATTGTTCGATGTTATTTTATTCTTAAAAAAGCTTACTTACATATGCTATGTCATAAATTATTTTAGAGGATTCAGATGTATTTTAAATACACATTTTTCACACATTATTGTAAATAATTAATGCTGCGCTGTATATATTGTAAATATACGTTCCGGTATACTATTAACAAATTTGTTCACATAGTACTGACGAGCTTCAGCAAAAGCGAAACTGGAATTTCTAAATGTTATTTCTGTCATACTAAATCAGCGACAATAAATTTTCAAAAACTATTATATTGAATTCATATTCGTAATCAGCGACCCCAAAAACCCTTAAGTATAATGTTATATTGAAATCTATTAATATTTTCACTTTTATGTCAGCCATATTAAATCCGCCATTTTAGATTTTTAAAATCTGACT
The DNA here is from genome assembly GCA_032873175.1 of Leptopilina drosophilae. Taxonomy (NCBI): domain Eukaryota; kingdom Metazoa; phylum Arthropoda; class Insecta; order Hymenoptera; family Figitidae; genus Leptopilina; species Leptopilina drosophilae. Next base: position 39,242,518 of record CM065483.1, read on the forward strand.
TCACATTTGTAATCAGCGACCCCGAAAACCCTTAAATATAAAGTTATATTAAAATCTATTAATTTTTTCACATTTATGTCGGCCATATTGGATCCGCCATTTTAGATTTTTAAAATCTGACTTCATATTCGTAATCAGCGACCCCAAAAACCCTTAAATATAAATTTATATTAAAATCTATTAATTTTTTCACATTTATGTCAGCCATATTGGATCCGCCATTTTGAATTTTTAAAATCTGACTTCATATTCGTAATCAGCGACCCCAAAAACAGTGAATGTGATAATTGACTAGTTTACATTTTTAATTTTTTGAGAATAATTAATTTTGGCCAAAAATAAATGTTCCTGGCCCACTGTGCCCTGGCACTTATTAATTTTGTACAAGGCTGCTTGGGCGGCAAATTCAATAATCTTTAGGCTCCTTTGGTATTCATCCACAGCCGACAACAAAAAGGAAAATCCTTATTTAAAAGCAATGACGAATTTCCGTGAGACAGGAACTCCAACGCAGTTCATTAGTGGTAAAATACAAACAAAGTTTACAAAAATTAATAAAGGAAAAAAATCAATATTTCAGCAAACATTAGGCATTTAATATTATGTGGCATAGTTTAAAGAATTTTGTTAATAGCTTAATTAAACAGAAGGGGTGATAAAACACCACCTTGGGGAACTCCGATGTGAGAGGTTTTAAAATTGGAACGATCTGACAAAAAATATAAATGTTTGAAATAAATAAGAAAGGAAATAAAGTTTATGATTTTATCTGGAACTCGTTGCTCGATCAATTTATCATATATCGCTTTAGGGACAATGTTACTAAAAGCACCCTTAAGATCGACGGCAAGAACAAACCTATTTTTACTCCTAATGTAACCTTGGTGAATATCAGTGATTAGTGTAGACACACAGTCTATTGTTGATTTGCCTTCACGGAAACAGAACTGTTGAATTGCCGTTTTTGGATTTAATATAATGTTCTAAAGCGCTTGTAGCTTAATCTCTCGAAGAATTTACATATTGTAAATGTTAAAGATATGGGTCTATAACCATTTCCACTAGGATTAGGTAAGAAAATCACTTTAGTATTTCTCCATGCAGATGGAAAAGTAGAATTTAAAAAGAATCTATTAAATAAAAAAAGAAGGTAGTTTTTTGTCGTTTTTTATCGTCTTTATTGATGCCTGAAGCATTTGGAAGATTAGGAGGAGAAACGTTTTCCTGAACTAGTTCGTTTTGCAGATCAGTGAATAATTTATAATTAGGGTCGTTGCATATATTGGTTCTTAGAGGTTTTGTTGACGTAGAAAATGCCCTAACCTTAGACCAAATTTTTTTAGAACCCATGGAAGGGTTGATTGAGTTACACAACTGGAAATATGATTGTTTTTTCTTTTCTCCAGGGCTTCACTTTAATGATCACCCCTGGGGGAGCAGAACCTAGATCCCCAAACCTAAAAATGTGCATTAATGTTGATGCTAAGTGGGGAGTAGGCAGACAAGACCTGAATGTACCCGTCCACTATTTCAAGCTCAATTCCTACACAATCAATGAAATGAGTAATGAAAGATGGAATTTTTATAGGCGAAACGATAAGTGAGTCCTTCACCAAAAGTAATGTACCACCGCCCACCTGAGTTTTACGATCACACCTGAATGTCACGTAACCAGGAATCTGACAAACAGTTCTATCTAGAGAGAACCAAGTTTCTATGATTGACAGAAAGTCAAGTTGGTTGACACTCAAGAGCGATTCTATCTCCACTTTTTTATTAAGAACACTGTGCGCATTCCAGGTTCCATAGCGCAAACTAATTACCCCTCTGTCATGATGACAGTGAATTCAATAAGACAATATAAAATATTTGTAAAAACGTAACAAAATAGCGGGATAAAACCACTCACTGCTAGTAAAAGTAGAGGCAAAATTTAGTATTTGCAAAACCAACACCAATATAATATTCAAACCAAAAAGTTCGTTAATTTCTAATAAAAAACAAATATAAAAAAATTATAAATAAATCATAAATAATCCTATGAGAAAAAGACTAGAATAATAATTCGTACAGTAAAATAAATTAAATAAATCGGCAATTAAAACCAATTAAAGCAAGAAAGAGCGAAAATGACTAGCAGATAGAAAAAAAAGAAAAAATAAATGAATAAGTAAAAATGTATAAATAAAAAATAAAATAAGTAAGTAAAACTTTGGTAGATTAATTGTTTGCTTCTTTGTATCACTTCTTTACGAGCTTCCTTTTATAGATAGTCTTGACTAAGTCTCAAATAAGGAAGAAAAGGGAAAAAACTAAATAGATTATCTAAATACACTAATAAAAATACTTCCACCAATACAAGTAATAAAAACAAATTAGAAAACAAGATATGAGATAAAATAAACACGAATAAACAATATTCACAACAAAGAACAAGCTTAAGAGTAAACAACAAAAGAAAAGTTCCGTAAACAGAATAATACAATGTGCTGAACTAGCAGACCTTTTGACACTCTGACTGATTTCTAGTCTATAGAAAGCAGTAAATCAATTGTACAAGAAATTTGCAAGCAGCTAATCGAGTCTAATACGACCGCATATAAAGACAATACACAAAATGAAATATAATATTAATAATGAATAAAGCAATAGACAATAGTGTGTGACTTTAGTATATACAACAACCACTCGACTGCCCACTCATGTTTTATGGTATTTATTCTTTAGGCATTATATTATTAGTTACTTGTTATAATTAGAAAGATTTGTAAAAACAAGGGAACAATGGCAAAAATCCCAATAAAAACAATATAATAGAAAATTATACTACTCTAACAATTACAAAATATAAAATCATTAATCGTTGCAGCGCTCATAAAGAATTTTAATTAAAGTGTCAAAAAAACATTTAATAGTAGTATAATCTGTCGTAGATATTGAAACAAAAAATTCGTCCTTCATGCACACGTTGTTACCTAATATTTTATGATTTAGCACTAGTAAATGATTACAAGCAGGGCAAAAAGCAAGAATGTTATATAGCAAATCGACTTCCAGATAACAAAAGGCACAAGTTGCGTTGGGGTGAAATAAATATTTCTTTTCTTTAAAAACAACACGACGTATGTTGTAACCAGACCTTTTTCAACAATAATAAAATTTTGTAAACAATTAAATTTTCTGAACAAAACATCAAAATTTTATAAACAACTCAAATTTTAGTAAACAGATTATTTTGTTATAAAATAAATAAAAAAAATTAGAAAAAATTGAATCAAGCCAAAGTTTTCAGGTCCGAACAACAAAAATTGAAATTAATAGTGATTATTAAGACAGTTTTAAATAAACCAAAATGTTGAGCGCGAGACCTTTCTTGGGACAGTTTTACAAAATTGGATACTAAATATCCAAAATAAATGAACTAATAAGAGAACTAAATTCTCACAAAATATAGTACTAAATACCAAAACGAAATCGAAAAGTAAGAGAACTAAATTTTCACAAAATATGGTACTAAATACCAAAAACAAAATCGCAAAATATTAGAACTAAATTCTAAAAAGAGAAATAACACAAAAAGAATTAAAACTTCTTAAAATAAAAGAAACAATTAATTTCTATGCCGGGCGACTTGCAAAGGCGGAGTAGGGAGGGTTCAAGAAAATCATACTCCATTTAATAAGTAAGGTTTCATTAACAAAATAAGGGATAATTAATTATTACTGGGACAGATCCCTTTAACAAATAGCATTATGTTGACAAAATGAGGGATATTTTTTACCAAAAGGGGACAATTACATTCGTCAAAATTAGCAATTTCTCAAAATAAGGGACAAATTTATTATCAACGGAACTACTCCATTCAATAAATAGGGTTTAATTAATAAAATCTAATATAAAGGACAAAGTAGTTAAATGACAAATATAAATGGAACAACTCCATTTATTAAAATTGAATTTTCTCCATAAACTCAAATATAAATAACCAAATAATAAAATAGCAAAAATGGATGGTACAACTCCATTTATTTAAAACAGCATTTTCTGAATAGGGTAAACCAGACAGTAGTCGGCCACCCTACAGTAGTCGGCCACTTTTCAAGTTTGAATAGCTATAAAACTGTACGAGATAAAAATATGTTCAAAGTTACTAATCATTTCTAAGATGATCGTAAACAAATGTAAACTTTTTTAATAGAACAAAAAAAATTTTTTGACGGTTTTTGAAAGCTTTTAAAAGTGGCCGATTACTGTCGGTTTAGATGGCCGATTACTGTCGGATTCTTACTTGTTTATTTACTAATTTTTTTTTACGAATAAAAAATTTTTTTTCATGAACATGATTGGTTTAATAGTTTTGTGTTATCGTAAGGAACAACATCACATTAAAAGAATTCGAAAAAAATATGATTTGCTCTTTTAAAACAACGTTAATTAAAAAGATTGCTTTAAGGTGGCCGACTACTGTCGGATTCTAACTTTTTTTAGTGAATTTTTTTAACGAATATGAAATTTTTTTTTTGTAAACATTATTGGTATACTAGTTTTGTAGGAGCATTAGGAACAATTACTTATGAAAGAAATTTTCCAAAAATTTTAATTGTAATTTTTAAACAATATTCATTAAAAAGATTTTCTTAAGTGGCCGACTACTGTCTGGTTTACCCTATACTCAATTATACTATAGCAATGTAGATAAATGAAACTAGAATTATTAAAGATGTTGTAGTTTTCAGCTAGGAATGAACAGAATGTGGTGTCTGGGCAGGCGTGATGATCGTTCTTTTCTGCTTACAAGACGATAGCCGGGAAACGTCTCAATTTTGAATTCTTTCAGTGATATTTTCATGAAAGAAAATTCAACAATGTAAACAAACAAATTTGATAAATAAATATTTGACCAAAACTGAGAAATTGCTGCAGCCATTTATATTTTTGTAAATAAAATTTTGTTTACAAAATGTTTCTAAAATTTTTGTCACGTAACAACGTGCTTATTTAAAAGTCTGATTTGCGCAATTATTCTTTTATAAAAAAGTGGCAAACTGGTATTCAGATATCCTAGCATTCCCGGATTCAAAGAAAGATTTGGATAAATTAACAGACTACTAGAAGAGGGGCAACAGTTTATATCTTGACTTTTAAGGTGCGTCGCGAACTCTTCAAGAATGAATTTTTCCTACAGTGCACTGTAAGAAAAAAAGATTCTAGATTGAAATTGAACCATAAATCTGATAAACCACATGGATAAAAAAAACAGTTTTTAATTGTGTAATAACTTCTTAAACAATTTGAATTATTTATGTGAAACTCATAAGAAGGTTTCTCAGTAGTCTCTTCTTGAAAACCCCAAAAAAATTTTGGTATTTTCAATTTGGAATGTACATAACGAATTTTTTTATTAAAAACGCGCGCCAACTTCACAGTGGGAAAAAGTTGGTTGTTGTGGGAAATTCAGTCTTTTATTTTTAAAAAAATTTAGAAAAACAAATAATAACACAGTGCAACACATAAAATGTGCATTAAGTTTTAACTTTAGTTTCTAAAAGTACTTATCGAAACTAGCAAAATCCTATTTAAGTTTTGCTAGATTAGCTCGGATTTCAATTTTATCGAAAAATGAATTTTTTTTAATTTTTACATTTTTCGGTTTTCTGAAACAGACGGAGTCAAAAATTGTTCCAGTTATGAATTTTTCATGACTTTTTCACATTTTAAGATTTTTTTATCAGGCGGGTCAAAACGTTTGCTATTAATTAAAAGTTTATTAAAAAAATTCGCAATGGTAACCATTTGAAGAGCAATACTTCCTCGTTCATTTCTGACATTGAAAAAAGAATTTGCTCGAAAATTGTTCGAGTTATGAATTTTTTTGTAGGGTAATGTCACCTTGAGTGGACCGCCTAAGCTTTTATCTAAAAAAATTCTTTATGAAAGCAAATTAATCAGAGGTTTCTATTCCAAGCTTTAGTTTAAATTTCTTGACAAGTGTTTATACCATAATAGCTTTGGGTTAAATCCATTTCACATCAGGCAAGCCGACTAACTTCAAGTCTTTGAATTACCTGTCGATGAAATATATTATCTTGTATAAAAAATAAAGAGACACGTATTTTTTATTTCTGGTAAAAATGTTTTTTAACGAAGTTAGCCACATTTGAACTTTGAGCGGTAAAACCCTAAACAACAGTGAAAAAATGGTTATACTTGTAATTTTTTTTCTACTGTCTGTTAATAAATTTTTCTTCTTGATTCTTATTCGTGATCTTCTTCTCTTCGAAACCCCGTTTAAAATTTATAAAAAACTTTAAAATTAAAAAAATGGCAACAGATTTTCAAAAAAAATAAACTTAATTTTCTCGAAAACACAACCTTTTTTGCTCAAATTTTTTTTAAACACTTTTGTTTTAAACAAATAACTGCAATAATTTTGAACTTAAAGAAAAATGTTCGAAAAAAATTCTTCTAACTACAAATATTGTTTAGCCTACTTGAAACTCATGTAAGTTCTTCTTTATATTAATACGAAGTCACTCTAAAAGTGTGAGCAAAAAAAGGTGGTGTTTTCGAAAAAATTAAGTTTATTTTTTTTAAAATCTGACGCCATTTTTTTAATTTTGAAGTTTTTTATAAATTTTAAACGGGGTTTCCAAAAGAAAAAGACCCCCAATAAGAATCAAGAAGAAAAATTTATTAAAACACAGTAGAAAAAAATTATAAGTAAAACCATTTTTTCACCGTTTTTTAGGGTTTACCGCTCAAAGTTCAAATGTGGCTAACTTCGTTAAAAAACATTTTTATGAAGAATAAAAAAAATACGTGTCTTTTTATTTTTCATATAAAATAACACATTTCATCGACAGGTAATTTTACGACTTGAAGTTAGTCGGCTTGCCTGATTTGAAATGGATTCAACCTTTGATTTTTTTTATTTGGAAGAAAAAATGGACTTTTAAAAAAAGCTAACTTTGCAAAATAACAGTTAACTAAAATAAATATTTGTAAAAATGTAAATTTGCAATAATAATTCTTTGCAAAAATAACAATTGGGGAAAAATATATTTCTATGAATTCCAATTCGCTATTAATCAAACTCTTTAAATTTGAACTTAAAATTCCAAATTATTTCAATTGGCAAAACAAAGGGTGTTGGAGCAATTTTGCTAATACTTTTCAGTTGTTAATAAAGAAATACATAAATTTCTTGTTCTTTTTTGAAAAACAATGTGGTCTTTCATTTTTTTACTTTAAATTTTTATTTTCTAAATTTAAGGGTTGGTTTTTCAATTTAAAAAAACAGAGGGTAATGGAGCAATTTTAACATTGCTTTTGAGTTGTTGAAAGAGAAGTACATAAATTTATTGTTCTATTTTGAAAAACAATGTGGTTTTTCATTTTTTACATTAAAATTTTATTTTGTAAATTTAAGGGTATGTTTTTCAAAAAAACAGAGGGGGATGGAGTAATTTTGATATTGCTTATAAGTTGTTGAAAGAGAAGTACATAAATTTATTGTTCTATTTGGAAAAACAATGTGGTTTTTAATTTTGAATGTTGACATTGTTTGCGAGTTGTTGTAGCAGAAGTAGATAAATTTATTGTTTGGTTTTAAAGAGAAATTTGATATTATAGCAAAAATTATGTGAAATATCCCTTCAATATCGCAGCAATATTCCCTCAGTATCACAGCAATATCCCCTCAATATCGCAGGAATGTCATAGGGATATTCAATGGGGGGTGGTCACTTTTTATGCATTTTTGGCCAAAAATATTGTTATTTCCTTGACAACGCTATGACCAGCACCTCCAATCACGTTATCTATATTTTTCCTGCAATCTACGTGTGAAAATACGTATCTGTAATAAATTTGAGCTCTCTAGGTCAAATAGTTTAGCCGCTAGGAAGGACACGATTTGGCTACGGGCACAAGAGTCTCACCAATAGGGTTCAGTCGGTACGAGACCCTAAAAAGATTCATTTTTAAAATGATTCACATTAAATGCAATAATTTTACTATAGAGTAAAGTATAGGGTAGAGTGGGGTAAAAAGCCACATTTTTACATTTGATGCTAAAAAATCTGTTCTTAAAATTTTTTTCTAAAATTTCTAAGTAGTATTGAAAGTTTAGTTATTAAGCTTAAAAATTCATGATGGAAATATTTTTTATCTTATGAAAGAGCTAAGTTAATTTTGATATTTTTAGTTTTCCTTTAATTATGTGACAAAAAATCTTATTTTTAAAATATTCGAATAATTCTTACAAAGTTTTTATTAAAGAAAATTGAATATTATGTTTAGTTTACATGTTTTCGATTTACACTGTTAATTTTTCATACTTTTTCTAAAAGTCTGTTTTAAGTTTTACCACAGATTTAAACTATTGTTTCGTCGTATTTAATTAATTTAATTCATTAAACACCAAAAATTTTGTAAAATAAGCAGGTTAGATTAAGTAAAAAACAAATGAATTTCATATAATATTCAATCGATTTTTGTCGCTGGCTTTTTTACACCCAAAGCCAGTTTTTCAAAAAGCTAAAATAAATTTTAAATTCAGTTGAATTTGCAAAAATTAACTTTATATGCCTTTTTAGCATAGTTTTCTCCTAATGTACAAACATTTACTTTTATTACCTGCTCACGTAATCAGGTTGTAATATGTTTGAAAAATTCATCGAAATGTTTTGAAAAAGCAACACAAGAATTAAAATTACAATAAAAACTATATTACTATAGATACAACATCCAAACTAGAATCAAAAGTTTCGTATTACATAATAGCATTTATATTCTAAACGGCTGATAAATCGGCTTAATAGATTTAAATAAAACTCAAATGGCTTTTTTATACCTTGGCTTTTTCACTCCACTCTACCCTATGTGGAGTTTCTTAGTAATTAAAATTTTTTATTTAATTTCTTAAACAATAATAATTCTGAAAACACCTAAAAATGAAGAATTATTATGGAAGTTAGTAAGTTTTTAAATCCCCACAATTTTAAAAACTAAAAGAATTTTCTTTATTTTCTATATAAAGTACATGAAGTAATGAGTATGCTTATTCATACATTTGATTCTGTAAAAAGATTAGAACCTCTGGTGGTTTAGTGCCCGCTTAGTAACCTTAAAAAATCAATTTCTTTCCTACTATTCACTTAATAAAGCCAACTGTTTGTTTTTTATTTATTTCAGTATAGAGTCAGAATTCCTGAAAGGAGCCAACCAAAACCTTTTAATTTTTTTTCGTACTAATGTGGTTATTTTAATAGTATTTTATATAAAAAATCATACTACCAAAGGATTTTGCAAAAAAAATTTTTTTTGTTAATGTTATTAACTATTGAAAATTTTTAACGTATTTAATTAAAAAATGAATTTCTCAAAAACTTATTGATCGATTTTCATTTTTCAGTTGCATTTTATTTGTCTTGAAATGAAGTATAACTGACAATATTTTCAGATAAAAATTTTTTAATTTTAGTGCAAAATGCAATTGTTTATTTATAAACAATTAAAAATAAATAGTATTCTGGATGATATTTTAAGTTGAAAAAATTACTAAAATGTTCTTAATAAACCACTAAAAAATATCCCGTTGAAAAAAAAATTGCACGAAGTTTTAAAGTGCTTAATTTTAAGCATTTGTGCCGCGGTGCAGTGCGCGACTCTGGTCCGTATTGAGCGTTCGCGCGCGTGTTATTGATTCTAATATCTGAAACGACTGCGCTTCTCAAACACTACATTTATATTGGAAATAAATTTATTTTAACGTAATTTTTACATTTCATTTTTTTAATGGAACATTTAATTAATTCTTTTTGTTGAATGGTAATTACAGATGTGTTGCACAAATTGTTAAAATATCGAATTGTTGAATTTTCTTTGAAATTAAAAAAAAAATAATGAGCAAACTAAAGTTAAAATTTGGATTGGATTTAAACATTTTTAACAATAATTCCAAATGTAAACTATTCTTTAGAAACAGTTCTGCTTCTAAAATAAAATAATAAAATAAATAGTTTAGCATTTATTCTCTGCGATAAATTACGAATTCTTACCAATCGATTAAAATCATAAAAACAGGCTTCGGGTCGACTTTAAGGTGCAAATATATTAGTCGCTTATTTAGTTACAAAAAGAAGTTGTTTACTTTATTCAGTATTATCACCAAAATTCTTTAAACTTTCTCAACTTTAATTAGTAAAAATGTGTGATCATTTGACTTTTTGCTTTGGAATTAATAAATAAAATGAAACTTTACATAGAATTTAATATACAAAAAAAATTTTTGGAGTGAAATCTAAAATGTTTAAATCCAATCCAAATTTTAACTTTAGTTCGCTCATTATTTTTTTTTAATTTCAATGAAAATTCAACAATACGATATTTTAACAATTTGTGCAACACATCTGTAATTACAATTCAACAAAAAGAATTAATTAAATGTTCCATTAAAAAAAATTAAATGTAAAAATTATGTTAAAATAAATTTATTTCCAATATAAATGTAATGTTTGAGAAGCGCAGTCGTTTCAGCGATCAGAAACAATAACACGCGCGCGAACGCTCAATAAGGACCTGAGTCACGCACTGCACCGCGGCACAAATGCTTAAAATTAAGCAATTTAAAACTTCGTGCCATTTTTTTCAACGGGATATTTTTTAGTGGTTTATTAAGAACATTTAAGGAATTTTTTCAACTTAAAATATCATCCAGAACACTATTTATTTTTAATTGTTTATAAATAAACAATTGCATTTTGCACTAAAATTAAATATTTTTATCTGAAAATATTGTCAGTTATATAGTTCATTTCAAGACAAATAAAATGCAACTTAAAAAATTAAAATCGATCAATAAATTTTTGAGAAATTCATTTTTCAATTAAATACGTTAAAAATTTTCAATAGTTAATAACATTAACAAAAAAATTTTTTTTGGTAAATCCTTTGGTAGTATGATTTTTTATATAAAATACTATTAAAATAACCACATTAGTACGAAAAAAAATAAAATGTTTTGGGTGGCTCCTTTCAGAAATTCTGACTCTATATATTTTGAAAGATGACAAAACTTTGAAAAGAATAAGAGATTAGAGATGTCATTTGACGACTTAGATATTTTTAAAAAATTTGTGATTTTCAAGGTTTTACAAAAAATATGAATAACTTCTACCTATCTACCTATTCCTTTTTGGAAATTTAATTAAAAAATGAAGTTTACAATAAATTTCGTATTTAGTCAAGGCAGTAGTCTGCTTTAGAAGCCGAAAAAAGTGTTTTTCAGCAACTTTTTTGGAAGGGAAGGAAATGATTGCGGTAAACGAAATTTTTAGGCGACAGTGTAAGTTTTTTAAGCTTTAAAAAACAATTTTCATTGCTAAAAAAGATAATTAAATACTGAAGCTAGATCACTTTGATTTTTTTCGATCGGACAGATATTCTTTTTGCAATCGCCGCGCTGGCACCGTTTTCTAAGACTTGTGAAAATCAAAACTCGACAAAACGCGCTTTACTGTTTTCGGTGCAAAATAATGTAAGTTTTTGGATACTTACACTATAGATGTTAATCAGCTATCCCCGGGCTATACAATAATCCTTCCTCTTCTTTAAAAAACTCGTTTTGAAATAAATACAAGACAGAACCAAAAAATTCATTTTTTGAAGCCGATAAAGCAGACTACTGCCTTTAATCAACAAACCTATAATATATTTGCACGCCCACATGGAAAAAAAAGTTCCCAGATATTTCAGGAATTATTTCCTAATTCTTGGATACAGTGTAACAACACTGAATTAGCAACGAACATTCAATGGTAATCAATGAATGTTTGACAGAAATTCGGGAACTGTATTAGAAAAAGCTATAAATAGTTCAATAGTCTTTTTTTCTTTACTTTCTCATGTAAAATTCATGGCACTGGCCGCAACTGTTTCTGAAAGTTTCGGGAACTCGTCAAGGAATCCTGTGCGCAGAAACGCAGTGCGCGCCAGTCTCAACAAGTCTCACAGCCAGTAAGACTTGTGTGGCTTTTAGATTTATTTAATGCTGAGATATTTAATTCGCCTGTTTAGCTCAGTTGGGTAAGACGCCGTACTTCTATCCTTGGGTACGAGAGTTCTGTTCCAGACACCGTCGATTTTTCTCTAATATGGTTTTTCCTATTTCAGAAATTTAATATAAATTGTATGTGACCTTCAAGGATAAAAGTGTATGTGTGTGTGTGTGCTCACGCGCACATGTGTCAAGGAAGAAAAGCAGAATAGTTTTTTTCTTGCATTCGTCTAACTTTTCGATTTTCTTGAACAGTTCCTGACTTTTTCAAGAGCAGTTTGCCGAGAAGTGGTGAAATAGTAAATGACATATTTAAACAAGGCAACGTTTAGTTTTCTGGGAACTACCCGTCGTATCCAAGAGCTACGAACGAAGTTCCCGAATAATCGGCGAACTTTTTTTTCTGTGCAAATTTTGATAAATAATAAAAAAAACTGTTTCTTAATTAATAGACGAAAATTAAAACGATTGAACTTGGGTGGAAATGAATTGCTGAGAATTCCAACTGAAGCTCTTTCACTGCTTGAAAACTTGAAAAAACTTGAACTTCAAGAAAATAGTATATCTTCTATTAAGGATGGAGACTTTGAAGGTATTTAATTGTTTATATTTTATTAATATAATTCAAGATATCAATTTTTTTAAATAAAAATTTGTCTTTTTGACAACAACAATTTTCTTTCATTGACAATTTTTTTTAAACTTAATATTTCCAAACTTAAAATCTGCAAAAATAGGCCTACTTTTAAAAATCTAAAAATTTGAAAATTCATCATTCGAAAATTTTTGCAAATATTTTTAAAAAATACGTATTTCATATTTTTCTATAAAGAACTAGAAAAAAATAAGATTAATTAACCAATTTTAAAATGTCATAGAAAAATTTCATATATATGGGCAATTCGACGTGAGATTTACCTATGACCTGTTGAAATCGGACAAAAATATTTTTTTCTATTCTGTTTTGAAAATAAACAGATACATATTTCCTTATTTTCTTTTTGGAGGACAAACTTTTGAGTTATGAATTTTCGAAATTTTTGATTTCTAAACATAGACCTATATTCAGTAGCTTATAAGTCCGAAAATATTGAGTTTTGAAAAAAGTTGTCACAGAATGAAAGTTTTAGTTTTCTTTCAAGTTTTTAAAAATGTTTAAAAAATTTTCTTTTTAAAATTTTTTATTAAAAAATTTTTTTTATAAACAAATTAATTTTTTTAAACTTTGGACCAGATTTTTTATTATTTTTTTTTAAATTTATTTATTCCATATAATGTACAAAAGATTTTACAAAAAGAACTGGAGTGGGCCTGATGATTTTATTGAGTTAAAAACATCCTACAAAAAAAAGCATGAAGGCATGAGCAAGGCCGAATATCGAAAAAATCGAAGAGAACTCGCAGCGCGAAACAAAGAATTGTAGAAAGGCATTGTTGATTGGCGCAAACTTTTAAATATGCTGATTGCCTTTTTTGAAATTTATATGTAATAAATTTTTTAACATAAAATATTCGACATTTCTCTTATAATAAGCAGGTTATAATTTTTTGAATATTTGAATTAAATTAAATTTTTTTAAAGTTTGAATTAATTTATTTCCTTTCGTAAAGAAATTATTATTATTTATTATTATTTTAATAATTTTAGTAAGACTTAATAAGAAAATTAATTTTTTTAAAATATTTAATAATTTAATAAGAAAATTAAAAAATACATTGTATTAAAATTAAAAACAAATTTATTTAAATTATTTTTTAAATTAAAAAATTGTTTATAAATTTTAATAAACAGGTTATAATTTTTTTAATGCTTGAATTAAATTGAATTTTTTTAATGATTGATTAAATTGAATTAATTTATTTTGTAAAGAAAATTATTAAATAGAATATATAATATTAACAATTAATGCAAATTAAATTGTAATTAAGAACAAAAGATTTGATGAGCTGACAAAAATGGCAATACTATCAGCTAGAAATGTTGATGATACAAACAGATCAGTCGTTGAGTTATTAGATATTTCAGCTGGAAAAATTTATACCAGTGTTAACACTGTTAAAAACTGCGATGATGGTGAGATTGGTGAAGCGCTCTTTCCAGAATATTTAGAAACATTAAATCCGACAAATTTACCGCCACATGAGTTGAGACTAAGAGTTAATACAGTCGTCATGTTTATTTGGAATCCTTCAATTAGTGGAGGGATATGCAATGGAACACGATTACAAATTTTAGAATTAAAAAATCATTAATTAAAATGTAAAATTTTAACTGATGGAGATAGATTTGGTAAAATTGTTTCCCTAAATCGGATAACGTTGTATTGTGATGGCCGGTATCCTTTCAGTTCGTATGTAGATAATTTTCAATAAAAATAGCTTTTGCAATGACGATTAATAAATCTCAGGGACAAACTTTTGAAAAAATTGGAATAGATCTTAGACGAGATGTTTTTAACCATGGTCAATTTTATGTTGCATCGTATTATCTCGTGTTCGTTCACGGATAACTCCCTGAAAACATTCTTAAAAGATCAAAGTAATTTAATAGATATTATAATCTGTACAAGAAAAGATTTTTCCAGTACAACAACATATAACATTTTTAGCAATGAAATATTCTTTTATTTTTAGGCACTGAATGATGAGAATGACGTGACATAATAAAATATATGTCACGTTAGTTCTGGCAGTGCTTAAATTAAATTTATAATATTAGAAAACAAGCTTTTAAGAAAAAATTATTTTAGCATATAATACATACACTGCAAAAACAAGTGTCTTATTTTAAGAAGTTTCAGAGTGTCTTACACATTTAGCAATGCATTTTGAGACACGAAATGGGTTTCGAGTATCCGTTTCACACTAAGAAGACGTTTTACGTGTCTTATACACATTGAGTTACCTTTAATGTCACAAAATGAGACACGAGATAAAATTAAATGTCTCAATATAAAACAGATTTTGTATCTCAATGGTTTAAGCACTTAAAGGAACTCACTTTAAGACACGAGTGAGGAACCAGTTTTTGCAGTGTACATATTAAAACGCGAAATAATGAAAAAGAGTAAGGGCAAGCGGGATTTAAAAAAATAAATATAATATAAATAATCGTACGATCACAGCCATGAATGTGAGCGTAATGGAAAATTTAAATTCTCTTTTGCATTCAAATTCATGAACTCTCTGTCCCGTCTAAAGTTGAGTCCAAAATGGACATCGTAAAGTTACTGCCACAGTTCACTGCTGCCTGCGCAGGCAGCTGAGATATAATTAGTATAATGGCACAGTCACACCTCGACTGCATGATGACCTGCAGGCAGGCAGGCAGCCGAGCTGTGACCGTACCATAAGGGAGCAAGAATATTTAAATTAATGCTTTTTCTCCCTCACTCTCATTGTATCTCAGCTGCCTACGCAAGCAATAGCAGCGAGCTGTACAAGTACCTTTAGGTTGAGTCCACAATAGACAAATTTATCTTGAGCAATGCATAGCCTCTGCAGAGCTAACAATAAGAAAACAATGGAAACCAATATGAATTACTTAAAGGAAAAATTGTATATTGTAGACTCAACATTATTGTTCAACGCAATAAGCTGCAACGTAGGCATGTGAATGCTGCTTAATTGATGGAAAGTTTGTAAAATTTGATTAAGATGAAAAATAAATTTGTAAAAATTTGAAAAAAGTGACAGAAAATTTAAGCAAGAAGTGACAAAAGAATTAAAAAGAAGGATTTAATAGAAAGTTCATGAGAGAAGAGTAGTAGAAAATTTAAAAAAGAAAATTGAAATGAGAATAGGCAGCCTAGAATTTTTTATGAATTTGAATGTTTTTTGGTTTAAATTCAAGAAGAATAATTTTTCAACATTTTCTTTCATGCAAACCTAAGAATATTCAATTGTTTAGGTATAATTTTTTTAAATCAAAGTTTATAAATTAATTGTATACATATCTTTTGCTTTAAAAATGAACTTTATTTTTTTTTATTTCGCTACACTACTCACGTCTTAACTCAGTTTAAATTATTATAATATAATCTCCAGTTAAATAGTAAATCATAAACTAATTTATGTAAATTGTTATAAACAATATTACTTAACAAGTAGTTAACTTTGGTTTGTCACCATAAAAAACTTTGCCTTCCATTAAATATATTGTACTTTAGATTCATTTAAATCTAAATTTAATTATTTAACAATAATAGTTAACAAATCTTAGTTAACAAGTGATCAGCTTGCATGTAATTTTTAAAAAAAAATTTAAACCTTTATTCAAATTAACCCAAATTAATTATTTCTTAATTATTTTTGATTATAACAATTTAAAATTTTGTTAACAAAAAGAGTTATATTCATTAAAGAATCTAAAGTACAATATACTTAATGAAAGGCAGTTTTTTATGGTGACGAACCAACGTTAACTATTTGTAAAGTAATATTGTTTATAACAATTTACATAAATTAGTTTATGATTTGCTATTTAACTGGAGATTATAAATTTTTTTTATTGATTATACTCCTGCCCTATTGGCCTTACGCACTTGACAAGAGTCCCCGAGGAATACTTTTTTGGGTTAAGCATAACCATTCGACATATTAAATTTCTATATATTATACCTAATTTGCGTTTACAGCCGGCTTTATTAGGAGTACTCGCATTCGCCTGGACCACCTGTTAATTAGGTTTTCTCACCAGATGAGAGGGAAACTGTAGAAAACCTCTTCTAAGTACAACCGGTTTTATCGACACTCAAGTTCTAATGGTGTGTACCGGACAATAATCGACAGTGCATATCATTATACCTTGACGTCAAACGTCCCGCTTGATAAATCAAAAAAATAGTGAGAAAAACACCGGGCTATAGCGGGCACCCAGGCGATCACCCATCCAAGTACTAACCGTACTGAATGTTGCTTAACCCCGTGATCGCAAGCCACAGAGTCTCACCACTGTTATTTACCATCGGTAACTAGAGATTATATTATAGTAATTTAAATTGATTTAAGATATGAGTAGTGTAGAGGAATAAAAAAAGAAAGTTTGCCCACTGTAAGGCATGCACGTGATTTTTAAAAAATGATTTTAACTCAATAAACTCATCAGGCCCACTTTAGTTATTTTTGGAAAATCTTTTTTACATTATAAGGTATAAATAGATTTTTAAAAAAATCCGGTCCAAAGTTTAAAAAAATTAATTTGTTTATAAAAAAAAAAATTTTTAATAAAAAACTAAAAAAAGAAAATTTTTTAAACATTTATAAAAACTTGAAAGAAAACTAAAACTTTCATTCTTTAACAACTTTTTTCTAAACTCAATATTTTCAGACTTATAGGCTACTGAAAATTGGTCTATGTTTACAAATCAAAAATTTCGAAAATTCATAACTCAAAAATTTGGCTTCCAAAAAGAAAATAAAAAAAACGTATCTGTTTATTTTCAATACAGAATAAAAAAAAATATTTTTGCCGATTTCAAGAGGTCATAGGTAAATCTCACGTGGAATTGCCTATATATAGTTTACCTACTCTTCATAACTGAGAAAATGTTTACTAATGTAATATAATAATTTTACAGGTTTAAAAAGTTTAGATTCTCTTATATTGGCACATAATCATCTACGTGAAATACCCGGAAAGGCATTCAGCAGTTTAAAACAGTTAAATTCTTTAGAACTAGAAGGAAATCAAATAGGACAAATTGATCCAGATGCATTTATGGGAGTGGAAGGTAAGAAAAAACTGATTTTTAAAAGTACTCGAGTACCTTCTAATCTAATCTCATCTGATAAAAGAAATCCAGCAAAATCTTTCCTAAGAGGGGAAAGTAAGTACTCAGGTGTGGACCCATTGTTCCAAACTGCAGGTCGCTCGTTTTCCACAACCCCTTAGAGTCCTGTCTTTTTCCAGAAGTCCAGTCTCTTTTATAGATAGGTTGATCACATACTTTGGGTCCATAAGTGCTTGACCCCAGCTAGAAAGCCTGATCCTAGCCTACGATGGGCATTCAGATAATATGTGAGTCGAAGTTTCGTTGTTCGACTCATAAAATCTGCACATAGATAAAACATGTCTACCTATTTTATGCTGATGGTAATTCAATAGTTCATGACATGTAAGCAAACAAACTACGGTACTAACTCTAATCTTGTCGAGTTTTAGAAGATTGCTTGCTCGCTTCTTGTTGGGTACTATCACCAACAGAATTCGCTTGCCTTCCCACCCCAATATCCTTCCAATACGTCTCATTTTCCTTTTATCCCCATTTTTCTATGGCTTGATTATTCCATCTTGCATCATACATACTTCTGGTATTGATAGATTGAACGTAGGAGCTTGATGTGTTTACCACCAAACTTCCACCTTCCCTGCGCAGTCAGCCTACTCATAGTGAGAGCCGCCTTTTTCATCGCAACAATATGTAGAAGTACTTTGGTAAGTATGGAATCCAACGCCGATGTTGGCGTAGTTCTCATAGTTCTCATATTAAACAAAATTAAAAAAATACGTATCTGTTTTTTTCGATAAACGAATAGAAAAAAAATATTTTTTGCCGATTTTAAGAGGTCGACTATAATCTCACGTGGAATATATATATATATATATATATATATATATATATATATATATATATATATTCCACGCGAAATCGGACAGTATTTGACTTTTGCATCTCAGATTTTTTTCAAATATTTTTTTTCTTTTAGTGCTCATTGAAATAAGTTACCATGATTTTTTTCAATTTTTTTCATAAAGCCGTTTAAGAGATACAGGTTTTTTAAAAATCACGTTTTTTACGAAAGTGTTTTTTTGAAATGGTTATAACTCGGTCAAAAATTGACCAAATTTGATGTTCTATATGTGTCGGGCCGCGACAAAAGGGACCTTAGCTGTTTTTGACAGAACTAAAATAAGAAGTATAAATAAATAAAAGTTACCAATTTTCTTTACAAACTATTAATATTTAATTCATTAGTATGTGCAATATTTTCAGAAAAATATGCTTTTGATGTTAAATAATCAATAATAAATTTTTAATGAAGTTAAAAGTACTCTAAACATAACCTAAAATTCTAAGCAGCTAAGGTCCCTTTTGTCGCGGCACGTCACATATATGAAAATTTTTGTTTTTACACGTATTTTTAATAAAAATATTTAAAAAATTATTTTTTTAAATTTACGAAAATTTTTTTTAATTTAAAAAAAAAATTTTATTTTTAAGAATGTATGTATCGATCGATTTTTTTCAAAATTTTTTGTAAGAAACTAGAACTAAATTAACAACTTTTAGGCGTTGTCTGACTGTGGGCAAATGATGGGAACTATTTATTTCGAATTTTTTAATTTTTATATCCATATAATATAGCCAACAATAGGGCTTTTGAGCTAATATTATTAATAACACAGGTCAACAAAAAAAGTCTTACTTTTTTATGAGATATCATAGTGTCCATTAAAGACGCTGAACACGATCCCGAGTCACAAAATTGGCCATCACGTCAGGATTTTAAGAAAAGTGGGGGTCAAGACCCCAAAAAACGTGTTTTTGAGGGTTTTCAAATTTTTTTATCATAAACCTGACGCGCCAGAAACTTCTACATAGACGTAAATTGAAGCTTGAATTGTCCACTACAAGACCCATATCCGTAAAACCAAAAAAGATTAAAATTTTTTCAAAACATGGGGTTGAAGTTACTAAAAATGTGATTTTTAGGGTCGCTGATTATAATCATCAGATTATAACATTTTACAAGTTTCTGGCACGTCAGATTATAATCCGCGACCTCAAACACCCTTGAATAACAATTTACAAGCGAATCCGATCAATTATAAATTTTGACATCATCAGCTTGGATCCGCCATTTTGAATTTTTAAAAACTAATATCGGAGTCTTAATCAACGACCCCAAAAACCCCCGAGTACCAATTTTCAAGCGAATCCGATCAATTATAAATTTTGACATCCGCCATTTTGGATCCGACATTTTGAATTTTCGAAAAGTGATATCGGATTCGTAATCAGCTACCCCAAAAACCTCCGAGTAACAATTTTCAAGCGAATCCAAAACAATTTCAAAAGTTCATTAAAGCAACCAAAAAAACACATTTTTGGTAACTTCACCCCATTTTTTGAAAAAATTTTAATTTTTTTTTGTTTTACGGATATGGGTCTTGTTGTGGACAATTCAAGCTTCAATTTAAGTCTATGTAGAAGTTTCTGGTACGTCAGGTTTAGGATAAAAAAAATTTTGAAAACCTTCAAAAACACGTTTTTTAGGGTCTTTAACTCCACTTTTCTTAAAATCCTGACGTGATGGCCAATTTTGTGACCCGGGATCGTGTTCAGCGTCTTTAATAGACACTATGGTATCTCATAAAAAGTAAGACTTCTTTTGTTGACCTGTGTTATTAATAATATTAGCTCAAAAGCCCTATTGTTGTTAATTTAGTTCTAGTTTCTTACAAAAAATTTTGAAAAAAATCTATCGACACATACATTTTTAAAAATAAATTTTTTTTTTTAATTAAAAAAAATTTTCGAAAATTTAAAAAAATAATTTTTTTAATATTTTTATTAAAAACTACGTGTAAAAACAAAAATTTTCATATATAGAACATCAAATTTGGTCAATTTTTGGCCGAGTTATAACCATTTCAAAAAAACACTTTCGTAAAAAACGTGATTTTTCAAAAACCTGTATCTCTTAAACGGCTTTATGAAAAAATTTGAAAAAATTATGCTAGCTTATTTCAATGAGCACTAAAGGAAAAAAAATATTCGAAAAAAATCTGAGATGCAAAAGTCAAATACTGTCCGATTTCGCGTGGAATATATATATATATATGGGTTATTCCATGTGAAACGGCAAATTTCTGAGTCCACTCGTGGTTTGAAGCAAACGCAACGTACAAGTACATGAAATTTAGCATTTTTTACGTAGAATCGAATGCCGAGTGGCTCTTTTCGCCATTTTCAAAATGGCGACCACTACAGCCATAAATGTGACACAAATTTTTTTTTCTCAAACTTTAGAAACTCCCATATTTTGAGACAAAAACTCTTTAAAACTAATAATTTTCTTGTTTCTGTGGTCCCTGAATACGAATTGATGGTCTGACTTGGAAAAATCAAAATGGCGGATCCAAAATGGCGGATTCATTTTCCAAATTCAATAAATTCAACTACATTAAGCTGAATTTTTTTACTCAGGGGTTTTTGGGGTCGCTGATTACGAATTTGATGTTAAATTGGCAGTTTGACAGTTGACAGCTAACAAAACAACCGTCAACTTTTGTAAATTGATTTATTTTTTAAAAACAGACTCCGTAAAGGGTTTTCGGGGTCGCTGATTATGAATTTGATGTCAAATTGTGCTCTACATGGCAAAAAAATGAGAAATGCTCGACGCTAACGCTAAAGGCGGAAAAAGTAAATGGAAAATTTTCGCGCTTATGTCGCAAGTTTCTCTTTTTCCTGTGCCATGTAGTTTTTGCTTTACATAATACACGTATAATAAGTGTTCGCGTTATCAAAACATGCATAGAGCAGACGTCTCAAATAATGTTCTCATCGGTTACTCCGACGCGGATTATGCAGGCGACATTGATACACGACGATTGACTTCTAGTCTTCAAGGCGACAGGCGACTGTTAGTGTGAGTACAACGGAAGCTGAACTCATTGCTGCGAGCGAAGCAATTAAAAAGATTTTATGGTTGCGAAAATTATTGTCAGATGTCGGGCATAGATCTGTTGACCCTACTCTTTTAAATATCGACAATCAGAGCACAATAAAATTAATAAAAAAAAACCGAGTTTCACCATAGGTCCAAACACATCGATGTTCGATATCAATTTGTTTGAGAAAAATTACAGTAATGCGTAAAAACACCGTGAATACCGAAAACACCAAAGTAGGGAGTGTGTTGAAGTTTTTTGAATTTTTCTTTACATTTATACTTCGCGCGTTTTATCTTTCCCATGTAGCCATCTAATGTCGAACTCCATAACTACATTTTATCGTGTTCACGTCTCATCTATAATGTATATTACTCGTGAACTAATAGCGAATTCGGTTAAGGCCAACGCAGAATATAAACGTAACCGCTTTCGCAACCGCTAACGTTAACTGAAGAATGTATTAGACAAGGATAAACAATATACCTATCCTTCTTTAACTCATTCTTCCGTTAACGTTAGCGGTTGCCATAGCGGTTATGTTTCTATTTTGCGTTGGCCTTTATCTGCTTTAGAGTGCTCTAAGAGTGCTCCCCGAAGGATTAGCCTGTTCGATTTAACAGATTTTCTATAGTTAAAGCATATAAGGAGTACTCCGGAACAGAGCAAGAGCACTCCGAGAGCACTCTAGAGCAGATAACCGAATTTGCTATAACTTAACACTGACTACCATCTTTTTCTTTTCCTTTGTGAATAATAAACACTTTAATATTATTTTACTTTAACGTCGTATCTTTTATTTTTGACCTGCTCCCAATAACTCTTGAGGTGGTGTAAAAGTTACACTTAGTGCAGGCAACGAGAACAGACCTTATGGAATCAATTTAATATGAATGTTGTTCATTGAAGTTACAGTCATACACAATCAAAATTAATTTCGTAAAAATTTTCCTCTATTCAAAAAACACTGTTAGCTCGAATATCGTATAGGTCAAAAATTAATTTAACCAATGCTAAAATATAATATTGTTTAAATCTCCAAAATGAAATCAAACGCATTGATAAAGCCTGTGACCCAGTTGTTGGTGTTGTGAAAGTGTTTGATTGATAGTACGGACTAAATTTTTAGTAGTACCATATTTAAGAAACATTAGGGGGTCCGTATGAGACCACCCTCCCCTATATATAGAGTATGATGAAAAAAGAAAATTAGCAGTCGGTAGAATAGATTTTTTAAATCACCTGCGCCGCTTTGTTTTTTTTCGACAAATATAAATAATAAAACGAGCAAGTATTTTGATATTTTATGTTTTAATAAAATCAACTGATATTTATACGATGTTGTTTATATAAGAGTGATTCCACGTCAAGTGATCAAAGGGTCTTACAGTGTATTGTTTATTTTAATAATTTTCTACTCTTAAACTGTTAAACATAAAAATTTGACAAAGTTTTTTCCTGCTCTTTCAATTGAAAATTGAATTAAATATTAAATTACTTTATAATAATAATAATAATAATAATAATTATTATTATTATTATTATTATTATTATTATTATTATTTTTTGTAGTCGGAAGTGGAAAATCTGCGAATTCAGATACCTGAGTAATGAATTCTCAAGTTATGTGGGGATGACCGCTCTTGTTCTGGTCGACCCACTAAAAACCACTCCCGTTTTATTCTGGGACATCTAATCCACTTGCGGAACTACCTATTGGTTTTACTTCGCAAGTGGAAGTCCTCTTTCTTAGTCCTCCCTGTCCGTCGTGTTAGACAATTATTTACATCAACCACCAGGGGGGAGTCGCGGGAGTGGGAGGAGGAACTAAAACTATTTTCTCCTCCCCCTCCCGCAAATCGCCCCCAGCGATTTCTCCAGGTTAACCTCTTCTTCCATCCACATCTTTTGTCTTCATTACCGAAGTAATGAAGAACTCAATGTGGCGCCAAGAGTCCGCGCTTTGGAGCATAATCGAGACCATGTTATCAGCGGTGAATTGAGTTTTCACCGCGTCAAACATGGCCCGTCTCAGCTCACTCCATTGCCCGCAGGAGAAGAGAGTGTGTTCCGCGCCATCAATTTCAGCGCCGCAATACACACATTTTGCTTCTTCTCTGATCTTAAATCTGTGAAGGTACTGTCCGAAGCAGCCGTGACCAGCCATTACTTGCGTAAGGTACTACCTTACGCCAACCTCTCCGTGCTTTCTTTCTAACCATGTGGCGAGGTAGAGAATCAGGCGGTAAGTCTACCTTCCTTTGGATTCCCCATCCCATCTTGCCTGCCAACTATCGACGAGTCTGATTCTTGCCGCTTTGCGGATAACCATCTTTAGACTACCGCTGCCCTGTTGTTCCCGCGAGACCGCCCGTTCTTTGTTGATCCGAAAGACTTCCTGTCTTTCTTTTGCCAACAAATCTGTTGGCGGTGTACTCGCAAGAACCAGAGCAGCGCAATCAGACACCGTCCTATAGGCTGAGATTACTCTCCGTAAACTCCCTGTTTGTACAGAAAGTAACCTATCCAAGATGCTGCGGGTCGTAAGGGCGTCGGCCCATGCAGGGGCAGCGTAATGCTGCTTTGCTAGACCCACAGTCGCCACTAAGCGCCGCTTTTTTTCTCTGGGACCATCAATTTTGGGCATTAACCTCTATAGGTTACCCATACATTCGGTGGCCTTGAGCGCTGTGATATCCACATGTTGGCCAAAATTTAACCTTTGGTCCAACGTCGCTCCCAGGTACTTAAGCTTTTTTCCCCATGAGACTTCAGTTCCACCTATTTTCACCTTAGGGGCTTCAAAAGCTCTCCGGACTGTAACGAGTAAATCCTCGGTCTTCTCTATGGCCATTTGCAGCCTATGACGATATAACCAACGCTCTACACGCCGCAGAATTTCATTGAGCTTTATCTGAAGAAATTTGGTTTCCCGTGCTCTACACACCAGAAGTACGTCATCTGCGAAGGCTTTCAGGGTTGTGTCTTCAGGCAGTTCCATTCTCAGGAATCCGTCGTACATAACGTTCCATATGAATGGACCCACCTTCGACCCCTGTGGTGCCCCGTAGGTCATTTCTTCCTTGAGATGGCACACATTGCTTTCGTACACGACCCATCTGTCGCTAAGATAGTTGTCCATCATTCGCAACAGATAAGTCGGTACTCCTTTTCGTCTTAACGACTCAATGCAGATGTCCCATCTCGCAGAATTAAACGCATTCCGTATGTCGATGGAAACAAGAGCACAGAAACCCTTCTTCTTCCCCTGATTGACTTCCTTTACTAGGAAGTCTTTGCTCTTTTAGGATCTCGCCCGGTATTCCATCATTGCATGGCGCTTTGCGGTTCTTCAACGTCCTTGCCGCTTTTATAAGTTCTTCCTGCTTGAAGAGTTCCTCCATCTGTACTACGCAAGTATAGTCCTCCTTGGGGCTCGGTTCCACGTGGGGAAATAGCGCTTTTATGATCTTCTGGACCCATGTCGAATTGCCTAGACCGGGGGTTTGTTGCCTTGAAACTAATTTCTTAGTAAAAATTTTAAACGCCAAACCCCATGGATCGGTCTTGGTCGTTCCGATTAGGTCCTTCCAGCACTTACGTTAGCTACTCCTTATAGCCCGCTTAAAGATGCGTCTGGCTTTATGCCAATCTTCTTGCAGCGCGAGGTCTCCCTTGGAATGGGTATATTTCCTTCGCGCCGCGTTGCATTCTCTTCTTAAGCGGGCTAGTTTATCGCTCCACCAGTACAGAGCACCTTTCCTTGCCTTTGTTTGGTGCCGGCGAGGCATGGAGTGGTTGCAAGCATTTACTATAATTTGCCTCGCCTCTCGCACTATGCCCTTTAAATAAGTTGGCTCCTTCTGCCAGTTGAGTCTCTTAATATGGTGAGTCTCAACCAGAGATTTTGCCAACTTCTCCCTGTTCAGTCTCCTAAGGTTCCAGGAGGGTTTATTCTTACCCTTTTGTGGGCGAATGTGCCCTCCCGCCTTTTCCTCGAAGACTGAAAACTCAATGTACTGGTGTCGCTCATTGTCACCTGGTCCAGCACCTTCCAGTTTCTTACTCTGCGGGCCAGGCGGGAAGATGCTAATGTCAGGTCAATAATTGATCCTAACGCTCCCCGCCTAAAAGTGAACTCTTTCCCCTGGTTTATCACTACCAGGTCATTCGTCGAGACCATGTCCGTGTCCAAGACCCCCCTCCTGTCCTAATGGGTCTCTCCCCATTTCGGCGACTTACTATTGAAGTCTCCCGCCTTTCTCTGTCTTGCAGTCTGCATCAGGAGGTCCAGCGCGGCTCTTCCTCTTCCGAGGTTAACCTGGAGAACCCCGTATTTTGTCTTTTAGACCTGAGAGGATGCCCCAGTAAACTGGGCAAGCCCTGCTTCCCGGAAAGTGGTTTGTCTCCTTTGACCCCTTGTCGGAGCAAGTAGTGCAACGAGCAGAACCCTTACACAACTTGCCCTTGCGGCCAAGTGGCCGTAGCAAAGACATCTGAAACACCTGTCTACTTTCACTCTGACTCGAAATCTGCAGTTGACCCAGCCAATTCTGATCCATCAACTGACCTCGTCGAAACCACAGTTGTTACTTCCGCCTGACCTTGAAGGACCGTAGTCAGCTCACTGCTGAACTTTGCAAGGTCCTGTCCCTTCCTAAGAACGAGGAGAACTTCGTCTCCCTTCTTTTCTTTTTCCTCTCTGTGGGCTTTTAGGTCCCCCCGCTGGATCTTCCCCAATTTTTTTATCCCTTTTTTCTTTTTCTTCTTTTCTTTCTCTTGTACCTTAACCCAGGCGTCTTTGTCGTGTTCCTTGATTGTCCGGGCCTCACCAGCAGAAGCTTCTTCAGCAATCTGCTGAGGAGACTCGGACCTCTTTCCCTTTTTAGACATCCTATCAGGAGGCGTCGTCGAGGCCTCCCTTTTCTTTCTGTCTGAAGAGGGGGTCTTCACAAGAATTACTCCCTTCTGTCTTATTGTTCTCCTCGCTTTGAGGGGAGAAGGGAAAGATTTTAATTTTTTAAAAATTTCTCCCCCCTCTTCTCTTAGATCCTTAGCAATGCCGTAGATGCTTTCTCCAAAGTGGTAAGCCTCCACGGCGCTGTCCTTCACTGGCTTCGGGTTATTTTTCAAGATTCCCTCCTTAACAACTTTAAGGGCCCTGAACATACTCTCCGAGACTTCACATTGCCTATCCATGAGCTAAAGCATCTTTTTAAATCCCTCCAGCAACAGGGATATTTCTGTCTTTCTGGTAATGGAAGCGAAGGTTCCTACAACCTCTGTTTCCATTTCGTCTCCGTCGTTATGGTCGAAAAGACCAGTGTGCTGTTGGCCCCGCCAAAATCCGTGGGCCTTGCGCCGACCACCGGGGCTTTCACCTGATCGTAATCGGCGGCAGGATTACCCTCTTTCGAGGTACCTGCTTGGGGGATAACATTTTTGTCATCACACATGTTCATTAAAAAAAATTCCAGGTTTCGATATGGGTGTGATAATTGTCAGTGTAAGTGTATATGTGTTCTGCTATGTATGTATGTATATCAGTGTAAAAGAAATGTATTTGTGTTACTGTTGCCTAAAGAGCCCCCAAGGCCAAGACAAGCTAGAGATCTCCTTTCACACACTACAACCAAGAGAATAACGCGTTTATAGCGCATCCCACACACGTACTCAAGAAAAAGCCTCTCCGGAGGGTTCCCCTTTCATTTCGCAGGCAAGAAAGGCGTCGTTTATAGACCTAAACCTTTCAGATTCGCACACCAGTTCCTGTTATCCCGCAAGTTGAATCCCCCAATCTGCGTCTCGAGCGCATGACTTAACATGATCAGACGTGCCGGCAGGGATGACCAGCGTGGATAACAGGAGCTGCCCATTCATGGAAGATGCCGTTTATAAACTATCTCTTGCACAGTCACAAAACAAAACAATAATTCCATACTGAACCCACCGGTTCAGAATCTTCCTGCCCATTCAGAGGGATATTGCGTTTACAGCAATACCCTCCATTTACACCAGAATTTCCTACCATATAAATCTCCAACTGGTCTCCACCCCAAATGCTACCCAGACTACCCTCCTCCTCCTTCAAACCACTTCGCCTATATACGCACATTCGCATAACATAATATACAAATGGGCGCAGATGAGCAAAGCGGATGAAGTCCCGGGCTTGGGACCGGAGTAGCGGAGTTATTATTATTATTATTCTGATTATTATTATTAAATAATTTTAAATAATTAATTAATTAACTTAAAAAAATTAATTTTTGGGGGTGTTACGGTCTAATTTATTAAATAGACACAATTTATTTTTTTCACTTTAGAGAGTGACAATTTATTAATGAAATTAATAATACACTTCAAATGCAGAAATAAGACTGAGTTGCAAATACGTTTTGCAGCTCATGTCGAATATGAAACAATACAGGTGGGGATATATATTTTTGCTGATTATAACATCCCTCTCGCTAGATAGGGTTTAGTTCCTAAAACCTAAGTTTTACATTTTTTTTTAATTAAAGTTTAATATTTAATTTTGAGTTTCTATGTAGTTGTCTTTCGTAGAATATAACGTCGTGAACATTACTCATTTTATTGTTACACGTATTAGACCAAATTTTTCTACTCAAGGATTTACCATATTGTTTTAAACAATTAATTTAAATGTATGACTGTCACTTTCATTTACGTCGAGTAGTAAATCGTAGCTTACATTTTGTGTTCATTCTATCTAGTTTAGGAGTACAGTTGCAAGATACAATTTTGGTTTTTTTTCTAACAGTGTATTACATTTAAAATCTTGTGTTAACCTAGTGTGTATGATGTATTATGTCTGTAGTTTTAGTTAACAATTTTTCGTGCTTCTCCTTCCATTGATAAATTAATTTTGGGTACTTTAGAATTGGTGAAATCAGTTTCTTATCTATAACTTCTTTAACTCGATTTTCAAAATATTTTAACCAGTTTTTTTTTAATTAGGGTAAATCTCTTGTTAGCCTTGTTTTGCATAATTTTCCTTCAGTGTTAGGTTTTATCGTAAGATGTATTCTTTACTCTTTTTACATTCTACAAAATTTTGTGTTAGAACATCTGTTTCATTGTTTTGTTTGGTTTTAATATAATTTTCATTTTTTCTCGGCTGTGGAATGTCATCATATCTCTGTATATCGGGTGACATGTATTCTTCTTCTTTTGTTGAACTAAGTTCAATGTATTCTGAATTTCCTGCTAGTGTGGCTTTTTTACTATCCTCGTCTTGTATTGGAAATAGCCTTGAAAGACAGTCGTTTTGTATCCCACATGATTGCTACAAATTCCTTTTCTGCTGTATTGTAATTTTGTTCTGCTTTATTTAATAGTCTCGAAATATAGCAACAAGGATGTACATCTTGAAAAAGAACAGCTCCGATTCCTACATTACTAGCATGTGTTGTCAAAACAAATCTTTTATTTAAATCTGGATATTTTAAGACTGGTGATTTACACAATAAATCTTTTAATAGTTTGAAGCTTGTACTACATTCTTTTGTCCAATCGAAAATAGTTCTATTTGCTGTTAATCTTGATAATGGTTTAGCTATGTGTGCAAAATTTTAATAAACTTTCTGTAATATCCAACTAATCCTAAAAATGACTGTATTTCTATCGCGTTTTTTGGTTCTTTAAATTTTTGAACAGTTTGTATTTTTAAAGGATTTGGTTTTATTCCTTTGTCCGTAATAACATGTCCTAAATATTCTAATTCTGGTCAAAGGTATTCACACTTATCCGGTTTCAATTTAAATCCCAATGTTTTTACTCGTTCCATGAATTTATTTAATTTTTATTATGTTCTTCTAATGTAAATCCAAGAACAACAATGTCATTTAAGTATGAAAAACATGCATCACCAATTAATCCTTGAAAAGCGTGGTCCATCATTCTTTGAAATGTGGCAGGTGCATTGTTTAAACCAACAGGCATTCGGATAAATTGATAATGTCCTTTAGTTTTGCTGAATCCTGTATATTTTCGACATTCTTTTTCCATTGATATTTGGAGAAATCCTGGAGACAGGTGAAATGCTGAAAAGAATTTTGCTTTTCCCAACTGTGAAAGGACGTCTTCAATCACTGAAAATACTACTCAATCTGTATTCTCATTTAATTTTCTAAAGTCATTGATTATTTTTTCAGTTTTTAATACAATTTTATTACTATTCGAATTTGTGCAGGGAATTTCGTTGTCGTCTGGGGTGGTAAAATTACTGTAATATTTTTCGATTATTCTCAAAAAATCTACTTCTGTATTTTTATCTAAATGAGATAATCTTGTTTTATTTTTTAAATTAATTAATCGTTCAGATAGTTCTTCAGCTTTTAATACATGAAAAAGTGTGACTAGAATGTTTTGACATTGAAAAAAGAGGTTTCCACTCACCGGAGCGCTCTAAGCCCGGTTTTTAGCTCAGTTTAAGACAAAATTCAGTCTTTTAATGTTTAAACATTTTAGTCCAACATTTTGATATATATATATATATATGTAATTTTAGTAAAAAACCTCAGCTATCGTTAAAAAGAATCGTATCTTTCCCCCCAAAAATTTAAATTTATTTTCAATTTTAATTTTTTTTTGGAAAATTTTTTTTTTTAAATGCTTATTTCCAATCGAAAGAGCATAAAAAACCTTTCCTAAATGTGCTTTGTCAAATTTGTATGTTTAATTGTTTAGGAATAAAAAGTTATCGAATGAAGCATTGTATTTAAAAATTTAACCCCCTCCCCCTCGGAAAATATTGGACTAGGTAAAAAAATATTTTTCACGATAAATTTCTATCTATTAGTACTACAAAATCACCAAGTTTTGCTACGATTAAAGAAAAATTTTTCTCCACCTTGATCACTTGACCTGGAATCGCTGATAAAAGAATTTTAATTCGCGTGTCGCGCAACACACATATCGTTCATATATACAGTAGAATTCCAATTATCCGGATCAATTGGGACCGGACCCGATCCGGATACGCAAAAATCCGGATAATCGAAATGGGCATAAGAATTATATATGTTGAGTAATAAGACATTAATTTGTGATTTAAAGTCCTTTTATATGCACTGCAATAAATAAAATGTGGTTAATAAACATAAATAATATTTAAAATTTTATAAACAAAACTCGCTTTCGAGCAGCCAAATCTCTTAAATAAATTTTTGAACTATAACCATCGAAATATTATAAACTTTGTTATTACAATAGAAAATAAATTATTTTACTTGAACATTTCTAATAAAGTTAGTTGTCTTAATGTAGAAACTCGCTTTCGAGCAGCCAGATCTCTTAAACGCTTGACGGCAAGAAGCTCTATGTGGTCGCATTCAGGTTGGCGTTCCATCCAATTTAAGGCAGTCTCAAATCCAAAGGACCCTTTTGCTAGCCCTCAAGGCCATAATATTAAGGGCATACTGATATTAATTAATTAATAAAAATTTACAACTTACAGAATTTAGAAGCAAAGAAAAAATTTAAATCAAATTTTAAAAAAATACCTTTGTGCTGTCGGCGACTCATAAAATGTGGCTCAGAGGGTGCGATCTCAAGTGAACAGAATACGTCGACCGAAAACAAAAACTCTGAGAGGGAAAATAACAACAATATCTACTTATCTCTTTCGCACTTATGATTTTTTAATTTCCGTCGACGTATTCTGCTCATATTATGAGATCGCATCCAGAATGTTATATGTGGGTGATTCTCCTGAAAGGTACCACTTCACGTGTCTCGAACATGATTTTCGCGAAACTTTGTGGGATTATAATTTTTATTTTTAATTTTAATATTAATTTTATAAAATCTTGAACACTCGAAATATTGTTTATGGATTTTAATGAAATTTACACATTTTTTAGGTAAAAGTCTTCATCAATTTTTTTTAATGAATTTGAAGGCGAATTCATATGGAATCCAGACATATTAATAACATTTTTCTCAGAGAGGAGTAAATAAGCAAAAAATTGTTTAAACATTTTTTAAAAAATTTTTTATTTAAAAATTAAATTTTTTATTAACTTTTTTGCATCTCCTGTGAAGGTCTTTATTTAAATTTCATGCAATTTTGCTTTTTGAAATCTAAGTAAAAAAAATTCGGCACAAAGTGTGATTTTCTTGAATAATTATTAACTTTTTGAAAAATTGTTATAGACCTTTTTTGTTGTGCTCCCTGAGCACAATTAAGCTTAAATCTCATTTTTTAAAATTTAAATTTTTGAAAAATGTTCAAAAAAATTGAAGCATAAAAGAAACATTTTTGAAAAATATTTAAAAAATTTTTTCAGCTAAATAATTGTTATCGTTTGCTAGATGTGACACAATATTCGTTTTTAGTTTAATCAAAATTTTGTTGACAAAAAATAAAATGGCGTTGCCAACTTCTTGGACATACGTTCGTAAGCGTGATAGTCTCAACAGGGCGCCATAGACTTTTTTGTTGATATCTCGAAAAGATATTACGATCTCACTCTAAAACTTTTACGAAAAATTTCTTATTATACACAGTCGGGTCGTCGAACTGCACGGTATCCCAGATATAACCCCTCCACTTGATTTCAAACTGCACGCTGACGAATTCATCCCCACTTTCTAATTTTCAGGACCGTACTTACATATTTATTAAGGGGTATTTTAATTGCGATCATAGAAAAAATATATTTCGCGTTGATGACAGATGTTTTACTTAAACAATTTTTACTTCAATTTAAAACTTCACTAATCACTTCATATATTCCAGATTCAATTTAAAACTGTCACTGAAAGTTATTTGAATGATAGCACTTTCAATTAAACTTTGAAAGATAATTTTTGTAAACAAAACAATATTTGCAGATGTTACTATTTTAATTATAAGTATTAATAATAGCACTCTCTAAATTTGAATTAGTAAAAATGTTTACTAATTTGAATTAGTGACTGACTTTTTGCTTTTGAATTAGTAAGATTTACTAATAGTCATTTCTACTAATATATTAGTAAAGTTTACTAATTCAAAAGCAAAAAGTCAGTCACTAATTCAAATTAGTAAATATTTTTACTAATTCTGAAAAATAATTTCAATTTCTAAATAATTTTACATTCAAAATTAATTGAAATCATAAAAATATATACTATTCTCAAATTGATAAAAATGGTAGAAAAAATTTACATTTTTTAATCAAAATATGTTGCCTTATAAAATTAAAAAAATTTCACTGATTTATCCAAATCACAGAAAAGAAACACTGCAAAAAATGGTGTCTAAAAATAAGACGTTTAGACGTTTATAAACGTCTTATGTAGATAAGCGTCTTATTTGAGCGTATTAAATGAAAAACATAACCTCCAAATACAACATTTATGTGTATCTACAATTATAAAAAAAGTTACATACATTCAACAATTTATATAAGCATACCGTCTTTTTTTTATTTTTTAACTTTGAAATATACGGCACTGACTTTAGTAGCGCCACCGTACACTATGGAGGACTTAGAAACTAAACCCAGCGTGCAGTTTGGCGACAACGTTCACTTTTAAAGCGTGCAGTTCGGAGGCCCGACTGTATATAGTATGTTTTGCTAAATATTGTATTTTAATTATTATTTTTGTCTCATATTACGTATCCAAGTCCTCGACGTTTAAAATCTCCAGCTCTACCTCACATTTCGGAAAAATCCAAGGCTAATGAACGCGAACCAGCACGCTTAGCCTACCGTGTCCGGTTCCCTACCCGAGGTTTTATCTTTTTTCTTATTTTATTTTTCGGTAAAAAACTGTTTTTATAACTATTAGTTTTATGTTTTTTCAATAATGTAATTTAATTTAATTATTATTTTTTGTTAAATAAATTATAGTTTCTGAAGAGGGCAGCCGCGCTGTCGAAACGTTAAACAACATTTGTTGTTTCTTTTTAAACACCTGACTCGGAATGATCGTTAAATTTAGTGTTTAGTAACTATTTATCTTTCTCCATTTATTTATAACATCATCAAATGTAGAACTATACAATAAATAACGCAATAAATCAATTTTAAAGAGCGGGTTACTGCTCTCATCTATGATATCCTTTTCTGTCGATTTATATAAATGTTTCTTGGGTTAAATTGTCACATTCTACTAATCCTAGAAATATTTGGTAAATTATAGAGTCTGCGATTAGAGACATGTCTCTCGAAATCTGTCTCCACGTCTCTGAATAATTTCAGGCATGTACCTGAATTCTGCTCAAAAATTCTCTTTTTCTTCATGTATGAGTACTATATCCTAAACCATATTTGACAGTCGTATGTTAGTATTAGTCTAATTAGGAATAAATAGAAAATTATTTTTACTTTAGCACCTAGTTAATTTGAAATATATATATATATATATATATATATATATATATTATTTCCGTGTTCTCTGATAATCAGGCTACAGTGGGGATTAGCAGCTTGACTCCCGGGGTTGATGAAGAGTGCGAGTAATCAATTTATTAATTGACTTTCGCGATTCGTGAATCTCAGGTTCAATGACAACTATACTCTCACGTGCCGGGCGACTACACGGAAAGTGTGGACGTTTTTCAGTAAACTTAAATTATGTCAATCTCAAGGATAGTTGTTAAAATATTTGATGAAATATGAACCTAGTAAAAAAAGTATTGAGTGGAGCTGTTAGGAATTGGGACTAGTTCAGGGTTAATACTGATTTATGTCAAAACCATGTTGGGATGTTAGACTTATTCTTTTTTTCGTTCACCGAATACGGTCCTCTTTTAGTATTTAGTAACTAGTCAATACCAGAACTTTTTTTAGGTGGTACACTTAAGTACTTTTAACTCAAATGTTTTACAAAGTCTCTTCTGCGAAATCAACGTGAGAGATTATTTGACCGAGATATAAAAAGAAATTAATTTCCTTTGTTCTTAAAAATCTAATATTAATGAAACATTAACAATAAAAGGCAAAATATATCTTATAATTACAATTTTTTGCAGAAAATTTACAGTATCTACGTTTAGGTGACAATAATCTTCATTCTGTTCCGAGCGATGCCCTACGTCGTCTTCATAGACTACGGAACCTTGATTTAAAAGCAAACAATATTACTGTGCTATTAGAAGATACATTTACTGGATATGGTGATTCTATTACGTTTCTCAATCTTCAGAAAAATCTGTAAGTAAAAATTTTAGAAAGTTTTACTTTTATGAATTTAATAAAAAAGCTTCCTGTTACTCATTAAAAAATTAAATTATAAATTTTTATTCATAAAACTTAGGAGTAAAACAATTTGAACTCCATTTTATTTTTAATTTTCTTCTGAATCTCCCTTTTTAACAAAACTTTGAAAAAAAAAGTTTACTAAACGGAGTCAATGTTTTATAATTGCGTCATATTTTTCATGCAACAATACTTTATAATTTGCCAATTTAACAATTGATATTATTATTTTTTAAATATTTTTGACAGTCATATTTGTATCTGTCATTTTGAATTTTAAATCTAACTATTTTGGCCACCTTTATGGCATAAATAAGATCCGTTCAAAATATTATGTTGATGTAAAAAACACATAGAAAAAAGCATAGTTGAGATATCCATATTGACGGATTGGACGGTACATCCATTTTCTATAGATGTGGTGACCATAGAAATGGATGTGTCTATTTGAACAATGTATTTAATATAAAAAATGATTATTTCTTTTTTAATTTTCTAATTTATATTTTTTATTAACTATTTACATTTGCTTTATACTCAATCCCTATTTATAATACTATATTAAAAATCATATATTATAAACTATTGTTTAATTATTATAAAATATCCTATTTTAACTTTGTTTTAGCATAAAAGTTCTACCTACAATGGTTTTTGACAGCTTAAATTCGTTAGAAATTCTCAGCCTACAGAATAACAAATTAACCCGCATACCGGAAGATATTATGGAAAATGTTTTGGATACACTTAGAGCAGTCGATATAACAGGTGTGTATAAATGATTATAATATACCAACCTGATTGGCAAAGAAAAGTTTTTGTTATGAGAATGTGATATAGTCAGCAAAAATATATATCCCCACCTGTATTGTTTCATATTCGACATGAGCTGTAAAACGTATTTGCAACTCAGTCTTATATCTTCCTTTGAAGTGTATTATTAATTTCATTAATAAATTGTCACTCTCTGAAGTGAATAAAAGTAAATTGTGTCCATTTAATAAATTAGACGGTAACATTTTGGCGATCCTGCCAGGATAGCAACAAACGACGTAAAAATAATTCGTCAAACTGTGCTATCTTCGAGTGTGAACCTATTTTTCTACGGAAAATATTCGAGTTTAATCAAGGAAGAAAAGGCTCCGTGGGTACTCTAAGTGGGTACTCTGATCTGAGAAATTTAATGCATGATATTAATTGAGGTGATTGAGCTTATCGATCCAGACAATAAGATTCAGAAGAAAACGACTTCTGGATGAATTTCATTAAATTGGAGATCCAGGCAGATACGTCAGCCGTTTACTTTGGGTGCTTTGCAGCAGTGTCTACGGCCACTCTTCACACTTCACCAGGGTCCAGAAGAAATAGAAATACGTAAGATATATTCAACGAATAAACTACATTTGGTGTTTGATTAATTAAATGGTAACTAGACTACGCGTGTTAGTAAGTCTTAGTTTCCTCAATAAAATAAACTATTTCTCTGGTAAAACTACCCAAGTTTCAGACGCCGAATTTATTGGAACTTTGCATACGTCAAGAGGGATGAAAAATAAGATATACGTGTTTTTTATATCGGCGGATACTGACTTTAAAGGGTAGAAACTACCCTTTTAATTTAAAGGGATGTAAATTCAATAGTTATCTCAAAATTGCTTAAATTCGATGGAAACTGGTTACTCGGGGGTTTTTGGGGTCGCTGATTACGAATTCGATGTCAGTTTTTCAAAATTCAATATGGCGGTTCCAAAATGGCGGACGAGATTTCTAAACAAGTTGTAAATCCAGATGTTCATTATGTCACGTCTTAAATAATAAAAACTAAACACAAACTAAATTTATATTTTTAATTTGGCCGGCATCGGTGATTGAACCTGATTTATTCACAGAACTTAAGGCTCTGATCTTAAGGGACAGGTTTTCAGAAAGAGATTCTATTATTATATTATAAATTATTAAATTTATTGAATCCTTTACAAGCACAGTTTGAGAGAAAGGGGTAGATCCAGATGTCATCAGGCACACTGAAACAAAATTAGAATTTTGTGGAATCAAAGAAAATAATAACGGGGAGAAAACTTGTATGTATTAATGATATACCTTTTAACTTATCGGATAGATAAAGGGTGACCGAAGGAATTCCACCTTTTGTGTGAAATTGACAAAACGGCGTTTGTCGAGCGTAAAAACGACAGCGGTAGATTCCCTTGGATAGTTGACGGGCCAGGCAGCGTGTACGGTCCGGAGTCCAGATCTCGAAATTAATATGCACCCTTCAGTTTAGAAGTAACCGAGTGTCTTGAAGGTCGCCGCTGTGGTCCTTGGCAATTTAGAATGTGGGTGGTTGTAGAAAGGTCTCTTCGATGAGTTCAAGTAAGACGAAAGTCGAAATAGAGAATTGATACTCGTGGATATTTTCTGAGGTGGAGACCAAGTTCAGATTCGTTGTTACCACACAACTTGTACTTTGCGACGGTCACTGGACTGGTACGAAGAACACTGGTTGTTGATTCGAGGGTGAAATTTAGACTGGCAAATTCGGCGAGGGTGGCACCTTTTATACCTTGGCTTCCAATACGAAAAAATGATAATGCCACCCACTTTTATTACCTTTGGGTCAATTTTAATCTATCGATTAGTTACACGTGTGCTTTTTCCCTGTATCGAGCAGGTGAGCAACCTTAGAGAAGGGTGACAATCGTGGATGACCATATATGGTAATGTCTGTTCAGGTGAGACACACCTTGGATCGATTTGTTTGGGTTAAAAGAAAAGGGGAGGATTCAGATTCTGTGTTTACAAATATCAAAACATGTAGGTCGCGATGATGTGACACCTCCCCCTTTAAAATTCGGAAATTGAAAAATGCAATTTGAACAATTTCCGAATTCAAATACTGGAAAGAAGTGTCATATTTAGATTCACAAATGTTTTGTCGTTGACTGTTATTATTATTTTTTTTTTAAAAACATAATTGTATTCATCAATACATTTTTTATAGCATACGCATACGTGATCTCGATATAATTTTATTGTAGTACAATTGTTTAATAAATTGTTTAAAACACACGTTACTGTAAAATTAACAAATTTGATCGGACACAATTTTAAGTTAATTCATTAGTAAGCACACACATACAATATTTTAATAAGAGGTTAAATAGGATATTATTTAACAAATGTGATTAATACTAGTTTTTTGTTAATGAATTTAAGTTATGATTAGTAAGAACACACATACAGATACAATATTTAGATGTTTTTAGTAAAAATGATTAGTACACAATTTTTTTTTACTAATTATCTATGTTAGTTAAACACACCTTCACATTCAAAAAAGGTATTAAGTAATACATTTATTTAGTGAAACAAATTGAGTAATACAAGTGTTTTTGTTTTTAGTGTTTTAGAGGGTTTGACTAGTTAATTTAGTTTGACTAATTCATTCACACACAAAAGTGTAGTGTAATAGTGAAAATATTTTTGATTAACATACGTTAGTAATTTATTTTATGAATTACGTTTGTTAATAGTACTAAGGCCACACATAAGCATACAAGATTTTGTTAAAAGATTAAATTACATTTATTTCGTCGTAGTAATTTTATTTTGTTGATTAAAGCATGATTGAATAACATACAAATGCATAACTTGAATGCTTGAAAGGTATCATGTATGTATTGTTACCCCTTTTCTAAGAAATGTTTTAATTTAAATTTACTAATCTGAATCTTTATAGTTTTTATTCTTTTTTTTATTTTTAAACCCAGGCAATTTTTCGCTACGTGATATCTTCCGTAGCATCTTTTTGCAATAATCACTCCATTTGATAAGTTATATTTATCGCTCCAAATGTTAATTTCTTTCTTATTTTGGTTAAAATCATACTTTTATTTTAGTCTTGTCAACATGACCAAAGCTAGTTTTCTTTTTGTGTCTTTGTTATTTTGAAATCTTTCTATATTAACCTCAAAATAATCCTTATCATGAGTGATATAAATTTTTGCGAATATTGATAATGAATATTGAATATTGGTTAACTTAAATATATTGAGGATATTTATAAAATATTTTGAGAGTTATTCTATGAATTTAAAAAAAAAATTATACTATAAAATCTTATTATATACTTGAAATCGCGCGTACACTTGTTAATTACTAATGACTAATTTTGATTTTGGTACTTTTAATTTTTAGAAGTAGTCATATGAATTTTGAATTCGCACATTATTTAATATTTCAAAATTTTAATTTAAGAGTTTGCATTTTCGTAAGATTTTAGTAGAAGTTATAGAATTTTGTCATTAATTTTAAAAGGAAATTTATTTATGTTATATGTATATATATATATATATATATATATATATATATATATATATATATATATATATATATATATATATTATTTATTACCCCTTTTTTTCTTTTTGAATAAAAAGAAAAAAAAAGTTTAAATATGTGGGTGATAACCCTTCCCTTCCCCCAAGGAAAGAATGTGACAATAAAATATTGAGCATTCTTTCCAAGAGAACAAAAAAAAATTTATAATAAAATAAAAAAATGTAATATTATTAAAAATTGGTTTTCCTTGTATTCAGAAAAAACTGTTTGACTAGAGTTACTCGATAACACTTTGAAATGCAAAAATGCAGCAGGACAATGTGTTTATTTTACTTTTATCCTAGAATACGTTTAATTTGAATAGACATATGCCATATGTAACTTAACCAAAACGGTTTAAGTGACCCTATAATAGGAAAATTTTATAGCTTTTTTATTACTTCTAAAGGAATAATCATGAAATTAATTTTGAAAATCGCTATAAATGTGGAGTACAATAGTCTGAAAAGTCAGTTTTTATTGAAATTTGGAACTGGAAATGTCGGATCATTATAGTGACTTCTTACAAAATGTTGGTCTTACCTACGAAGAGGTGGACGATAGGTTGAGTGATTTTGTGATTGAAATTTTCAATAATGAAGAAGTGGTCAGTGTTGATTCTTTAAATGAAGCACTAGATATTTTACCGGGTTGTAATGATATTTTGGAAGCCTCTGCAGTTCAAGATTCGAATAATCCTTCTAATGAAATGTCTATTCCGAGTAATAGTGAGATTAATACTACACAGGGGGAAGAAAATATTTCATGGGAAGACGAGTGTAAGATACCAGGGGTTCCTAAAAATCAGGAATCTATTTGGTCCGTAAAATCGGGAACAAGTGATTATTCCATGATTATTGATGATAAAAGAATACGTCTACCGCCATGGTGGGGTAATTTTGGAGTCTTAAAAAGAAACTTAATACATGAGAATATCTATAAGGAAATAAATATCAATGGAATTGATGGAGCATTGTTTATATGGGATAGATATTGTACGATCAAGAATGATGAGCTGGTGCCAGTAAGTAGTATTTAATATTCTTAGTATTTTCTCAGTGTCCTTTTCTTCCTTTTATTATTATTATCTATGTATTTTTTTTTGTTATTATATATACAGTTTTAATTGTAAATGTGTATGTAAAAAAATATATATATCAATTTTATTAAATTATGATTTATATTGTTCTTTTTGGTTATTTTATTATTTATAGTTTGTTTTTGAAAAATATTTAAAGAAGAGAGAAAAAAGAAATATAATAATAAAAAGAAAAGAAAATTATAACAAGGAAAATTTATTTCTTTAAAATGTACTGAATTGCCAATAATTTTATTTTATTTCATTCTGATAAAAAGAAAGAAATTTTGCAGCAAGGAAATTTTATTTCTGTAAATTTTACTAAATTGGTAATAATTTTATTTAAGAAAAAAAAACTATTTCATTACAGGTGAGTGCTGACTGTGTCATATGTTTGGGGCGACAAAAGTTTGTTCGCGAGCCACCTGTGATAGAGTTAGAAGACGGGCCAGTTGTATTACCATGCAGCTGGCTGGGATACCCACCAAGGAAACAGCAGGCATTAGCGCGGTATATGTTACAGAGGGCAAGAAACCATCACCATCTCGGAAGTTTGTGGGGTCGGCGATTTAAAATTACTGGCAGGGTCGTGAGTGAGGTCAAATTAAAAGATATGAATATTTAATAATAATTATTGTATTTTTCTTTTGTTACAGTGTGACTTTCCATCATAGAAAGAAAAGGAAAATTTGTACTTTCAAGTGTCAAAAAAAAAAAAATGTTTCTATTATTACTTATATTATTACTACTACTGCTACTACTAATAATATTAATATTATTATTATTCTTATAATGATTTATTATTATTATTATTATTATTATTATTATTATTATTATTATTTTTTTTTTTATTTTTTTATTATTATTTTTCTTTTTAATTTTAATTTTTTTTTTTTTTTATTTTTGTAAGTAAAATAAGTAACATGTATTGAATAAAAAAAATTATTGAGGGAGATAGAGAGAAAAATAAAATAAAATTGAGTATGATTATTTCACAAAATTTATCCTATTAATGAGTGTCAATCTGAAGTTGAAACAAATCATGAAAAGGAAAAGTGGCGTTATGATTTTAATTTATTGTAAATTTATCAATATTGAAGATTTTCCTGAAAGTAAATAGGTTAAATACTTTTGCATTTAATTAACGGTTTTTAATATGACAACCACAAACAGAGCAATTCTTGCAAACGATTAATCTTTTTACCTTTTTTAATTTTCCTTTATTATTTATATACGGGTTTGGATAAATTTCTCTTATATATTGATTACCGGAATTTTCTGTTGAAGCGGGGATATTTATGCAGCTAGAAGGTATGGCGGTGTTTGTTTCCTGTGGACTGTCAGTTTTTGTTGAAGCGGATTTTTTATCGAGATGTAAAAGCAGGTTTGTCACAGAGTCCCATAAAGCTCCAAGCAAGTGCAGCGACCAACCAAAAGCACTATGGAGAGCATAACCGTGAATTATTGTGTCAGCTATTAATTTGATTCCCCGAATTATAATCAAAATTCCAATGAACCCTGCACTAGCAGTACCGAAATTAATAAACACAGTCCAGAACCTACCCCAAGCAGAGGCTGCTATTCTATCTAAAGTTTTTTCATCCATTAAATTAAATATAGACATTTTTTTATTAGCGTTACCTTGACCTATTACTCCTCTTGCTAATGAATTAAGAATCATTGGTTTTTCTGCAGGGAACATAATGTGATCTCGCAATTTATTTAAGTCTGATTGTGTGTAAATTCCGCTAGTTGCAAGAGAGGCTGGATTAGAAAAGCTCCATGAGGCATTTTTTGAAGGTTGTCTAATTTGAGGAGGAATTGCTTCGATTGGATGAGGTGATACTTTATACCAAGTTTCTCCAATAAGATACATTGCAGGAATAAGAGAACTGCATTCAATTTGAGTACCAGAATTTGTTAGTATGTGAGTTCGAGGGCTTAGATATAGAGTTTCGTTTCCTTTTTCTACGGGTAACTGTAAGTAGCATTCGTCTACTCTTCTATACTTAACTTCTACAGGTATACATTTTATTATGTGGACAACCTCACCAGCTACTACGGACATATAACCTGCCCCTTTCATAAAATGATAGGCAAATTCATCGGGAGCTTGTGTGGCTAAAATTAATAAGTTTTTAAAGATTTCTCGTTCTAAGGTACAACGTTGATTTAACACGTCTCGATAAAGGCGATTCATTTCTGTTCTAATATGTCTTTCAACATAAATAAATTTTGAATTTATATAAGTGAATATATCTAGATTTTCGATTTTTAAATCATCTTTTCTTAGAAAAATATCATTTGGGGTTGTTTCAAAAATAAAAATTTTTGGGTGCTCAGTTCTAATAAGCTTGTAGTTGCAGATAGGTATTGTACCTGTTTTAGAAAAGACAAAGGTGTATTCATTAGATACTAAAGAATAAAGAGTTTCGTGGTTTTCTTTATCTATTATATTTTACTTTACCTTCAAATAAAACTTCATATTTATTAATATTGCAAATATCTTTTGGCAATGCATCCCAAAAGGTATATCCATTATTTTCGTCCAAACAGGTTGTTGT
Source organism: Leptopilina drosophilae (assembly GCA_032873175.1). NCBI lineage: Eukaryota > Metazoa > Arthropoda > Insecta > Hymenoptera > Figitidae > Leptopilina > Leptopilina drosophilae. Next base: position 39,285,491 of record CM065483.1, read on the forward strand.
GGATAAATGGCAAACTAACCCTGATCTTAAAAAAACTTTATTAGTGTCTAAATCTACAGTTGCTCGATAATCGGTAAACCTAATTTCGATAGATCCCTGGACAACTACACTTGACCAAGTTCCTATAGCATCTGAATATTTAACACCATCACATTTACCCTCGCTATTTATTGATCCGGCTATTGTTAATGTTAGCATATTTGTTTGATTAACTTGGAGTTCTGTTATTTTTGTGTCACCAAAAGTAAAAGTTCTAAGGTTATGAATTTCTCTACATTTTTCGTTTGAAATTTCACTTATGTATTCTGCTTGTCCTTGACTTACTACTGAAACGTGTGAATACATTCCACAATAATAAACAATACGATTTATTTTAATTAGACATTGCATTACCTGAATCGAAGTGCGTCCACTGAATTGCATTAATTGTACGTACTGGTCTGTCGTTTCTATGTTTGTTTTCCTATCGTCACAATCTCCTACTTCAAGGAGTGATATTGTTGTTATATTTAGTCGGTTGGAAGCGCAATCAAACCCAACGATTGCATTGGTGTTTAGGAAGAGAGTCGAAAAAAGACTTATTACCGGGAATATAATTAGTAGGTTTGTTTCCATTTTCTGTAAACGGAGGATTTTATTGTTAGGGAAAAAGATATACAGAATATTTTAAGACATTTCTTGTAAGGTTATGGTTAGTCTACGTTCTCCGTTATGATTTCGTCTGGTTTGCATGTATTCGTTAGTGATTAGTCTGTTGAGAAAATGTGATATATAAGTGGAAGTATTACTGATTGGTCTGTTAGTTTTAAAGAATGTATAGTATGTTATAAAAAAGGTTAAGAATGTAATTATTGGAAAAATACTTAGAATAAAAACATATGTAAATGTTTTAGATGAATAATTTTGTAAGGGTTCGTTTTCTAGCAGATGTTTAAAAGAATTAAATGGGGTATTTGAGTTTGAGTCAATAACTTTACGTATTTTATCCCAATTAAGAGTTTGTGTAGTGATTTTAGGCAATAATAAATCCTCAATTATTAATTCAAAATTCGGAGTAGAGACTTGAGAGTCTATTTTTTTATTAAGAAAATCTTCTGATATGAGTGTTACGTTATTACTCAATATTTGACACCTAGGTTTTATCTGTAAAATTCCTGTTCCTTGGATGCTAATTTCATTTTTATAAGTGTTAGAGCATTGTACATTAACTTTTGTGGTTGTGGAAAAATCATAAAGCCAGCCTAAATGGGCCTCAAGGCAGGTCCATTTTGGGAATTTTTGAGACCCTACAAGGTATTTACAATTGTAGTTTGTTGAATTTAATAAAATTGAGACATCACAGTACGGGTTTAAGTTTGCGTTTTGTAGTTTAGGAAATGATGCACACATTAGGGCTTTGGAGAAAGTTAAATAACAATTGTTTGGAATGCTTACATTTGAGGTAAAGTAAGTTTCGTTATTTAAAGCTAAGCCAATATAAGTGTTTTGGGGTTGAATATATAATGTCAAAGTAAAATTGGTTAAAAGTGGTACATACGTCGGAGATGAGTGGACTTTAAACAGTGTAAAAGTTTTCTTTAAGAGTACTGGAATGTATGCGACAAAAAGAATGTAATTTTTTACTTTAAGGCTTTTTACTTTGATAATTGGGTCTATATATTTTTAAAATTTGTTATTTTTAATAGTTCATAAAAATCATTGTTGAGAAATTTTTCACGAAATATATTTATCGAAATTGAATCTTTTTCCATAAAAGCAATTATATTCTGTAATATATTATTATAATACACAAAATTTTCTTCGATGTCATTTAAATAATTTAAAATATTTTGTTCATTTATTGTTTCGTTTTCACGTTTGAGTTGAATTTTCAAGGTTATGTCATTACAAAATTCTATAATTTCGTTTAATGGTTGAGTTAATATGTTTTGAAATACGTAAATGTTATCAGATTCTTCTGTAAATTTTTGAGTTTCAAAAAGGTTTGCTTTAAAAAATGTACCAAAGATTTCAAGTAATTTTTCATTTTTTCCAGTAGTGGGGGTTTCAATTTGTTTTAATAATTGGGGGATTTTTAAAACGTTATTTTCAAAAATGCGAGATGATTCCACCATTTCTATAGTGTTGCACAAAATATTTGTGGTTTTATGCTTGCATAATGGAAATACTAAACTGAATGTTTTCAGAATATTATCTTTTATTTTTAGGGTTTTTTGTAGATCAATGTGAGAAATGAAATAATTTTCTCCTTCAATTGAATAGATATTTTTGATTTTTTCGAAGTATAATCCGTTTTTCTTTAAAAATGGTGTATTAATAAGTTGTTCCTCAGTTACAGTTTCTTGAATTAAGAGAATGAGAATAATAAAATATAAGAGTCCTTCGGCTTTCATTTTTATTGGTTGTTTTTTTTCCTAGAAAAATAAAAAAGGAGGGTATTTATTTCTATTATTAACTAAAAATTCCAGCATCTTAAATTTCACGGAATCCTAATATTCCTGTTTCTAAATTGATTAAGTTAGAATAAAATTCATCAACTACGTTAAAAGGTAAAACTTTTCCGTTAATAATGAGAAAAATTATGCCTTCAACACGAATCGGTATACCATCTACTTCTGAAAAATCTATAACTTCAATGAACTCGGCTTGTTCCATTAAAATTGCTTTATTAACAAAACTATTGTCAACGTCACATCTTATTTAATTGACTTTTTATGCTAATAATATCAGCTGAAGTAACTGAGATGTCCGTGGGAATTTCAGAAAATCTAGATAGATCATCAAATTTAACACCCATTTTATAAGTATTGTAATCTTCTTTTACCTGAAACAAACAAAAAAAAACGTTCTTCGTGGATTTTCCTCAGAGAAAAAGTTTTGCATCGCGACCTTCAAAATATCCTATTATTCCAGTTTCCATTTTTATAGTTTCGGAATCTTGTTTATTAATTATAAAAAGGGAATTTTAATTCCATTTATTGTAAGAAAAATTGTTCCTGTTGATGAAATAAATTTGTTGTTTATTAGGTGTTTCTCTGATTTCAAAATTGGTTGCGAATTTGCGATCAGAATTTTTTCGTTAATAAAGCTATGCTTTATAAAATATTTAAATTCGAATTTTTTCTCTTCGTTGATAAGATATGGTGAAGATATTTGGAATTTTGAAGGTAAATCGGACATTTTAGTCAAATTGTGAACACGACCTGCCATTTTAATCATTATATTTATGGATTTATTTCCGTTCTTATTTCTGAAACAAATATTATTTAGATTTACATATATATTTTTATACTACTTCTTCCAAAATAACTGATAGTCTAGGGTTTATGCTGACGTTTCGTCGAATATATAGAGGTTCATCCGGAATATTATTATCATTAAAATATGTTGCAGATATTGGAAAATTCCTAATTAACTTAGTATTTTTTGATACACGACAAAAAATGTAATATATTATTAGCATAGTTAATAATTGAAAGTACATATAATATTATTTTTGCTGAGATATAATCTAAATTTGTGATTACAGGTCCATTTAATTTTTTATCTTTTAGAATTTTTTCAAGGTCTGTGAGAGAAATTTCTGAACCGGATTTTGATTTTTCCTGAATTTTGTTCCAATCAAGAGATTTGTTTATAAGTATCGGTACTATTGGTAATAAAAGTTCCTCAGTAAAAATATTAGAGTTTGGTGTAGAAATAAAAGGGTCTATTTTTTATAAGAATGACTTTGCGGAATTAAGGTAATATTATTAATTTTTAACTGACAATCGGATTTAACTTGCAAAATACCTGTTCCTTGAATATGAAATTTTGATATTTGAGAATTTGGACAGGTTAAAGTGACTTTTTTCGATAGAAAGGTAGCATAAAGCCAACCTGTATGTATTTCTAATGGGGTCCACACAGGGAAACTGTTAAAATTAATAAAATAGTCACATTCGAATTCTGTTGAGGTTATAATCATAGATGTTTCGCAAGTTGGATTTAATACTGTGCTTAATCTTGTAGGTAAAATTTTGCAAATCATTGATTTAAAGGGCGTTAGATAACAGTTATTTTGTAAACTTTCGTTTGATGTAAAATATGAATTACTATCTGAAGATAATCCGATATAGGTATTTTTAGGTTTTATATAGATAGTTAATGTAAAGTCTGATCGTAAGGTTGTGTAAAAAGGTGATGAATATGTTCTATATAAGTTAAAAAATTGTTTTGGTATAGAAGGAAGTTGTATAATAAAAATAACAAAGCTTCTGAATTTAATAGAATTTGTCTTAATAATTGGAAAAATGTTTTCGAGATTCAAATTGTCAACATTTTCAAAATTACTACTAATGAATTCATTTCGAAATTGTGTTAGTGAAATGGGTTTTTTCTGTAAAAATAAAATAATTTGTCCTAAAATGTTATTATATTCTAAAAATACGGCTTCGATATTAAGTAAATATTCTGGATAGTCGATTTTGAATTTTCCTTGACTTCTAAGATTTGAATTAATTTTTCAGATGCATTAGTACAAAATTTTTGTATTTTAAGTAAAGTTTTGACAAATTTACTAGGGAAGACATAAATATTTTCGTTATTTTTATTGATTTCTTCAAATTTGGAAAGATCAGCTTGAAAGAAAATATTTAATATTTTACTATATTCAATTTCAGAATAAGATGAATTTTCTGCATTTTCAAAATGTGTTCTATTTGTTTAATTCTTTCTTTGTAGGTGTTGTTCAGTTCATTAATTTCCTTTGTTTTACATGTATTATTTGGATTTGCGAATTTACATAACGATAAGGTTACATGAAAAGTTTCTATTATTTTGTTCTGAATGACTGGAATTTTATCAAAATCGAAGTGAGATATAAAATAATTTTCCCTTTCTGATAAATATACTTTTCTTAATTTCTCAAAGTAAAGACCGGATTGTTTTAAAAATTGTTTCTTAAAATAGGAATTTTCTATTCCATATATTCCTCGTATTATCGAGATGATTAATAAAAAATAGAGAAGTCCTTTGGTGGCCATCTTAAACAAAAAGAGATAATTTCTCTTTTAATAATAATAAAAAAAATTTTATTTTGATTAATTTTTTTTTTTTTTTTTTTTGAATAAAATTTATTCAAAATGGGGAATATGAGATAATCTAAGTCTATTAACATGTACAATCTTAGATGTTTTATTTAATTTTATTTTAATATTTCCTTTAGACAAAATTTCTAAAACTTCATGTGGTCCTGTATACTGGTTCCCTAGTTTCTTAGGTTTAGGACCTTGAAGTAAAAATACGCTATCTCCTACTTTAAAATTTTGGGGGTTAATTTTTCGATCATAATATATTTTCGATTTTTCTTTAGAATTAATCAAGTTTTTTCGTGCGAGAGCTTGAATATCATGTAATTTTGTTACTAAATTTATTAGGTAATTATCATAAGTTTCTAATTTTTCCTCTTGTTGTAAAGGTAAACTTGACGGTAAACGAGGTAATCTTCCGAAAACTAACTCGTATGGAGTACATTTAGTTCCTTCATGAACACTTGTATTGTAAGAAAACATAGCTAATTCAAGTAAATCATCCCACTGGGTATTTTTATTAATGAATTGTTTAAGGTATTCTGCTAATACGTGATGAGATCTTTCTAATGAACCGTTTGACTGTGGGTGAAAAGAAGTGGTTTTAAATTGACGAATACGAAAACGTTTTGCAAGTCGCTTCATTAAGTTACTTAAAAAATTTGTACCCTGATCTGTTAAGACACCTTTTGGGGATCCGAAAATGCAAATAAATTTTTTAACAAATGCATCTGCGATTGTACTGGCTTGTTGGTTTGGTAAAGGTACTGCGACGGAGTATTTTGTTAAACAATCCTGTATAGTTAAAATACATTCGTTACCGTTTTCAGTTGCTGGTAAAGGCCCTACAATATCCATTGAAATTTTTTCAAATGCACTTCCTGGAGTGTCGGTAATAATCATTGGATTTTTAGTTTTTACTCGAACTAACTTTTTTAATTGACATTGTAAACAGATTTGTATGTATTTTTGAATATCGAGTTTCATGTTTTCCCAAAAATATTTTTGCCTAATTCGATTATACGTTTTTGTTACTCCTTTGTGACCACCCAAGGCAGAAGAATGTGCTTCTTCAATCAAAATTTGTCTCTGTTCTTTTGATGCATATTGCACATAACCTTTACAAATTATTATTGTAGTACTAGAATTCTGAAAGGTTTCTTTTAAAATTAATTCAATTTCTTGCCAATTAACATGATTTATAACAGCTGTTTTCGCAATACTAACCGATCGTAATTTAAGTTCTTCAGTTAAATTTTTAAATGATTGAATTGTTAATTTGATGTTACTTGTTGTTTGTGTAATACTTTCGCTTGAATCTGAGGTAATTGGTAATGCAATATGTAAAAAGTTATTTCCTTTTTTAATTTCTTTAGCTTCATTCAGTAAGAGATTTTTAAATTGAGGGAGTTCATTCTGCTTAAAAAGACTTGAGGAACCATTGTCAATGGGGGCACCTGTTGTCGATAGAAAATATGCATAATTATCCTTCCGCATTCTTAGCTGGTCTTTACATTCTACTACATTACTATACAGGGGTCGAGCTATTGATTTTTCTGTTTCACCTGTATACTGTGCATCAAAAGGGGGACCACTCGGAGAATCAGGAGGGGGTTCCGGTGGAGGACGTTCCTCCTTGTTTAACAGCTGTGTTTTTGTGTGGAAATCAATACTCCCTGTATCTACTATTTCCTTTAATTCAAAATTTTCGTCTTCTTTTTCGAAACTGTCGTCACTGAAATCTTCACTGGAACTAGAATTATTTTCGCGAATATCATTTTTTGATTGAGTAATATTTTCATAATTTACGAATTCTAAATCACTTTCACTTGAATCACTGTCACTGTCTTGCAAATTCTTAGTCTTTTTATGAATTTTTTCACTTTGCAAATTATCACTTGAATTGTCTCTTTTTTCTGAACCTTTGTATCCTTCAAAATCACTTTTTCGCGGTCTGCCTCTTTTTCTTTTAATTAAGTCCTCATTAATATCTTCATTATAATTTATTTTTCGCAAATTTTCGCGATTTCGCAAATTTCGAACATTTTCTTGACTTGAACTAGTTTTTTGATTTTTAAAATTTTTTGTTTCTTCTTGATTTTGATTCCTTAGTTTCTCTTCAAATTGTACTTTTTCTTGAACTTGATTTTGGGAATTTTTGCGATTTTGTAGATTTTGATTGTCACTTTGTAGATTTTTGGGACTTTTTGGCACTGAATTTTGCACTTTATCTTGAACTGGATTTCGCAATTTTTTCGCACTTTCTTCAAATTGATTTCGTAGATTTTTTCGATTTCGCAAATTTCGCGAATTTTCACTAGTTTGGTTAAATATTTTCGATTTAGAATTTTTCAATTTTTCTTTAACAATTTTCGATTTAGAATTTATAGTTTCTTGACTCATTTTCTTTGATTTATTTCTCGTAGTAACAACATTAAATTTTTCACTGTTCACTGGCAGTTTCACTTTTTTATTTGAGTTTTCACTTGGTTCTTTTTCACAAATCACAAATTTTATAAACAGAAAAACCTGAATAAAAAATTCACAAACATTTTTAATTCTTTTACTTCTTCCCGTTTCAGATATTAAATTCATTATTTTTTTATGAAAGCTTGCTTCATTAATTGCAGACACTGTGTTAACATTTATTGTATCATTTGACTTTCCTTCAATTTCTTCATAGTCAATTTCTTCGTCACAAAATAAATTTTCATTATTTTCACCATTATAATCACTTTTATCATTTTCGTCTTCGTCATCATCTTCTTCGTTATAATAGTCTTCATCATCGTCTCCTTTGTTTTCTTCTTCCTCTTCTTCATCGTCTTCTTCTTCTTCGTCTTCTTTTTCTTCTTCTCTTTCGTAAACTGGAATGTCATTTCGGTGACCCCTAACAATTTTTACAGGATTTCGAGATAGTGCATCAGCATTGACGTTCATTTTTCCTGCTTTATATACCATTTCAAAATCGTATTCTGCTAATTTAAGCTTCCATCTGGTCACACGAGAACAAGGATCACTCGAATTTTGAAACCATAATAGAGGTTTATGATCAGTTACAATTTTAAATTTTCTACCGTAAAGAAAATGTCTAAAATGTAGAACGCAATATATAATCGCGAGAGCTTCTTTATTATACGTGTCATATTTTACTTCGTGTTCATTTAGAGACCTAGACGCGTATGCGATGGGTTTATCTTTCCCAATTTCACCTTGTGATAAAATTCCACCGATAGCGAAACCTGATGCATCAGTAGTTAGAATAAAGGGTTGATCGAAATCTGGTCTTTGCAATAAAGGTTCTTCACAAAGTTCTTCTTTTAATGTTTCAAAAGCTTCTTGTTGTTTTTCACACCATTTAAAAGTTACATCTTTTTTTAATAATTGCGTTAATGGTCCCGATTTTTTAGAAAATTTTCAATGAAACGTCTGTAGTATCCTGCTAAGCCTAAAAATTGCTTTATATTTTTAACGTTTTTGGGAGTTGGAAAATTTTTAACCGCACTAATTTTCTTCGGATCTGGTCGAACTCCATCCTTGTCAATAATATGTCCCAAATAAACTACTTCAGGTCTGAGAAATTCGCATTTATCTGGTTGCAATTTTAAATTAGCTACTTCTAATCGATTCATAAAATTTTTAAATTTTTCTTGGTGTTCTTCTAAAGAATTTGCAAAAATAACTACATCGTCTAAGTAGACAAATAATTCAGTACCAATGAGACCAGATAGACAAGAATTCATTAGTCTTTGAAAACAACTTGAGGCATTTTTTAGTCCAAAAGGCATGCGGTCAAATTCATAGTGTCCGTAAGGTGTTGAGAAAGTAGTTTTGTGTGAATCTTTTGGATTCATTTTTATTTGATGAAAACCGGAAGCTAAGTCAAAGACAGAAAAATATTGGGCATTTCCAAGAGTTTCAAGTACCGCATTAATATTTGGCAATGGAAAAAAGTCAGTAATTGTTTTTTCATTTAATTTGCGAAAATCGAGTACCATCCGCCATTTTTTATTTCCTAAAGAGTCAGCTTTCTTTGACACAATCCAAACTGGAGTATTATACGGAGATTGAGAAGGTTTAATGATTTTATTTTTTAAGAGTTCACTTGTCTGTTTTAAGAGTTCCTCTTTATGCACAGGTGGAAATCGATATTGACGTGTAAATACTGGTTCTTCGTCTTTAGTGGGAATATTGTGTTGGAGAACGTTAGTAGATGTAAGATATTCACCAGGTAAATGAAAAATTTCTGCATATTCTGTAATTAATGTTTCTACATGCTCTAATTCTTCCGGTTTTAAATAATCTAATCAAAGTAAATCTAATATCTGCTCAATTCTTTCTTTAGCTGTCAGTGTATAAAACCCGATTTTTGATGTTTGTGGGTACACGAAATTGTCTAATAATTTTTCTGCTGTACTATTTTCAATATTTAATTTATTTTGTTTATCTTTATTTAATTGGTCAAAATTATGTGATATTTGACATTCTTCTAAAATGACTTTAGGGATTTGTAACTTTACAGAATTAGATAACGTGTTTGCTGCTTTCACATATGCTTTACCATTATTATTTGTGACTAATGCATTTCTAATGTAAATTCCTGGCTCGGTGTCTAAAAGAGGGATATAACCTTCTTTTAAATCAGTATTTTCAATAAATAAAAATATATCTGATATTGATCGAGGTGGTAAAATTACGAAATCTCTTGACGCAAAAGGGTACAATTTATTTTTAACTTCTAAACATTTTTCCGCATAATTAATTTTAACATTGTTGTCAGTAAAAAATTCAGAACCTAAAACACCATCTTCTTCTATAGGAACTTCGTTAGGTATGATATTAAAAATAGTTGGATAATTAAAAATTTTTAATTTTATCTGTCCTATTGTATGGACTGGATGTTGATTAATTCCTGTAAGTTGCAATTTTTTATGAATATTAATGGGTATTGAGGGATCGAGCATTTTTTCTTTTAACAAATTTATTCCTGCACCTGTATCAATCATTAAGTGAAGTGGTTTTGGACAATTTTGAATAAAAATTGATGGTATAACATTTCCCTTAGTACAATTGATTTGAATCGTTTCTAAATTATCAGATGCTTGTTTTTTAGGAATATTTATTCCATTGTTGCCTGTCCCAACACACCTGTTTTGGGAAGGCGTTGTTCGTTTCCCTGATTTACTGGGGTAGATGGTCGAGAGTGTTGATTTTGTTTATACTGATTATTATATTCTCTTCGTCTACATTCATTGATAGTGTGCCCTGTTCTTTTGCAATAGTTACAAGTAACTCCGTTTCTTGAATTTACGTTAGAAGAAAAATTTCTCTTATTTTCAAATTGTTGATTTCGATATCGTAAATTTTGATAATTATTTCGATTTTGATTTTGGAATTGTCGAAAGTTATTTCGATTTTGAAAATTATTTTGATTTTGAAAATTATCTCGATTTTGGAAATTATTTCGAGTTTGAAAATTGTTTCGATTTTGAAAATTATCTCAATTTTGGAAATTATTTCGATTTTGAAAATTGTTTCGATTTTGAAAATTATTTCGATTTTGAAAATTGCTATTATTCTGAAATTGGTAGTTTCTGAAACTATTTTGAGGGGATCTAGAAAAACGCAGGTGTTGTGTGGATTCCCATGGTCGTGCAGGTGAAGGGGAGTTCCCTCTTCTTGTAAAATCGATTCGTTCTCTCCGACCTTGTGGAGACACAGAGCGTTGAAATTCATATTGATTTTTTCGTGACCTACGACAATTATCTTTAGTGTGACCCTTAATTCCACAGTTTTCACATATTATTTCTGCAAAAGTGACTCTACTTTGATGTTGTCTACTAGAATTTACTTTTCTAAGATCTACTATTGCTTTTAAATTTCGTTCTGCTTCAAGAGCTTTATTTGTTGCTTCTTTTAAAGTTATACTATCACCAACGCGAATTTCCAATTCAGCTCGTAAACCACGACGAAAACATGAAACTATGTCATTTTCTAAACTTTCAATTGTTGCTTTGTCTAAATGTCCTTTATTTTTTACTTCATGCGCATAAAAAATCTGGTCTGCTAAATCTTTTATCCTATTCGCGTACGATATAACCGATTCGCTTTCCCACATGAAAATATTGCCTAACTCTCCTTGCAATTGATAAATACTTTTGCCCGGTGAATAGATTTTTTTTAATTGATTAACGAGATCTGTGATTGTAGCATAATTGCTACCTGAAATTGATTTCCTTGCTTCACCTATTAATTTAGACCGAATTAATTTCACTAAATTTTCTTCAACTTGAGGTAGTTCGGGTAACATCTGTTTTGCTTCATTACAACCGTCTATGAAAACTGACAAGGGAATATTTGATCCGTTAAAAATCGGAACTAATTCAAGTGCATCTCGGAGAGACACTTGCTGGTTATTTGGGAGTGACATGTCTTGATATGATTTTTGCAAATTTGGGAAAGGTGCCAATTTTGGTTTATTTGGGGTTGAAGTATAAAGTGTTTTTTGTGAGATTTGAAATTGGGTTGAATCACTTCCTGTAGTGATATCCGATTCAGAAAAATTTCCTACTTCTACGAATTGTAAGTTTGTTTTTATTGTAGAGTTTTCCCCAAAATCTGATAAACGTTCACTTGTATCTGATTCATTTATTTTAAGAGTTGATGAACTTGCTTTGATAGTTGAGGGTCTTGTAAGAATTGGACTGTGTTTAATTTTTGGATTTCTACCAAAGATTTGATTTTCACTAAGATTAGGATCTACTTGTGTTTTTGCAAAACTACGAGTATTGGGATAATGAGTATTATTGTCAGACATAAATATATATTATAAAAGGATTAATTAAACCTCTGGAAGTACCTGTTTCTCTCTTATAAAAAAAATATTTTTAAAATAGTTTCTCTTTCCTTGTTCACAACGGCCGATGCACCAAAAATTATATTTATGTCACGTCTTAAATAATAAAAACTAAACACAAACTAAATTTATATTTTTAATTTGGCCGGCATCGGTGATTGAACCTGATTTATTCACAGAACTCAAGGCTCTGATCTTAAGGGACAGGTTTTCAGAAAGAGATTCTATTATTATATTATAAATTATTAAATTTATTGAATCCTTTACAAACACAGTTTGAGAGAAAGGGGTAGATCCAGATGTCATCAGACACACTGAAACAAAATTAGAATTTTGTGGAATCAAAGAAAATAATAACGGGGAGAAAACTTGTATGTATTAATGATATACCTTTTAACTTATCGGATAGATAAAGGGTGACCGAAGGAATTCCACCTTTTGTGTGAAATTGACAAAACGGCGTTTGTCGAGCGTAAAAACGACAGCGGTAGATTCCCTTGGATTGTTGACGGGCCAGGCAGCGTGTACGGTCCGGAGTCCAGATCTCGAAATTAATATGCACCCTTCAGTTTAGAAGTAACCGAGTGTCTTGAAGGTCGCCGCTGTGGTCCTTGGCAATTTAGAATGTGGGTGGTTGTAGAAAGGTCTCTTCGATGAGTTCAAGTAAGACGAAAGTCGAAATAGAGAATTGATACTCGTGGATATTTTCTGAGGTGGAGACCAAGTTCAGATTCGTTGTTACCACACAACTTGTACTTTGCGACGGTCACTGGACTGGTACGAAGAACACTGGTTGTTGATTCGAGGGTGAAATTTAGACTGGCAAATTCGGCGAGGGTGGCACCTTTTATACCTTGGCTTCCAATACGAAAAAATGATAATGCCACCCACTTTTATTACCTTTGGGTCAATTTTAATCTATCGATTAGTTACACGTGTGCTTTTTCCCTGTATCGAGCAGGTGAGCAACCTTAGAGAAGGGTGACAATCGTGGATGACCATATATGGTAATGTCTGTTCAGGTGAGACACACCTTGGATCGATTTGTTTGGGTTAAAAGAAAAGGGGAGGATTCAGATTCTGTGTTTACAAATATCAAAACATGTAGGTCGCGATGACATGACAATTACATGAACATTTTGCTTCCTCTATACGATCAGCAAAAAAATGTGCTTCCTCGTGGAGGAAGCACTAACTTATTGTCACGTATTGACATATTTTCCATGTTGTTGTCTTCAAATCTAATTAAAAATTAATTTTAAAAATTTGTTATATTTATTATAATTATAATTAAGTATATTAAGTATATTTGATTTTTAAGTAATTTCGAATACGATCTAATATTTATAAAATTAAAAAAATATTTATAAAATTTGGTTTAATCCTAAATGAACAAAATAAAATTTTTAATAAAAAAATGAATTTTTCATCTTTAATTGTAATTAATTCTATAATTTTCAATAGAATATATATTTTACATATATCAATCGATTCGTCTTGATGCAAGGAATAAGATTTTAGATTTATTTTTCAATAAATAATAACATTTTATTGTACAGCAACATGATTCTTAAGAAAAAATTAATTTTGATTAAAAATGCAAATTTTGTGTCTGTAATTGGTTTTAATTTTATAAATTTAAATACAATATATACTTTATATATACCAATCGATCCGTCTTGATGCAAAGAATAAAATTTTAGAAATAAGTGAGTAAGATTTTCTTATACAGCAACATAATTTTGCGGAAAGAACTCATTTTTTGAGAAAAATGCGAATTTTTCAGCTTTAATTGTGATTAACTCTATAAATTCTCATACAATTTATTCTTTTTATATACCAATCGATTCGTCTTGATGCAAAGAATAAGATTTTATTATATATTAACTTCAATAACCAACTTAACAAAAAATTTTTTAAAAAAATTTTTTTTTAGAAAAAAGTCAAAAAAAAAATTTTTCTGAGAATTTTTTAAAGTCTATCAATCCAGTTCGAGATATTTTTATGATAAATATACCTGGTAAATTTTAGCCAAATTCGTTAAAACCTCTTCGAGTTATCGTGTTCACAAAAATCGGGATCCACACACACACATACATACATCCGGACAATTGTTCAGGGTCTTATATAACATAGTCCCATATAGAAGAAAATTTGTCAAAAGGATTTTTAAAAATTTTGTAAATTAAACGACTACAAAGCTTCCTCACGAGGAAGCAAAATTGCTTAAATTCGATGTCAATTTTTCAAGATTTAATTCAAACTTTTTATTCTTATCATTGGCATTAGTTTCAAGTCAATCTCTTGAAGGAGCAGTCATTTCTTTTGAACAATACTCTCAAAGTAGCAGTCATTTGCTTTAAACCATGCTCTCAAAGTAGCAGTCGTTTGTTTTGATACAATCTCTCAAAGCAGCAGTCATTTGTTTTTAAATCAGTCTTTAAAACTATCAGTCGTTTGCTTTGAACCAATCTCTCAAAGCAGCAGTCATTTGTTTTTAATCTATTTGTCAAAGTAGCAGTCATTTTTTTTATTAATATGTCAAAGTAGCAGTCATTTGTTCTGAATCAATCTCTTGTTGGAGAACAAAATGTTTTAAACTCTGATCAATCGGGGTTTAATCTAGAGATGCACACAGGGCGTACTCTTGCTTTCAAGGGTCAACAATCTGTTGAAGCTTTATCCCAATCAATAAACTCTATGACTCATAGCTATACTATACAGCCTCTAATTTCCGCAAATGGTGTTCTCTTCTCACCTCTACTCATAGTATTGCAAGAAAAAGACGGCAAGTTTCGGCCAATAGTAAAGAAAAATCTTTTTGAACCTGAAAATGTCCATGTCCTGGCTTCAAATTCGGGAAAGCTGACCTCTAATCTTGTTAGGAAATGGTTTGTTTGAAGAAGATTTTCTATCAGTAGCTAACGAGAAAACGGTCTTATGATTAGATTCTTGGAGTGGTCAGAGCGAAAAAGCTTTCCAAGCATTTTCAAAATCTAATAAATATTACAAAATAGAAACCATTCCCGCAGGAACAACAGGATTGATTCAACCGCTTGATGTTTTCTTTTTTAGACCCTGGAAAAATTTTATTAAGCAATTTTCTGACATCGTTATTTTGCATAACTATGACATCAACTTGCATGTTCGCAACAACATCTTCAAACTCCAATCACTTATTTACAATCAGTTTTCTTCCCCTCGGTTTTCAAATTTATTGAAATACGCATGGTTTAAAAGTGGATATTTAGAAGAAAGGCCTCCAGCATTTGAAAATCCGGTAGATTTTTGCTTGAAAAATTGTGCCCCAGTCTGCGACTCATGCACAAATGCTGCCGTTGTGAAATGTGCATGCTGCAAAAAATCATTGTGAATAAAGCAATTTTTTATTGATTATTATTACTGTAAAGATTATTCTGTGTGAGTGGAATAGAGTTTAAATTCAATTGATTTGGATGTATATGGTAAATTAATTTCAAACGGCCTTTTTCAAGGCCATAAAATTGTTACTATTTGGTGATAATTATATCAATCAGCCTTTTTCAAGGCTACCGAATCCTTACAGTTCATAAATTATATCTATCAGCGTTTGTCAAGGCTACCGAATCCTTACAGTTCATAAGTTATATAAATCAGCCTTTTTCAAGGCTACCAAATCCTTACAGTTCATAAATTATAGCAATCAGCCTTATTTAATGCTATCAAATCTCTACAGTTCATAAATTCTGACAATCAGCCTTTTTAAAGGTTACAAAATAATTATATTGAATCCGCCGTTGAGCATTTGGAAAATCTGACTTCATTTTCGCGATCAGCGACCCCAAAAACCCCTGAGTAACATGTTTCAAGCGAATTCAATGAATTTTTAACAAATTCGTCCGCCATTTTGCAACCGCCATTTTGAATTTTGAAAAACTGACATCGAATTCGTAATCAGCGACCCCAAAACCCCTCGAGTAACCAGTTTCCATCGAATTTAAGCAATTTTAAGATAACTATTGAATTTACATCCCTTAAAATTAAAAGGATAGTTTCTACCCTTTAAAGTCAATATCCGCCGATATAAAAAAAACAAGTATATCTTATTTTTCATCCCTCTTGACATATGAAAAGTTTCAATAAATTCGGCGTCTGACACTTGGGTAGTTTTACTTGTGAATAACCTTCTTGTAAGTGTGTAGCCACTTGAACAAGTGAAGAGAACTAAAAACACATAACTTTTGTTACGCGATACATTTATTTACACCCGACAAAAGTAAATTAAAATTTAGCATTCTGACATATTACACATATAGGTATTTTTAATACATAAACTATACATCTGACACAAACTCTGACTCGACTGACGAAATTTTAATACGAACGAATGAAAAACTACCCTTAATCCACCTGGAACATAAACAACGTCAAACATGGAGCAGATTCTTTCATCTATTGTGGATCAACTTTCAAGATTAAATGTAGGAGTTACGAAATTAGTTCATGAAAATAATAACAGAAAAGATGAGATAGTAAAATTAGGCACAGAATTAGGGTTTAGTCCTACGGAAGAAACAGATAACGAATCAGAAAATGCATCCCATAACGAAAGGCAATTCGGTGATAACGAATCGCAATCTGATGTTCAACAACAAGCAAATAGAATAAATAGTCAAAAAATAATACAAAATCAAAATTTAGAAAAAATCGCAGCAAAAAATATAATCAGAAGTATCAAAATTTTAGGGGGACAAGACGATTGTGGAGTTGAAGATTTTATTAGAAACGTTAAAAGAGCAAAAGGACAATGTTACCAACCAGACCTATTATTAGATTTTATAATTTCTGAAAAAATTACCGGAAACGCAGAAAAAGCAATACGATACTTAGATTTAGACAGCTATGCAAAACTTTTCAATGCTTTACGTGCAAATTTAACGCAAATCGGTTCAGTGTCAATGCTTCGATCAAAATTATTAAATTGTAAACAAAACCTTACCGAAGATATTCAAAGTTTCAACAATAAGTATAGAAAAATTTATCATGAATTAAAATACGCAATTTAATCAGAATACACAAACCCAATTAAACGACAAGTTGCAATAGAAAATGAAGAAAGCGAAATTTTAAGGCGATACTTGATAAACATTCGTCGAGATATCAAACCTTTTCAAAATTATCAGAATTTATCAAATAATGAAAATGCATCGGCAGTGCAAGTTCCATCACAGATAAAGCAGGTATCGTGTTACAAGTGTGGAAAAATGGGACATATATTATGTATATATTGTATATAATTATAAATATAATAATATATAATGTACTAAATCAGCAAATTTTCGCGACGGCTGGTTGCCGAAGAGACCACAGGAATTAATCAGAGTGACACGCGAAGACCAAGAATTTTCAGACTTTCAGGCAATGACCGAGGAAGAAATTCAACACTACAAGCAATAGAAAAAAAGGTAGAATATCAACCTTGTGAGAACGATTACAATCCGTTGTGCCCTTGCAAATTTTTCATAATAACATCTACAATTTACAGCATAAATTTTAATATAGTCAATGACCAACAAATTATTTCATAAACAATAATAATAATAATCAGAACAAAGTTTTTAAATTTAACTTTGTTAATTTTATAAAACCTAATTTAAAAATAATAATAATAATTGTTGCTCCGCTTTAGTTTTTCGTACGATTTAAGGAGAATTTCCTCTTTTCTACAGAGAAATGATTCCTCGAGGCTTGCCGCCTTCGCTATGTTCCCCCTATCCCATTTTCGCTTTCCCCTACCTACCGGAAACTACTAGGTCAGCCAACTTAGCTTGAAATAATTTTAAAATTGTTACCTTTTTCTTGTACCTAACCCGAGAATTGTTATAAATAATAATAATACCCTGAGATTTATTAACTTTATTATTATTCCGGAATTTTTACTATTATTCGGGAGTATTATTTATGAAACAAATAAGGAAGAATTTTCTCGTCAAATTTTCTTCGTAGTGAAAACCTCTTGTCAATCAGGCCCGAATTAATCGTTGCTAAAGGCCCGCTCTGATTTTTGTAATTTTCTATTTTGGTTATTTGGTTTATTTAGTTGTTTTTAGTTGGTTTTGAATCAGAGTAGCCACAAATTAGGAACTAATTTCCTGGAACAGTTGATGACGAGAAAGACACGGGTCAAGATACCGAAATTGGGATGCCGACAGCTGTTCTTTAAGCTGAAATTGGCCTAAGGCTTTTCCAGTGGTTACGCTCCTTTTTCCGGCGTAACAATACAAGATTCGTAAGGACTACCGGTGGGGAGAAACGAAGAAGGACCAGCAGGGTACGAGCCGGCAATCATCGATATCATCGTTCTCTTTTGATCCTGCCTTCGCTGAAAACGGACGCGTTTCATCGAATTATCTTTTGTTAATTTTCCTTCTTTTATTTTGAAATCATTCAATTGTTGGTGTGAGTGTGAAATTGGATTCTTCTGTCGTGTGGATTATTTGTCACTTCGGAAGTACTGTAAGTTTACTACTTTGTAATTAAATTGTCATATTAAATTTGTTAATAGTTAGAATTTTGATTCAACTGGCCTCATGGCTGAACAAGAGACTTCCTTTTATTTTGTTATTTAAAAATTTATTAATTTGTTTTTATTTAAAATGAATTTTCTTTTATTTAAATTTTATTAATTAGTTACTCAATTTTGATTAGATAAAAAGTAAAAAAATGTCTCTTGTTCAACCACGTGTTGCCTTTTGTTACCCTATTCTGCTTCACCCTTTCAGGTGCTTTTTTGTTTGTTAATCATGGCTGAATCTTTTGTGTCTTTCCTAATTATGTTAAATTCGTGTATTCTTTGTTCGTAATTCGTTTGAATATTTATTGTTTGAATTTGACGTATGTGAAATTGGTTTAAAATTGATTTATGTTACCCCGCAAATATGTACTTAAATTGTTGCTATACTTTGTATTAATTAAAAGTTTGTTTTAATATATTTATACACTATTTCTTGAAAATATTGAGTGTAATTTTTTCGAATCAAGATGCTTCCTTTGACCTTTTTGGTCCTAGCCAACCGGCAAAATTCTTTATATTTTGTTCATTTCTCAACTCGAACCCCTTTTGCTCTTGTTTTAGAATTTTGTGTTTAAATTTGGAATTTGGTCAATTTTAATTTTGTCTGTCTGAAGCGACGATTATTAGAGAATTAATGGTCTTATTTATCTGTGATGTATGTACTTGTTTTTGGTCACTAATTTTGGGGAATCAATTGTATTGTTTTCTTAAAATTACACTAAATTTTGTATATTTCCTAATTTTCTTTTTTTATAATGTCCTTAGAAAGGACTGGCGTTCAACAATTTATTTGTTGTTGTTAATAATTTAGAAATATTTATTGTTTATGAAATTGGATTTTGTTATTGATTTACTTTCTGTATTTATTAAAGATGATATTTTTGTTCTTGTTATTATGATTATTTATAATACTTTGTCGACCTAATTGTTTTTAAAAATATAAACATTATTGATTTATGAAAAATCCATTACACCGTATACGGAAGAGCTGATAACGGATAACAATACAGATTATTAATAGACTCAGGAGCATCAGTTAACATTATAAAGGAAAATAAAATACCTAAAAACAATTACACTACTTTTAAAGAGAAAAAGAATTTTTATATGGGTAAAGATAAGTACCAATCAGAATATGGTGTTCATTTAAATTATTTCGGCAGACAACAATTATTTCACATTGTCGATGAAAACTTTCGATTACTCGAGGATGGAATAATTGGATTACCAGTTTTGGAGAAATATGATAACTACGCTATTAAAATTATTAATTAATTTACTACGCTCTAAAATTCCTTATCATAAAAAAGTAGAAGACACTTTACATAAACATGGATATTTTGTAGAGCAAAATCTAATGCGGATTTGTAACATCATAATGAACAAAGAAGATAGTGATATTTTAATAGAAGACCACCCAAATGTTTTCACCGGACTTTATAAAATACAGATCAAAATTATGAAAGCACCTATTTATAATTATTCTAATCAACCTTTAAAAGTGCCAAAAAAATTGAAGGACAACAAATAGAGAAAATTAATTACTACATCATAAACGATAAAACGCTAACAAATAAAACAAAATTAAAAGCTGAAGAACCACCTGAACAATTAATTGATTTAAAAAATAAAACAAGATTATCTCATTTGGATAAAAATACAAAAGTAGATTTTTTGAGAATAATCGAAAAATATTACAGTAATTTTACCACCCCAGACGACAACGAAATTCCCTGCACAAATTCGAATAGTAACAAAATTGTATTATAAACTGGAAAAATAATCAATGACTTTAGAAAATTAAATGAGAATACAGATCGAGTAGTATTTTCAGTGATTGAAGACGTTCTTTCACAGTTGGGAAAAGCAAAATTCTTTTCAGCATTTCACCTGTCTCCAGGATTTCTCCAAATATTAATGGAAAAAGAATGTCGAAAATATACAGGATTCAGCAAAACTAGAGGACATTATCAATTTATCCGAATGCCTGTTGGTTTAAACAATGCACCTGCCACATTTCAAAGAATGATGGACCACGCTTTTCAAGGATTAATTGGTGATGCATGTTTTTCATACTTAAATGACATTGTTGTTCTTGGATTTGCATTAGAAGAACATAATAAAAATTTAATAAATTCATGGAACGAGTGAAAACATTGGGATTTAAATTGAAACCGGATAAGTGTGAATAGCTTTAACCAGAATTAGAATATTTAGGACATGTTATTACGGACAAAGGAATAAAAACAAATCCTTTAAAAATACAAACTGTTCAAAAATTTAAAGAACCAAAAAACGCGATAGAAATACAGTCATTTTTAGGATTAGTTGGATATTACAGAAAGTTTATTAAAAATTTTGCACACATAGCTAAACCATTATCAAGATTAACAGCAAATGGAACTATTTTCGATTGGACAAAAGAATGTAGTACAAGCATCAAACTATTAAAAGATTTATTGTGTAAATCACCAGTCTTAAAATATCCAGATTTTAATAAAAGATTTGTTTTGACAACACATGCTAGTAATGTAGGAATCGGAGCTGTTCTTTTTCAAGATGTACATCCTTGTTGCTATATTTCGAGACTATTAAATAAAGCAGAACAAAATTACAATACAGCAGAAAAGGAATTTGTAGCAATCATGTGGGATACAAAACGACTAAGGCAATATCTATTGGGACGGACTTTTACTATTCAGACAGATCATAAAGCACTAATTTGGTTACATATTGTAAAAAATCCTAGTTCAAAATTATTAAGGTGGAGATTAGGCTTAGAAGAGTTTAAATATGATATAGAATATGTTAAAGGAAAAGAAAATAAAGCAGCTGACTGTCTTTCAAGGCTATTTCCAATACAAGACGAGGATAGTAAAAAAGCCACACTAGCAGGAAATTCAGAATACATTGAACTTAGTTCAACAAAAGAAGAAGAATACATGTCATCCGATATACAGAGATATGATGGATTGGGGTACAAAAATGCCAAAAAAAATTGCCATTCCAAAATGTTCAAGAAAAATATCCAAAATTTGAAAGTCTTAACATTGTGTCCGTGTCTCGTTGTTCCTTCTGCAGTTCAAAACAAAATGCGTATAAACTCGGATGATCACGCCCTTTTACTATTCGAAAGCGATTATGCCAACCTTCTGAGTCATTATTCGTTCGCGACATATTTTAAAGAGCGGCATCATATTGATTCCAAAGTTTGGGAGGGTAGCGTACACTTACTGCCTTCCTTCTCTCTCGAGTTGCTCTGTTGCGAACATATGTAACCTTTAAAGTGGAATTATGACAAAGTTTTAAATAATTAAAATTCTATTTTTAATATTTTTGTTTATTTTTAACTATTTTTTACCTCAAAATAATCAGCTACATGGACAAAATCTTCTAGGACATCATCTATGAGATTATCAAAGAATTCAGGAACTCTATTTGTCGGAACGAATGCCAAAGCACACATCTTCTGCATAGTTTGCTTGATACTTCGATCAATTTCATAATTTTATTTTTGTTGTAATCCTTCATTCTGTACTATTCGGAAGATGCTTTGGCACAATTAAAACAAACAACAACGAACAATTTTTCCGAAGATGTCTTCAGCAGCATTAACAATGGGAAGTTCGCAATCTGACATTATAATTTGCGGCAGAATAAAATTAATTTTAAATTTTTGAATTAATTCTTGCGTAACTTGGAAAACTTTTGAGTAAGCTGCCTGCTTTTTGCTTTCAAGAAGCGCATATACAAAGGGAAGAGGAACAGTTTCTTGAATACCTTTGTTTACTTAAATCACTGATCCCATAATGGCAAATAATTGATAAAAGATTACCGGAGATGTTTTAAAAGTACCGTCTACATACCAAATTTGAGATTTTGCTAAAGTTTTCAAATTTTTCTGAGTACAAAATATTAGAATTCGGCCACAGCTTAAATTGTAATCCTCATCTTCATAAGAATCACATTGTAAAAAAGTGCCTCTGACAACCGTTTTTCTATATTTGTCCAGAATTTCGGGCAAATCTTCCATATCTTGAGAGTTGGACGGCATGTGTCTTAACCGTTATACCGTATGCATTTTCTTATATTTTGGCGATCTGGCAGTTCTGCCAAAACTGCTGAAGGCACTTCATGTAAACAAGAACGCAAAATTTGAGCCGGTGGTATTTCCGGATGTTCACTGGCATCATTTTTGACATCGGCAATAACCTTTAAAGCATTATCTTTTTTGCTATTCGGAGCATGAGTGTGATCCTCAGGTTTACACCCTTTCTGTATCGTTACAGCTTCCCCAATAGTAACTGTTACAGCTTGAGCGTCACATTCGGATGTATTCTGACATCTCCATTATTGGACGGAGGCTTTTCCATTGGAGTCTTTGTAATATAGAAAGCCATCAGCATGTAAAAAAGTTTTTTTTTCCAACGTGTAATAATTCTGCCATTTTTTACAAAAAATTTATATACTGACAATTTAATTTAATGAGCCGAAAATTCAAAAAACTATTAACAGAATTGGTATTTCATGCAATACTGACAATTTAATAACAGCAAATGAAGCTGCTCGCAGCGTGAAGTTGCATTCTTAAAGTTGACTATCAAATTCATTTGAAAAAAGAACTTTTGGAAAAAATGTTTATCGGAAAAAAAATTTGTTGGAAAAAATGTCCATTGGAAAAATAATAATTTTGAAATTTTGTTAATGGCACTTTTATTTTGGTACTTTTGACTCCAAACCGTTTGATGACATTCCTCAGCCGAGAAATAATGAAAATTATATTAAAAAACAAACAATACGATGAAACAGATGTTCTAACACAGAATTTCGTAGAATGGAAAAAGAATAAAGAAACTGTATATATTACAATAAAACCTAACTCTCAAGGAAAAAAATGCAAAACAAGACTAACAAAAGTATTACTCCAATTTAAAAAAGAAAATTAGTTAAAATATTTTGAAATCGAGTTAAAGAAGTTATAGATAAGAAACTGATTTCACCAATTCTGAAGTACCCAAAGTTAATCTATCAGTGGGAAGAGAAGCACGAAAAATCGTTAACTAAAGCTACAGACAAATAATACAAGGTAGTATTTACGACTACAAATAATACTATTACATCATACACACTAGGTTAACACAAGATTTTAAATGTAAAACACTGTTAGAAAAAAACTAAAATTGTATCTCTCAACTGTACTCCTAAAACTAGATAGAATGAACACAAAATGTAAGCTTCGATTTACTACTCGACATATGTAAAAGTGCCAGTCATACATTTAAATTAATTGTTTAAAACAATATGGTAAATCCTTGAGTAGAAAAATTTGGTCCAATACGTGTAACAATAAAATGAGTAATGTTCACGTCGTTATATTCTACGAAAGACAGTGAGCTGCAACGTATTTGCAACTCAGTCATATTTCTGCCTTTGAAGTGTATTATTAATTTCATTAATACTAGAACTAATTTTTGCGCGCTCAGCGCTCCTATTTTGTAATTTTCAACTTTAACTACTAATATGAATGAAATAGTTTATACCATCTATTACAACCATTGTGATGATTAAATATTTTAAAATAATCGAATGTTCTTTACCTGTTTCTTATTTTATATTTCAATATTTAATAACATATAATACCTGACAATTTCAAAAAGTCTGTACTAACTTTAACTATTACATATAGGGAATTCCATTTGAGATTTAACTATGATCTATAAAATTCGAATATACATATTTTTCCTTAATAATTTATAAAAAACATGAAATAAATGTTTTCTATTTTTGTTGAATTGCAATATAAATATGAAAGAACAAAATTTTTTGATGACGAGAAACCAAAGTTAACTAATTTTAACTAATATTGTTTAGCAAAATTATTCATTTTCAAGGGAAACTACACAATTAATTTGTTAACTTTAAGTTTAAGAAAAATATAAATAATTAAACATTTTCAGGTTTGCATGTAGTGATATTTTAAGAAATTATTCCCCTTTAATTTAAAACAAAAAATATTCAAATTATTTAAAAATTATAGACTGTAGACAGTTTTGAATAATAAATTGTAAAAAAAACTCCACATTAAGGGGGGAGCCTACTTTAGAAGCCTTAAAAATAGCGCTTTTTTAAGAATTTTTTTAGGAAGGAGAAAAATAACTTAGACCTCCGGGCTTTTTGTGATGTTTTTGCACATATTTAAAGCATTTGTGAAAAAATTTTTGACATGAAATATTAAAAAATAGATAAGTTAAAATTAATTATAGTTGGCAGTGCCCATCTGGACTTAAAAAACGGCGGGCACGATAGAGACCGCAACTCTTGTTTGAAACATAAAAATAAAGAAAAATTTAAAAGTTTACATATGTAGTTTCTATTTGAACTAAAAAAATTCCAAAGAAATCGTGAAATTCGATAATTTTGAGTGATAAAAACAGAAAAATCATTTTTTTGAAAAAAAATAATGACTTTAACTGGTTCTGAAAATTGTTAAAAAAAATGTTTTCAAATTTTTTTTAGTTCAAATAGAAGAGGGATTAATACTGAGTAAAACAAGCCATCATTCATTAAAATCGGTCCAGGCGTTTTCTGTCAATCCTGCCCACGAGTTAGTAAATTTCGTAAAGAGTGAAATTCGAGAAAACACGCTTTAACTTTTGCGCTACCGACGGACCACCCGGCGGGTGGCCAAGCAATTATTAATGTTATAAATATGCTCGAATTTTGCATTAAAAAATCGCGATTTTAAGTCACTGAACAAAATTTTATCTACTTTAGAAAAATAAAAAAATAAAAATTTCTTTACACTTCCTCTAGTTTATTTATAACAATTCAACAATTGGTTGTAATCTTCAATGATTTTTAACTTAACTTTTTACACTCGACAAAAATCAACGAAAAGCTTGAAAAATAATTTAGATTGGCCTCTAAAACTTTAGGTACATATTCTTGGATGTATTTTCTAAAGATTTAAGCAAAAAAAATCGATTTTTTGACCATGTAAAGTAGGCTCCCCCCTTAAGGCGTAGCCTAGAAAGCGAGCAGCTTGCACGTGATTTTGAAAATTCTGTAAAACTCATTAAATGCATCGGATTACTCTAAGACTTTTTAGAAAATCTCTTTCTTGTAAGGTATAAATAAATTAAAAAAAAATCCAAAAAATCGTGTCCAATGTTAAAAAACTAAAACTTTCATTCTATAAAAATGTTTTTAAACTCAATATTTTCAGACTAATAGGTTACTGAAAATAGGTCTACATTTACAAACCCAAAATTTCAAAAATTCATAACTCATAAATATTAACATAAATTATTTATAGTTATAGTTAACCGTCACGTTTTATTACAATTATGTACTAAAGCTACTATTTTATAACGAAATTTGTATTATGTAGCACCCCACTACTGGGATTTAGCACATGTACTACTGTATTTGTGATAGTAAGTACAGGTTGAGCAAAAGGTATATGAATTTGAGGTGGAAAGTATAGTGCGTTGAATAGCATTACGAGGCGAATTGTAAAGGTCATAAATAAATCTTAAGTAGAATTACTTATAACTAACTAAAATATTAAATTTTTTAGCAAAACAAACTGAATTAAGTAGAGTCCAAAATTTCACTATAAACATAATATTTATATACATATTCCTTCTATTATCTTCTAAATAGGGGAGACTGGGGTATCCCGCGCACAGGGTAAACCCGCTCACTAGCGATTTGACGCTACAAACTCAACTTAAGATGCAGATATTGGTACTGTGAATAGTAGGGGAGACTGGGGTTAACACGCTCACTTTTTTTCAGAACAATAAGAACCTAGGAAATTATTCTCTAAATCCAAGTTAATTTATATAGTTTGAAAGCTTATGATTTCTACTAACAAAATAAAAAAGAATTTTTGATTTATCTTTTTTGGTTATACATAGAAAAAATTTTTAATTCACATATACCAAATTTCAAAATCACAATTTTCCAGGGTAAATCCGCTCACCCCTCGGGGTAAACCCGATCACTTGATTGTTTTAAGAATTTAAGGTAATCCCGACAGTTTTATTTTGTATATATTAAATTTCTCCTTATTTCTGTCTTCAGTATGATTTATTAATCATAAATTATGAGTTCTATAAACAATAAATATTCGTTTATTAAATAATAAGTATAGGTTTCATGAATTGCAACTGTGAATTTAAATAATATTTTATTAAGAGAAAATTAAAATATTGTTACAATTTTTTATGTAACAAGTTATAGATTTTATTATTGATAAAATATAACAAATGAAATTCAAAATTTTTAAATAAACAATGATAAAACGTGAACTGAACGAAGACAACAAATTTAGATTTACGTCTTTTTTAGCCGAAAAAGACAGCGACAAATTTTGATTATTTGTTTGCGTTGTTTGTTATAACCGTTGTAACCTAATAATCACTAATAATGACTAATATAGACATGATTCCGCTCAATGTTGCCAACAAATATTGATAGTTCGGCGCCATCTGTTGAAAAAAATCGCCACAAATCGCTAAATGCAGGACATTCAAAATATTAAATATTAAACTAATTACCCAATAATTCAATAATATTGTTAGAAAATGAATATTATTTATCTTTTAATAAATATTTTTAATATTAAAAATTTTAAGATCGCAAAAAAAGAAATACTGTTTATACTGATTCGGCTTCCTACACAAATTTAATAAGCAAGCGACTTTACCCCGACTTCATGTGAGCGGCTTTACCCCGAATGTATTTCCTAAATACATTATTATTTCAGAATAAATTTAAATAAATCTTTTTAAAATCAAACAAAACTACACATATATTTCGAAATTATTATTTTTAAGACTTAATTTATTCGACAAATTTTTTTATGCTATTGGATGTCCTTCTTCGAAATATATGTGTAGTTTTGTTTGATTTTAAAAAGATTAATTTATTTAAATTTATTCTGAAATTTGAGAAATACATTCGGGGTAAAGCCGCTTGCTTATTAAATTTGTGTAGGAAGCCGAATCAGTATAAACAGTATTTATTTTTTTTGGCGATCTTAAAATTTTTAATATTAAAAATATTTATTAAAAGATAAATAATATTCATTTTCTAACAATATTATTGAATTATTGGGTAATTAGTTTAACATTTAATATTTTGAATGTCCCGCATTTAGCGATTTTTCTCAACAGAGGGCGCTAAACTATCAATATTTGTTGGCAACATTGAGCGGAATCATGTCTATATTAGTCATTATTAGGTTATAACGGTTATAACAAACAACGCTAACAAATAATCAAAATTTGTCGCTGTCTTTTTCGGCTAAAAAAATACATAATTCAAAGTTTGTTGTTTTCGTTTAGTTCACGTTTTATCATTGTTTATTTTTAAATTAAAAATTTTGAATTTTAATTGTTATATTTTATCAATAATAAAATCTATGACTTGTTAAATAAAAAATCCTGACTGTATTTTAATTTTCTTCTAATAAACTATTATTTAAATTCACAGTTGCAATTCATTAAACCTATACTTATTATTTAATAAACAAATATTTATTGTTTATAGAACTCATAATATAATTGTGACGTGCCGCGACAAAAGGGACCTTAGCTCCCAATAGTGAATTTTGCAGGAAAGGCGATTGAAGTAGAGCGTCTCTGATTGGTGGAGACGTTCCACTAGAATTCAGCCCCACTACTCACTACACATTGATATTTGTCCGCGTTACACGAAGCGCACGAATTATATGTATATGACCAGTGTAGTTGTATTGGAGAGTGGAATGGGTGCTTTTCTGAACAACCACGTGTAAACACTCAACAAGCTCATTTTTAAACATTAATAACAAAAAAATCTACAAGTAAAAAGTATTTTTGACGCTTGTATGTGAAAGAGCAACTCAATAAATATTGAATGATATACATAACTCGAAATTAATTTTTTCAGAGCTAAGGTCCCTTTTGTCGCGGCACGTCACATATCATTAATAAATCATACTGAAGACGGAAATGAGGAAAAATTGAATATATACAAAATAAAACTGTCGGGATTACCTTAAATTCTTAAAAAAATCAAGTGATCAGATTTACCCCGAGAGGTGAGCGGATTTATCCTGAAAAATTGTGATTTTGAAATTTGGTATATGTGTATTAAAAATTTTCCCTATGTAAAACTAAGAAAGATAATTCAAAAATTCTTTTTTATTTTCTTAGTAGAAATCATAAGCTTTCAAATTATATAAATTAATTTGGATTTAGAGAATAATTTCCTAGGTATTTATCGTTCTGAAAAAAGAGTGAGCGGGTTTACCTCAGTCTCCCCTATATTTTTACAGAATCAAATGATCGCACTCTTGATAATGTAACATACATCTGACCATGATTAAAAACATCTCTTTTTAAATCAATAAATATTTTGTTAAATGTTTGTCCTTGAGATTTGTTAATGGTCATTGCAAAAGTCAGTTTCATAAGAAATTGTCTTGTATGAAAAGAAAACAAATATAAATTTTTACAATATAAAGTTACTCGATGTAGAAAACAATATTTCCACTTTTATCACTCGTTAATATTTGACATCTAATTACTGTGGCAACCCGGACACGAAATTTAATATTATTTGAATACGCGGCGTGAGTCCATCTCGTATCGGGAGCACAGGGTTGAGATTTTCACAGTTTATGCAGGTGAAATATGAAAGGATAAAAATTACGCCTCGCAGAGATCCAAGCGAGCGAGTCAAGAAGAGAATCAATCAGACTTACCGGTGTTGGCTGCCGTTGTGAACCAAATCTGCGTGGATCGTCGTGCAGTTTTCAGATTTATCCTACTGGTTTAGTATAAATTGGACACCGCACAACACGCGCGAAAGAAAAACAACAATTAGTGAAATTATAATTCTTTAATAAAAACGTAATTAAGTTACAAAAAGAACCGCAGGTGAAGATTGTGACGCAGCACGAGTTGACGCGCGGATAGCTTGCTTAGCTCTGCTGGGAATAAGTAGCGCTTCGGTGTTAAGTAACAGCGAAGTGCGCAACGGCGCATTAATCTAACAATAGGAGGTAAGCGTAACAACGCTTCAGTCTTGAAGTAATTAACGAAGTGCGCAACGGCGCATTAACCTAATTTTAACAAAAGAAAATAATAAAAAATGTACGCTAAAGCGTATAGTGAGGTAGTTGGCTTCGGGGGAGGGGTTTTATCTCGGGAGGATGGTTGCTCTTTGAGTGTCAAAGAGCCGAGATGTTTTCTGATTGCACCGGTGGATGGTTGATCGGCGCTGGGAGGACCAGGTAGACTGATGCTTGGTTGCTTTGTTGGTCGGGCGACTGGGACTTTGTCCTGCTGAGGGCGTGGAGCGTCGTGCAGCTTGGGAGTCGAGTAGTCGCTGAATTGAGCTAGCGATTCTTGCTTTATTTTGACGGCAAGGTCGTAGCGTTTTATTTTGAGCGATGAGCTTATCTCTGCAGATCGGGCAATTGGGATCTGGTTTATTTTTAGGTTGTCGGCAACGGCGGCACTTTTGGCTGTCAGGGACCTTTGGGTCTCCCTCGGCAAAATGGGGCCAGGGGCAGTCTTTGGTGTTGAACCCTTGCGCAGAGCATTTCTGTCAGAATTCGCAGGAGTATTCTTCTTTACAGGAGTATTGGCTGTGTCCTTGCTGACCGCAGTTGATACATCCTTTGGGCATCTTAGGGTGGAGGAATGGTTCGCGCAATTCGGATTGCGCAAGGTAGACCTCGGAGATCTTTTTCTTAAAGAGATGCTTGTAGGCGGTGGCCAGCTTTGCTTGCGCTTTGTAGTCCTTGTGACTGTCGAGAAGTTCATCCCAATCGTAGTTGAAGGCTTCCAACTCAGCCTTGAGATCTTTCACTTCCTGCTGGGAGGTGTGTAGTTGCTCGAGGGTGGTCGTGACTTCTTCTTCTTTTTCACAATTTCTCATCGTGAGCGTGACAAAAGCCTGCATTTGGTTCTCGGAAGCGCTTGGGACCGTGGAAGGGATTTTCCTTTCGCTGGACAGTTGTTGCTCGAGGTCCTTAATTTGGCAGAATTCAGGTGCGTTGCTTGCATGCGGCGGGTGGAGAGAATCGACTTTAATTCTTCCTTTCTCAGCAAAACGAGTCCTGATGACTCCTCAGCAAAGTCCAGGTTGGACTCATCAGTCTCCAGACTTCCTGGTGTGGAGTTGAGGCGCAGAATTGGCAAGTCTGATGTTGAGGGGAGGCTGGTGGTGTCGCTCGTTGCGTTGGAGGCCACGATGTTGCGCGGTGCTGTGAAAAAGAAAATTACAACGTATTTCGAGATCGCAATCCTTTTCTAGCACGCTTTAAATCATTGGTGTGATATTTACCCAGCTTTTTGCCATGCATGTCGGAGATAATGACTACCATGGGTGAAAGTATTTCTGTAACTGTCGCGGGACCTCTGTAGCGAGGGGCTAGTTTCAAGCTAAAATTTTTCGCGGTGTTAGAGAGAAGATTATTCGGGTAAAATACCAGGTCTCCAATTTCAAGTGTAATTTGTTCTTTTCGAGTTTTATTGTATCGTTTACTTTGCTTCTCGCTAGCCTTTTTCATTGACAACTCGATTTTAGCACGCAAATCGTCAATTCGAGAAATGCGCTCAAACCAGTCGTGTACAGTAGCGTCGTTCAAAGTCGTCGTTAATGTCGCACGGTTGTTTTCCGGTACGTCTAGGCTCGCGGGTAAAGTTAAGAAATGCGGGGGTCACTCCGAGTGAGGAGTGAACGGTGGTATTGTAGGCGAATTGGATTTCCCCTAACAGTTTATCCCAATTGCGGTGGTCTTCGCCGAGGAGACTGGCGATCATAGTCTTTAGATTACGATTGACGCGCTCGACGGGATGAGATTGTGGATGGTAGACTGGCGTTGTACGCTGTTCTGTCCCGATTTCTAGCAGAAATTTCGTGATAGTGCGATTAACGAACTCCGTTCCGTTGTCCGTTAAGAAGGTGCGGGGAATTCCCCATTTATTTATCAGAACGTTTAAAGAATTGACTATTTTAGGGCTGTCCGCTTTTGATAGAGGGAAACACTCTATATAGCGTGTGTATGTGTCTTCGCAGACAAGCACATAAAATTTTTCTGACTTTGATCGTGGTAATAGATAATGTCTAACGATACCACTTCTCAAGGTTCTGTGAATTTGCGCGGGTACATCAAACCTTGTGGAGGGGAGTTATCCGGTTTACATCGAAGGCAAATTTCACATCTATTGACGTATCGCTTAACATCTTCGCGCATGCCTGGCCAGTAATAAGAATTTAAAATCGCATGATAGGCACAGTTTTGGCTTTTTATCTTGGTTCAAGTAACCAAGACACGTTGGGCGCCAAAAATGTGACAACCCGGACACGAAATTTAATATTATTTGAATACGCGGCGTGAGTCCGTCTCGTATCGGGAGTACAGGGTTGAGATTTCCAAAGTTTATGCAGGTGACATATGAAAGGATAAAAATTGCGGCGAGCGATGCCTCGCAGAGATCCAAGCGAGCGAGTCAAGAAGAGAATCAATCAGACTTACCGGTGTTGGCTGCCGTTGTGAACCAAATCTGCGTGGATCATCGTGCAGTTTCAGATTTATCCTACTAGTTTAGTATAAATTGGCCACAGCACAACACGCGCGAAAGAAAAACAACAATTAGTGAAATTATAATTCTTTAATAAAAACGTAATTAAGTTACAAAAAGAACCGCAGGTGAAGATCGTGACGCAGCACGAGTTGACGTGCGGATAGCTTGCTTAGCACTGATGGGAAAAAGCCATCAGAAGCGAAAACGTGGTTTTGTCGTCTGCTCTGAGGCGACAAATGCGCAGCTATTCGACATCTGGTCAAATAGCGCGCGAGTTTTAAATAAGTGAAAAGCCAACGACAACGTCATTATTATATAAAAAATGAGGGTTCGACAAGGGTCGTCACATTACATTATGTGACAAATCTAAAATAACACAGGCCGACAAAATTTTGTCGAATCTCTGAACCAAGAACCGGATAATACTTTTTCGAAGGTTTTTGACGTGCTGAATTCGAATCTGACCTCAGAATTGCCCCACCACGTCAGGTTTTTGAGATATTCTAACCTAAATGTGCCAAAAATACGTTTTTTGGGCATTTTTGAAGTCCTGTAAATCAAGAGAAATTTTTTTTTCCTAAATTTATTTACGGCATCTAAAAGTACTATTCTTCCCCTTTAAAAGACCTTTTGA
The DNA here is from genome assembly GCA_032873175.1 of Leptopilina drosophilae. Classification (NCBI taxonomy): domain Eukaryota; kingdom Metazoa; phylum Arthropoda; class Insecta; order Hymenoptera; family Figitidae; genus Leptopilina; species Leptopilina drosophilae. Next base: position 39,318,192 of record CM065483.1, read on the forward strand.
ATCTTTCAAAAAACTTTATTTTTTCTGAGATATCATCATTTGAATTTTTTGAATGTGTTCAGTAAACGAATATTGACCAATTTACCACATTCAACAAATTCAAATGACGATATCTTAGTGAGAAATAAAGATTTTTTTTAAATTTCAAAAGGCCTTTTAAAGGGGAAGAATAGTACTTTTAGATGCCGTAAATAAATTTACGAAAAGAAAATTTCTCTTGATTGTACAGGACTTCAAAAATGCCCCAAAAACGTGTTTTTGGTTTTTTTAGGTTAGAATATCTCAAAAACCTGACGTGGTGGGGCAATTCTGAGGTCAGATTCGAATTCAGCACGTCAAAAACCTTCCAAAAAGTATTATCCGGTTCTTGGTTCTGAGATTCGACAAAATTTTGTCGGCCTGTGTAATTAACCTCGTTCCGTTACATAATCCTTTATTAATACTAAGATTTCTAATAAGCATTACGACAGAATTGATTCTTAAATGTAATTCATGTGGTGGTAACGAAGGTAGAGAGAGAGCTTTACTGGCTAAGAGACGCACTACCCTCTTATTAATATCGTCAACATCAACGTTTCTGAGTGCTAAAATTGCACACCCCAACAACTCCTTAAATTTATTCTGTGATATTAAATGACCATACATTTCTTCAGCTATATCTATATTGCCTTGTTGAATAATATGTTCTGGTACTTGGATGTTATCATCTATATCATTTAATTCACCATTACCAACTTTAAGTAGGAAATCTACAAATTCTGTTTCCTCTGGTAAAGTTCTCATATATTCTATTAATGTGTACTTTCGGAAACGTTTCCATAATTTACTATTTTTTATTGATAAATTTATTATTTCTGATCTAGTAGCTCGTTCTTTTATCGGTAAAATTGGTCTAAAATCTCCTCCTAGGAAAACAATTTTTCCACGAAAAACTTCATTTGATTTCATTATGTCTCTTAATAACTTATCCATAACTTGTAAGGCATATTTTGCAGCCATTGGTGCTTCATCCCAATTAAAACATCAGTATTTTTTTAAAAAGTGCTTCTTTTGACTGAACTTTAATATTTGAAAAAGAATCACTGTACAGTGGAACAGATAAGCCTAAATCTTTATGAACAGTTTTTCGTTAGGAAGCAGAGTGGCAGCTATACCTGTAAAAGCCATGTTGCAAACATTTATTCCCTTACTTTTTAATAAATGCCATAAAGTAATATATAAAAAAGTTTTTCCAGATCCTTCACAACCATTAATACATAAGCATTTAGAACTATTAAAAGAAGAATCTTTTATGGCTTTAAGTATATAATCAACTATATTTTTTTGTTCAACATTTAATTTATACTAATTTTGCTCTCCTATCTTAATATGTTCTAAAAAATTTACATCATCAACCTGTGCAGATAAATCTTCATTGATGTCTTATAATCTCTGAAAATCAGTTAGACTATATCCTTCATTTAATAACATTGATTTTATATTCTTATAAGCTGTTTTTTCAGCATCAATATTGTCAAGTTTTGAATAGTCTTCTGACATTTGACCCTTAAATTTTTCCCAAAGTTTTTCTGAATGTACAGGATGACAATGAATTAGAATTCTTACAAATAATTGTCGAAGTGAATGACCATAATGAAGATGGTCATCCATAATGTAGCTTCTTCCATTGTCGTAATCCACTCGCTATCATATTCTATGAGTCCTAATGCTAAATAGGCAGTTGTAAAAGATTCATAAATAACTCCATTAACTGTTCTTAAACTTTGGAAAGAAGTTACTCCTTTTAAGCAACAATAATCTAAGGTGAAATAACTCTGATTGACATGGGTTAACTGAATACATTCTTCCTAATACTTTTTCTTTACGAACTCTTTTTTCTATTCAAGAGATTTCGTTACCCACGTAAAATGTTCTGGTATTTCTGAATAATAATACTGCACGGGAAAAAATTTTGGATAAGCGCTGTTTTTTTACTGTGCAGCGGCGTTTCTACAAACTACGTATAGCAGCGGCTCAGATTATAGGCATCAGCTACCCATGTTACAGACAACTCGTACACATTTCACATGGGTTAGGCATTTGCGTACAGCGCGTGCGCTGTTAGTGGGTATCTCATGTCCCGAAGTTGGATACCAGCTACACACAAAGCATAGACAGCAGTGCGTAACCACGCACTGCAGGTAATACACAAAATTTTTCCCGTGTGACGAGCAGAAATATCACGTTCATTAAGTTTAAAAAAATCCAGCAATTTTGTATTTTCCTACATATCAAATGAAACATTGTTATTATCTTTTCCTTCACGAATAATAACATTCTGTTCATTTGGTAAATGTATGGGTAAACGATTAATACTATGGCTCTTTTCCCTTAATGGTTTACTTAAAATTCTCCAAACTCCCTCAACAGGACAGGACCTACATATCTATTCTCTTCATAATGATTAATTTCATTGTGATCAACAGTCACGACACCATTGGCATTTGTAATAATAATGGATGCAGCATCATGAACCTTGAATATAATATAAATTGTTGTCAACAATAGAAATGGCTTCCTGATATTGTTGCATAATATTACAAGGTGATCCTATAAAAGTTTATGACAATATAAGCTTTTTCCTACATGTACATTATTTTCTAACTCATGATTTTATAAATAATCGTTTAGCCCTTGATATGTTTCACTTCTCAATTGAGCTTGATTGTTTTCTCAAAATCGTAATCTATCTTTCTCTATTTTTACATAATTGTCAACAACCCATTGTTGAAATAATCTTCTCCTATATAAAAATTGATTAAATTCCTTATCTCTAATATCTGTTTTGTATTTACAATAGGCGGACCAAGAAATAGTATGGTTTCTACACTTCGGACATTTTTAAATAAAGAATTTATTTCGTTTACACTGTCATGTGCACTCGTTATTGGAGAAATAGAAGCAAATATATTTTCTAAATTAACAGATTCATTTATGTTATCATTATTTGAATCATTAACTTGATGCATCAAATTTTTATCATCAAACAAAGATTTTATTTCATTTCCTTTTTGTAATTCATTAAAAATTACATTGGTTGAATCATCAAATAAAGAGCTTATTTCCTTTTCTTTTGATTTCTTTTTTTCCCTGTATTTTTGTGTATTCTGCCTGGCTCTTTTTTATTTTTACAGACGAAACATCTAATTCGTCTAAATGATTAATAATATTAATTTTTCTTTTCAGTTTTTGTTAGGCACGATAATTTTTTTGATTCTCCACTACACTATTTTGGACAGTTTTGAATAAAGAATTTGTTTTCTTTATACTATCATGTGCATTCGTTATTAAAGGAATAGGAGTAATGAATAAATTAACAGATTCATTCATGTTATCATCATTTGAATTAATAACTTTACAGAAAAAATGTGTATGCTTCAGTAATCCTCTATATTCTTTTTGACATTGTACACTACTTTCTTTTTGATAAGAGTCTACTTCATTATTTAAAACTTCATTCTTTCTTTTATCTGAATGTTGTTGTTGGAACTCGAACTGAGTTGTTTGAATTTTTTTAAGGAAACGTCTACTTTATCTGAATAAAATGTATTTTTAATTTTAATATGGGATTTGAGTATAGCACTATATTGTTGCGTCTTTAAAGGATTATTAATTACCTTTGCATTATTTAAAATTCTTTCACAAGGAATTTCTTGATCAATAATTGTATTAGGGTTTATTTTTCTATAAATAAGTTTTTTAACTGAATCATTCAAAAGACAATCTCAATCATACTTAATCATTAAACGCGGATTAACTTAATTTTTTAGTCGAAAAACGACTTAAATGTTGTTTTTAAAAATTAACTTCAAATGATTTCTCATTTGACAATAATTATAGTAAAGAGTGTTTGGCATTTTGTTAAAAATAAAGATGTTGCAAATGCTATAACAAATACTCCACAACCAACACTGCCTAACGGTTGTTGATGAACTGTTGAAAATACTACTGGTGGTTTAAAGGGATATAATCTAACTAAATAGTTCATTTAATCCTCATTTAAAGAGCTTTTGTTCAGACTGTCAAAAATATAAAGTCTTGTTGCATCATAAGTGCAAATCCAGTGACCAGATTTGAAAGAATCACTAAAAAGTATTTGAATGTGCCTCTTATTTTTTTCTATTGGAATTATCAGATCAAGCGCTTGTAAACATAAAGTGCTTTGCATATTATGAAACAAATTTAATTGTCTTTCTAAAAGCTTTTGAAATTCATGCATATGATACTCATTCAACATTGCAATTTTATTATCAATTATATCATAATTTTTATCACTTAAACTAAATAATTCTTTTTTATTAGCCATAGTTTTATTTCGTAAAGTTAACAGATGTGATGAAAATTATTTTTAAATAAATAAAAGTCTTTTTTATTTACAAGTTTTTTTCAGTTTTATCTTATTTGTTTTTATTTCCAATTTTTCCTACTTTCTTTATCTTCAATTTTCTTGTAATCTAAATGAATTTTCAATTCTAATATCAATTTTTTTGTCAGTAATATCAATTTTCAATTCCAATATAAATTTTTAATTCTAATAATATCAATTATAATTTCCAATATAAATTTTCAATTGATTTAATTCAAATTTCATTCAATTTACAATTACACTACTTTTTAGTTTTTATAATGAAATGCACAAATTAATTTTTACAGCATTTGTATTTTAGCATCTATTCCTTATAAAGAAATTTTTTTAATAATAATATTATAACATAAAAACTAATAAAAATGGAGAAAGAACTTCTTTTAAAACCCCTTTAAATTTCAAGACATTGAAATATATATCTATTTATATTTATTTTTTAATAAAATTACTTACTTCATATTTACGAAATTTTCTATCTTCATATTGTTGGCGTCACCTATTTTAATTTAATCAGATATTAAGAAATAAAAAAGTATCAACAAAAATTCAAAACTCTTATTACGTAAGATTGGTGTTAAAGATGAATTTGATTAATCCTTAATATGAAACGAGTAGATATGCAAATTAGACATAGACATCACGTAAAGAAAGACATTCTTATTTAGGACCTACCACCTGAATTTTAGAACGTAAATTTAATTTAAAAATCATATCGACGATTATTTTTCTTGGAGCACGTTCTACGTGTCTTCAACAAAATTGAAGTGTAAACATTTTTTTGGGAATTCACTCACTATATGTGAGTGAATATAAAGTTAAATAAGTGAATTATCAGTGAATACTTCGTGAATTAGTAAATAGTGATTTAGTGAATAGTAAGCATTGGTGTATATAATTAAATAAGTGAATAGTAAATAATAATTGAAATGCATTAAAATACTGTTTTCTAATTTTTTCAATCATTTAAATAATTATGTATTTGAGTTGTGTTTAGTTTTTGAAGTTAATTAATAAAGTTAAAAAATTTGTTCTTATTTTTTTTATATTTATTAACAAATTTAAGAATTTGTTATAATTTGGAAATCGTCTGTAATTGGAATCCAAAGGCAAAATTAGAAGTTGGTTATAATAGATAAAAGGCAAAATTGGTTTATTTAGTTATATTGGATAAAAGGCAAAATTGGTTATATTAGTTTTATTGGTTTTATTGGATTAAAGGCAAAATTGGTTATATTGGATAAAAGGCAAAATTGGTTATATTAGATAAAAGTCCAATTTGGTTATATTGATTATATTGGATAAAAGACAAAATTGGTTATATTGGATAAAAGGAAAAAATTGAAAATTGGTTATATTGGATAAAAACAATTGGTTAAATTAGATAAAAAGAAATCTGGAAATTGGTTTAATTGGATAAAAGGAAAAATTGTAAATTGGTTGTTATTTTCTATGAGACGTAAAATTTGGTTATTTTGATTTTTGATGTTAAAATTCTAATATAATATTACTATTTAAAAAATTTTAATTCCTTAATATAAGTAACATTAGGTATTTATAAAATAAAAAGAACAATGTCTAACAAAGGAGAAACTGTTAATTTGACTACTCAAGATTTAAGTATTGTCACTGAAGCATCAATGCTAAATAATGATCATATGTATGAATTTCAAAAGCTATTGGGAAGACAATCAAATTTTTTTTATAATATGCAAAATACTTTGTGTTTACAAACACTTGATTTGATAGTCCCAATCTAGAAAAGTAAGCAGCACATTCAAATACTTTTTAGTGGATCTTATAAATCTGGTCATTGGATTTGTACGTATTATGATGGAAGACGCCTTTACATTTTTGATAGTCTTAATAAAAAATGTTTAAATCGTGATCAAATAAATTATTTAATTAGATTATATCCTTTTGATCCACCAGTAGTTTTCACAACTGTTGATCAACAACCAGAATATACTTGTGGAGTATATGCAATAGCATTCGCAACATCGTTGTTTTTTAATATTATGCCCCACTCTGTCAATTACTATTATTGTAATATGAGAAATCATTTAATGTTAATGTTCGAAAACAATAGTTTATGTAAATTTCCTTCTGTACAACTTTCTAACAGTAGATCTTGCATAGTTGCGTATGACTGGAAATGCTTTTTAAATGAAAATGATATTCAACTTCAGTATGGAGAATCAAACTTTTCTAAAAACTCTATTAAGAAGGAAATTTCTTTCCCGAGAATAATAAATTAAATAAATGAAGTAAATATTGCATCAACAACAGTTAAACAAAGTAGGTCTGAAATTCAAAAAAATTATTGTGAGATGCAAAAATTAAAACCTACAATTGATAACGTAAATTATTTAGGTGAAAAACACACTTCAACTAAGAACAAACTTTAAGTCGAATCCAAAATTGAATATGCTGAGAACTTTAAATTAAAAAATGAAAATAGTGATACAAGTTCTTTGTTAAAAACAAAGAATCAAAGAAATGATTGTGCAGGAATATTAAAGCATCAATTACAGCACACATTGTCAAGCTAAACATTTTAAAGATGAAAAAGTTGCTGGTAAAAAGTTAGTTTTAATGACTGCTGTAGTCATGGGGGTGTTGTGTTAACTTCAATACAATATCCAGATGAATTAAGGTTTTTGTTAGAAGGGTTTCATTAAAAATTAGGTCACTTTAAAAAGAATATAAGGCTGTATAATAATTATTTTTCTTTTGCATCTTTAAATGCTAATGTAATTAATTTTAATGGCAGAAGAAGAGGACCATTCTGTTATAAAATTCAAGGTCAAATTTACTATCAAATTAATAGTGCTTTATATCCGGATAAAGGAGAGGATCCATGTTTTGGTCAATTATTAATTTATGACCCTGACGAATCAATCACATACAGATTAAAAAGTAACTAAAATTTGGATAAAGATGTTTTAACATCTATAGAAAATATTATGAGAAATTCTAATGCATACACAAAATCTTACATGATGATGTCAGAGGTAATTTAAATAAAAGCTGAATTAGCAAGACAAAAAAATGAAGAAATTCCTGAGTTACAATTATTGTTCACGTTGAAAAAAGGCTTTGATAAAAATAGATACAATTTTCAAAGTTTTAATGAAGTTGCTGCAATTTTTAATACAAACTCTGAAGGAGAAATACCAGAATCTTATGTAACGGTTTATAATAAATCTACAAAGGAGTTGAAATTAGTCGGTAATTTAGATCCGAATGTTGAACCATGGATTTATCCGATATTTTATCTACTTGGAAATAAGGGTTATAATATTAATATAATTCGTAGTGAAAGTGATTACAGAAGTAGAAATCATACTATTTCTAGGTCTGCCTACATTAAATACAAAATTGCTGTAAGAGATAAAGAATTTAATCAATTTTTATATAGGAGAAGATTAGTTCAACAATGGGTTGTTGACAATTATGTAAAAGTAGAAAAAGATACATTAAGATTTTGTGCAAATAATCAATCTCAATTGAGAAGTGAAACTTATAAAGGAATGATGGATTATTTACACAATCATGAGTTGGAAAATGATGTACACGTCGGAAAAACGCTTATATTGCCTTCTACTTTTATAGGATCACCTCGCAATATGATGCAACAATATCAGGAGTCGATGGCTATTGTTGCGCGTCATGGTAGACCAGATTTATTTATTACAAAGACGTGTAACCCAAATTGGAAAGAGATACAGGAAAATTTATTCCCCCATAAAACTGCTGCTGATAGACCTGATATAGTAACAAGGGTTTTCGCATTAAAAGTAAAACATCTACTTAAACTTATTGTTGATAATAAATTATTTAGAGAGGTCATATCTTATGTTAATGTTATTGAATTTTAAAAGCGAGGATTGCAACACATTTATTTGTTAGTTAGGGTAAACCAGACAGTAGTCGGCCACTTAAGAAAATCTTTTTAATGAATATTGTTTAAAAATTACAATTAAAATTTTTGGAAAATTTCTTTCATAAGTAATTGTTTCTAATGCTCCTACAAAACTAGTATACCAATAATGTTTACAAAAAAAAATTTCATATTCGTTAAAAAAATTCACAAAAAAAAAGTTAGAATCCGACAGTAGTCGGCCACCTAAAAGCAATCTTTTTAATTAACGCTGTTTTAAAAGAGCAAATCATATTTTTTTCGAATTCTTTTAATGTGATGTTGTTCCTTACGATCACACAAAACTATTAAACCAATCATGTTCATGAAAAAAAAATTTTTATTCGTAAAAAAAAATTAGTAAATAAACAAGTAAGAATCCGACAGTAATCGGCCATCTAAACCGACAGTAATCGGCCACTTTTAAAAGCTTTCAAAAACCGTCAAAAAAATTTTTTTGTTCTATTAAAAAAGTTTACATTTGTTTACGATCATCTTAGAAATGATTAGTAACTTTGAACATATTTTTATCTCGTACAGTTTTATAGCTATTCAAACTTGAAAAGTGTCCGAGTACTGTAGGGTGGCCGACTACTGTCTGGTTTACCTATATTGAAAGAAAACTCTAAAATATTAACAGTTGAAAGTGTTAATAGTTAAATTTCTGCAGAAATTCCTGATGAGAATATCAATCCTATTTTACATAAAATAATATCCACGGACCTTGTGGATATTGGTGTTTAATTGATAAAAAATGTTCAAAAAAATTTCTAAAAAGTTACCAAGAAGAAACTACAACTGAAGAAAATTGCTATGTTCATTGTCGTCGAAGAAATAATAATAAAGTGTATGAACGGCCAAATGGCCTGTTCTGTCTGTTAAATATTTACATAAATATATTCTCAAAGGGCATGATGCTGCATCTATTGTTATCGCAAATGCGAATGGTGACGTAACTGTTAATCATAATGAAATACATCATTATGAAGAAAATAGATATGTTGGTTCAGTTGAGGCAGTTTATAGAATTCTAAGTAAACCCTCAGGGAAAAAGAGTCATAGCGTTAATCGCTTACCCATATATTTGCCAAATAAACAGAATGTTATTATTCGAGAAGAAAAAGATAGTAACGGCATTTCTATCGATTTAAATAAAAATACAAAACTTTTGGATTACTTTAAACTTAACCAGCGACATAGTGATGCTCAAAAGTATTATTATTCCGAAATACCAGAGCATTATACATGGGTAGCAAAATCTCTTGAATGGAAAGAAAGAATTCGTAAAGAAAAAGTATTGGGCAGAATGTATTCTGTTAATCCGCACCAATTTGAGTTATTTCACCTTAGATTATTGTTGCTTACAGTAAAAGGAGCAACTTCTTTTGAAAGTTTGAGAACAGTGAATGGAGTTGTTCATGAATCTTTTACAACTGCTTGTTTGGCATTAGGACTTGTAGAAGATCGTAGTGTGTGGATTAGAACAATTGAAGAAGCTGTATTATGGATGATGCCTCATTCACTTCGTCAATTATTTACAAGAATTTTAATTCATTGTCAACCTGTACATCAGGATAAACTATGGGAACAATTTAAGGGTCAAATGTCAGAAGATTATTTAAAAGTTAACGACATTGAAGCTGAACAAAGGGCTTATAGAAATATTAAAACAATGTTATTTAATGAAGGATATAATTTAACTGACTTTCAGGGGTTATTAGATATACCAGACGAAATTTTTACTATCCAAGTTAATGATATAAGTATTGCAGAACATATTTACATAGGAGAACAGAATTATGATAAATTAAATGTAAAACAAAAACTTGTATTTGATTATGTACTTGATGCCCTAAAGGATTCTTCTTTTGATGGTTCTAAGTGCTTATATGTTGATGGTTGTGGAGGATCTGGAAAAACATTTTTATACATTACGCTATGGCATTTGTTAAGAAGTAAAGGAATAAATGTTTGCAACATGGCATTTACAGGTTTAGCTGCGACTCTGCTTCCTAATGGAAAAACTGTTCGTAAAGTTTTAGGCTTACCCGTTCCATTGTACAGTGATTCATCTTCAAACATTAAAGTTCAATCTAAAGAAGGCCTCTTTTTAAAAAATATAGATGTTTTTATTTGGGATGAAGCACCAATGGCTCCAAAATATGCTTTAGAAATTATGGATTATCTATTAAGAGATATAATGAATTCCAACGAACCTTTTGGTGGTAAAATTATAATTCTAGGCGGAGATTTTAGACAAACTTTACCAATTAAAGAACGGGGTACTAGATCAGAAATAGTAAATTTATTAATAAAAAATAGTAAACTATGGAAATATTTCAAAAAATACAAGTTAACAGATAATATGAAAGCTTTACCACAAGAAACGGAATTTGTAGATTTTTTACTTAAAGTTGGAAATGGTGAATTAAATGATGCTGATGATAATGTTATATTACCAGAACATATTATTCAGAAAGGAAATGTAGATATTGCTGAAGAAATATATAGTCAGTTTATACAAGAAAATAAATTTGAGATGTTGGAGTGTGCAATTTTAGCACCTAGAAATGTTGACGTTGATGATATTAATAAGAAAGTAGTGCGTCTTTTAGACAGTAAAGGTGAAAAAATATATATAAGTATTGATTCTACTTAAAATTGTGATAATGGAAAATTTACTAATGTATTCTTACCAGAATATTTAAACACTCTCTCTCCACCTTCTTTGCCACTACATGAATTGCATTTAAGAATTAATTTTGTTGTAATGTTTATTAGAAATATTAGTATTAATGAGGGATTGTGTAATGGAACAAGGTTGCTTTTTTTAGACTTATCATATAATGTTATTAAATGTAAAATATTAACGGGAGATAAGAGTGGAAATATTGATTTTTACATCAAGTAACTTTATATTGTGAAAATTTATATCCATTTATTTTCAAAAGACGACAATTTCCTATAAAATTGGCTTTCGCAATGACTATTAATAAATCTCAAAGGCAAACAATTTATAAAATATTCATTGATTTAAGAAAAGATGTTTTTAATAATGGTCAGATGTATGTTGCATTATCAAGAGTAGAATTATTTCATTCCGTCAAAGTATTTTTAGGAGATAATTGAAGTAATATGTCTATAAAAAATTATGTTTAAAGGGAAATTTTGGACTCTTCTTAAGTTAGTTTATTTTGTTATATTATAAAGTCTTTTAAAATTTAAAATTTTGAATTTGTAATTTTTTGATCGATTTATTTCAGTTAACTTTTATAGTACTATCATTAACTTGTTACTATAATTCCCTAAAACATATTTATGAGGCAGTAGAAAATGTAAGTTATCTAGAATCATGAAAAATTACATTTAACATTTATTACCTCAAATTAAAAATTTTTGTAATTTCATTTTGATCATGTTTTTCTCATTTTTCTTGAGAAAAAGGTTGTAATGAATATGTTATTAAATAACGCTTTTAAAATTTTTATTTATACATTTAAAACGGAGAATCTAAAATAGTGAAAAAAAACTTTAATGACGGTTAAAATCAATTGAACATTTTTGTTACTAGCAATTCGTTTTTTAACCTTTTTAAAATGTAGTTTAATTTGCAGTAGTGTTATTGTAATAATACACGACTTTAAATGTTGGTATTTGTTTTATATTAAGCGATCCCAAAAACGCCCAACTAACAATATTTAGCAGATTTCAGCAATTTTCAAAAAAATCTTCATCTCCATTACATCCGCCATTTTGAATTCGTAAATTCTCATCTTGAATTTATATTTAGCAACCTCAGAAATCCTCGAGTGATAATATTCATCATTCTGATTTTAGAACATTTTCCAAAAAATCTCCAGTTATATTAGATCCGACATTTTAAATTTTTAAAGTTTGCCTTGGATTCGTATCTAGCGACGCTAAAAACCTCCATGAAATAAAATTCAGACCGATTTAGATGAATTTATTGAATTTTGAAAATTAGGCAATAATTTTAGATCCTCCATTTTGAAATTTAAGATTCACAACACAAATACTGCCTAATTTATATTCAAATGGTGGCATGACAATCAGGGTCAAGCAACAATTTTTCGAAATCCTCATGCTTTCGCCAAACTTCAAAAATGCAAATTTTATCACTCTAAAGAAAGAAAAATTTAAATTTTTTGCTCCCATACTTTTCCCATGTTTTCGCAAAAGTTCAAAATTGCAAATTTTTTCACTCTAAAGGAAGTAAAATTCAATTTTTTGCTCCCATATTTTCCCCATTCTTTCGCCAACGTTCAAAATGGCAAATTTTTTCACTCTAAAAAATATAAAAAATTTTGATTTTTAGCTCCCATATTTTCCCCATATTTTGGCCATAATTCAAATTTGGAGATTTTTTTACTCTAAAAGATAAAAAAACCAAAATTTTTCTCCCATATTTTCCCAATGTTTTGGCCATACTTCAAAAATACAAATTTTTTTACTCTAAAGGGAAGAAAATTCAAATTTTTTACTCCCATATTTTCCCCATGTTTTCGACATACTTCAAGCTTGCAAAATTTTTTACTCTGAAGAGAGAAACAATTTTATAATATATCTTTATTTGACTTTCTTTTATTTTACCAACCCTACATAACCTTGGAATGAGGAATCCAAAGTATCTGTATGCAGATTTCCCAAATTACCTAAACAAAAAAAATTAATTATTTGATTTAATTAAAGAAATATTAGTCTTAATTAAGAACATTAATTGTGATAAATAATTAAATATTTTATACAAATGAAGATTTAGTTACTTAATAAAAATTATTTTATTGATGCAAATAAAAATTTATTTTATACCGTCGAATAAAATACACAGATCTAATAAATATTTACTTGGTTCAAATAAATATTTATTAGAAAATCGAAAAATAAACTATTTAATTGAGTCAATTAATTTTTATTTGATTCAATTAAATTTTTTTTAGTGTAGAAATTATGCAAATTATTTCTTGAAAGAAAAGAATGAGTTGGTGAACAATATTGTTATTGAGAATTAAAAATTATGCATATTTCCTATTTGTTAATCATAATTTTTTAACAATTAAAATTTTTTAAATATTTTTTATAAATAAAAATGAGAAAAAATTGAATAATTTAAACATTTAAAGCTTGAATAAATTTTATACGTAAGCTTACATAAGCTTGTTTCAAGATTGTTGAAAAATTGCTTGGTGCAATTTAGGAATACAAAATTTAAAACAAAAAAATCTTTTAAGATAAAATTCTTTCAATAAATATGTGTTCATCTTTAGAATAATGTTAGAAACTTTTTCAATGTTAAAATTTTTCCATATTGAATATTGAATAGCAGAAAGAAAGGGGGCGCGCGTTGCGCGCAAGTACCAGTGACTAGTTATTCAATAAAAACAAATCTTTATTTTGAGCAAATTCAACTTTAACTGTATTGAAGATAATTTCAACAGGTTAAATAGAATTAAACTCAAAATTTATCATCCCGAGGTAAACGTTATTGCTTTTCGGGAACAAAATTTATATTCCAAAGGTAGTGAATCCCCTTCTTAGGTTTATTATTAATTCAATAACCCCGGTTAGATGGTATTTTATTTGAAAGAAGTAAAAAAAAAGGATTAGGTGACAACAGTTAGAAAACCATAATAAAACACTACTTGCAATATGATTCAATACAGAATGATCTCGTTTATTCAATTTTTAATGATTAAAATATTCATTTAAAAAAATGATACAACTGACAAGAATTTACTAGATTTTAAATTCTTTGTGTTTATTAATGTATAATAGCACAGGCCTGCAAATTTTGGCTTAGTTCTGTTACAGAAAAAGTGAAAGGTTATTCTTATAGCTTTTTTGACGTAGAATACGAATCCGATTTCCAAAATGGCCCATCACGTCAGGATTTCTTGTAATATTGCCTTAAATAGCCAAAAAGGTCTATTTTGGCCATTTTTCGGAATTTTTTTTGGTTAACCAAATTTTTTTCTTTTCATTTGCGAAATTGCATCGTATAGTACTATATCTAAGCTTTAAAACCCCTTTCTTCAAAATTGCTTTACGATTTTCTAAAAAAGAGTTATGTAGATTTGAAATTTTTTTATGCAAATGTAAGTATGTATACACAAGTTCAAAATGGCATTTAATTTCAAATCTACATAACTTTTTTCTAAAAAATCGTAAAGCAATTTTGAAAAAGGGGTTTTAAAGCTTAGATATAGTACTATACGATGCAATTTCGCAAATTAAAAGAAAAAACTTTGGTTAACAAAAAAAAATTCCGACAAATGGCCAAAATAGACTTTTTTGGCTATTTAAGGCAATATTACAAGAAATCCTGACGTGATGGGCCATTTTGATAATCGGAATCGTATTCTACGTCAAAAAAGCTATAAGAATAACCTTTCACTTTTCCTGTAACAGAACTAAACCAAAATTTGCAGGCCGGTGATAGTTAGTATTGTGAAATATTCCTTTTATAAAATTCGATAAAAAGTTCCTTTTTATGCGTAATCATAATATAACAATAATGATATCCAGTAGTTATTTTTTGTATATAAAATAATAATTGTCATGCCTTAATATGAATCGTAATGTGTGAAAGTGTATAAATGTGTAAAGTATGTAATAATTAATAATCAACTCACCAACTCATAAATCTTTTATTTATTATTAGAGACAGAAAAGTGTCCTGTTACTCTTTATAGGTGAATCACTCAGATTCATACTTGTAGTATATTCCTTATCAAGATTTTCTCTTCCATGTTTCTTTTATTTCTTTTATTCTTTAATAGTTTTCATTACTTCTTGTTAATTATAATGGCCAAAATTAATTATTAAAAAAAATTAATTAAAATAATAAATAATAATAATAAAAAATAATAATTAATTAAAATTAATTATTTATGTTCAGTATAAGACTCTTTGCTTATCTTAATTCAAAATTATATCAAAATTGATTTTAATATTAAAAAATCGGGGTCACCGATTTTGAACTTTTAATCAATTCTGATATTTGCAGTAAAGACAATTACAAAAAAATGCTTTTGTAATCACGAGATAGAGGTTAGAAATTTAACACCTTGTCTTCCCTTTTAAATAAATCACTTTTATTTATTTTTTAATAATCACTATTTTATAGTAATATTTTCATTAAACAATTCTTTTTTTAAATTTAACTTCTTTTTAACTTTAATTCCTTTTTAATGATATGATAAATCACTTTTCTCACTTTATTTCTTTAAAATTACTTATTTTTCATATATAATTTAAAAAAATTATATAAATTATCAATTCACTTCAATTCGATTAAAATCAACCCTTATTTTGGGGACAAAATATATAACCTCCGCCTTTTGCAGGAAATAAAACTCAAAAATATAAAATCATCAGCTTTACGGGAAAAAACAAATTAACACTCTACCGATTTTTGGGAGGAACACTTAATTTCTTTACAGCTTTACTGCGGGAGGAATAAATTCGGACTCCTTAGTTAAAACGATCGAAAGTATGGATCACACCTTGAAATTAATATACAACGATAGTGTGGGGATGCCGGTGCACACGACTCGCCAAACTTCGTTGTTGCCAGGCAAGCTTTTTGCAAGCTTGCAAATTACTTAAAATGGCATGATATAGTTCGATGCTCTGTATCCTCTATTGCCAATGTTTAAGTGTATACTTTTTCTTGGTATTTTACCAATACAATTAAAAGTCTTTTCTATGGAAAGTAACTTATAACAAAGTAGACAAATTTTAGAATTATAATTTTAAAAATAATATTGAATATTATTGGGAATGACAACAATTAAAGAATGATTATCGTTATTTTTTAAGTTTGGATATAATTTAATTATGAAAAAATAGTTTTAAGACAAATTAATTGATGAGTTAATTATGTAAAAATCTTCTTATGTCCTGATAATATGTCTATTGAGTACTTAATTCTATTTACAAAAGTCCCAAATTTTTAATGAAATTATATAATATAACAAATTTTTAATTAATAAAAAAATTAAAAATAGTTACGAAGTCATACGTAACAATTGGAAAACTCACTTACACTGATTCACTTTCAGTTCACTGATTTTCGATGAAAAAACTCACTTTTCTTTAAAATGTCTTTAAACGCTGAAAAAATTAAAAGATGAATGGATATTTTTTTTATCCTGTACTGATTTTATATCAGTACAGTATATATATATGTATATATATATATATATATATATATATATATATATATATATATATATATATATATATATATATATATATATATATATATATATATATATATATATATATATATATATATATATATATATATATCAGTACATTTATATATATTTTGTCATTGGTTTGCGAGTGCGACGTACCACTCCAATGCGTAATTTGTTGTTGAATGAATGAATCTTCTTTAAATTTGTTTTTGAATCTTATTACTCGCCTACCACTAATTCATAGTGTATATATATGGCTCATTTTATTTAAAAGGTAAAATTAGTTTGCAGGACAGTTAAAATGTCAATTTTCGATTTTGTGTTTGTAATCAAATTTTCTATTTTATTTATTGTTTTAGAAAATCAGTAGGGATAATGGTTATAACATTAGACGTAAATATTTTTAATGGCAGACAGATTTTTGTCAGAATATGATCATTTTGTTTGGTTTTTGTTCAACTTTATTTTTTTAATAAATAAACCTTTTTTTGTGTAAATGTTTAGATGCGTTTATATAAATAAATATTAATTCTAATGCGTAGACAACAAACTTTTTTATTTTTATACAAAAACTAAGAGAAGATTGGTTACGGTACTTGGGGACAGTAGGGGACATTTTAAACAGAAACAGTATATAAAAAAAGCTAAATATTATTTGAGTAAAAAACTAATTCAAACAGATTGAAATGAATTAAGTTTTTTGGTGGAAAGCGGTATTCATTTAAGCTCTTTATATATTCGATTGAATTCGATTAAATTTGCCTCAATTTGTGCAAACGAATTCGCATTTGACAAATTCATGAAAATTGCAACATAGCTCCAATTCGTAATTGTCACAAAGCGGGATTCACTGAAGCACTTTGTGAATTCTTTTTAATTTATTTCAATTAGTTTTTGTTTACTGGGATATTAAGAATATCTATATTATATTCATATAAATAACTTCTTGTTAAATAAAACTAAGTTTCTGTTTTTTATACATTGAATTTAAAAATTTGTACCCACATAATAAGAATAAAGCTAATATACGGGACAGTAGGGGACATTTTGCTATTTTTGTTATTCACAACATAAATATGTTATTTAGAAAGCAACGCAAGGTGTCAGCTTTCTTAAAGAATTGAAACTTTTTAACAATAATTGACTTATAAGAGATATAAAGTATTTTATTACCATTTTACAGAAGGGACAGTAGTAGACAACTATGTTACAACCGTTAATCAACTATTTTTCTGCTCCACTATATAATTTGCATGATAGAGACCAGAACATTCTTATTGCCTTGATGTTTTGAGGTAATTCATTTATTATTGTAGCGTCAATAAAACAATGAGTGTAAGCACGTAGTAAGCACATTCGTAGTAAGTGTGCAAAAATGAATACATTTTGTCATAATATAAAATATGAAAATAAGTGACACGTCTTTAATTATTTTTTATAATGATATTCTTGAATTTTACATAAAGTAATTAATGGATTTTAAAATAAAAGACTTAAGAGATTATAAATAATTTTCGTTTAAATATAATAAAAAAGAATGTATATATTAATTATTATTGGAGGCAATGTAGTACAAGTGCCTCGAGGACAGGGACAGTAGGGGACATTTAGTCTGCTTTTTAGTCCGTCATTTCGTTTTAAAGCACCTCAAAGTTCTTTTAAAATGATAAAAAATTAGACTATGTTAGATATTATTAAAATAAATCAAAAAATATTCATTTGCTATCTAAAAACTTTTTTTCCGACCAAGGGACATAGATTTTACATTTTAAATTAAATGAGCCATATATACCTATATATATATATATATATATATATATATATATATATATATATATATATATATATATATATACATGTACAATAGATTGTCCACTGGTTAAAAGGAACCCTTCGAGCAATAGGACAGGTAATCGAAGAGACCTTTGGTTTCTCTTTACAGATTTTCTGTCTTCTTCTTTCTCTCGGTAATAATAACATCATTCGCTCTCTGTTTATAACGCAGAAAATCTAACGCTATTGCTTTCTTTCTCTTTCAAAGACAAACAACATTCAAATGTCTATCTTTACCTAATTTGCATATCTACTGATTTCATAGAAGGAAATTGTCACTCTCTGAAGTGAATAAAAGTATAAAGAATCCTATAAAAATTTACATGGGATCCTTATAGAATTCCTTGTAATTACCTATATAGGATTTTCCAGTAGAGGTTTGCTCGATCATTTTATATTTATTTGTTTTCAGATAGTTAATAAATAATTGAGGATCCCAATTTAAGAACCGGTCGGATGCTCGGACGACACGCGCTAGTACCACTCGGGTAGCAGTGAGTGGTCCAGAGGAGCTCACTGACTGGCAGTTGCCCGTGTCGTCCGAGCGTCCGACCGGTTCTTGAATTGGGACCCTCAATTTCCCAAAAATAATCATGATTATACACTTTTATTAATAAATATCATTTTTTTTATTATAGATAATCCTTTATATTGCGATTGTGAACTAAGTTGGTATGCTGCATGGTTAAAAGGGCCACAGGAAATGATTGAAGAAATAATGTCTAAAAGAAAACCTATTTGTACAATGGTCGCAGAACATCGAGAGTATCCTGTTCAAAATATACCACTGAAGGAGATGGGATGCGTAGGAAAAAATGTAGATCGTGCGACGTCTTCGGGAACAGATGTTAACAAAAACAAAATGGTAATATTCTTTATGTTTGTTGTTCTTATTATTTTACAGTTTTAATATAAAATATTTAATACTGGAATAAATAAAGGATTAATGTCGTTACGTAAATAATTAAAAGGCTGTTTTGAATTTATTTAAAATTTAATAATCTTTTTTTGTGGACTGTTAAATTATAATAAATTAGTGTTATGTTAAAATAAGTCGCAGACATTGTTTTTATGAAATTGAAATACAATTGTCCAACCAGAGCACTTCTGATATGCTTGTTTTCTATGTTTTTATAGATAATTATAAACTTTTGACAGATATTTTCTGTTTTAGCAGTCAGGTTGCTTAATAGGTTAAAAGTATGGTATAAATATGCCCATGTTAAAGAATTGCAGGGAAATTTTTGCCATTCGCTTCCATAAGTAACATCCGCAATTTTTTAAAAATTCTTCTACATGGGTGGCGACTTTTTAACCTTTTTTTCCTTTAGTAGTATATGATTCACATGCGAAAATTCCTGTTTTAACAAATCAGACTTTTTAGTCAAATTTGAAACAACACATTATCTAATCAGAATAAAGACTCCCAAGTGACCGTAAAATAAACCAATACATAAAATTTTGATTTATTCTTGTGAACAAAGCATTATAATTTACCGTTAAAAGTGTCAACAATTATTATTAAATATGCACGTACGAAAAGGTTAAAAATTCGCCCTTTTAACTCTTTTAACTTTTAATTTTTATTTTATTGACCGGATATGTAGATAGTATTTTTTAAGCAAATTAAAGATTACTTCCATAAGTTAGAGATAAATTGTAAGAAAAAAGAGTTAACAAGGTTACAAAATTTTGATGGCACAAGATTCACTTCCTTTAAAGGGTTACGTGTAAAGCAAAGGTAATACAGGTTGTATTTGAGTAAAATGTATTGTAATGATTTCATACAATTAACATTTTAATTGTTTTGGTTTAATTAAAAATGCGTCCTCATGCTCAATTCCTAAAGCGTCTAACAATATCTTTTTATATATCATTTATGTATACTCTTGGAAATCTGCCGTTATTTACGTAACATATGAAAATAATGATATAGCCTTAGATTTGAATACACACACAATTATTGAGATCATTTTTGTTAAGTATCTATTTAGTACAATGTATAACAAGAAAGAAAGTACATAAAAGTGTTTAAAATTTGGTGAAGAACACATTGTTTTGAACGTTATAATTATAATAGTAAAATAATAATATGCGAATCCAAAAGTTATTAATAATTTGTTCTTGTTGAATACATTTGTGATATGTAATTTGAAGATTTGGATAAAACTATTCTTGAACTCTTACGATTCATTAAAGTTTTGCAACCGTAAATCTTCAGATAACATAATATGACTACAGGCTAATATATTTCTAAAATCATTTAGTTACAATCTAGTAAAAGTTGTAAATTTTGTAATGCGTATTATAAATATCAGAGTTCTGTTGGTCATCGATCTTCTGGAATGTTAAAGGTGTGTATGTGTGTGTGTGTGTTCATAAGTGTTTTGTTTCATATTATGCACTCTTGTTTATGTTTGGAAATTCTATTTAATTTAAGACTGCAATTTGGTTTGAATTGTTATTGACATATGCAAAAATCTGATAAAAAGCGCTGAAGAACTTCCAGAGTGTATTTGAGGATGTGAGACTAATTATTTTGTAAATAGTATATTTTTTTAAAAATTATTTTCAGTTTTTTTAGACGAGACTCTATAATCAATCACTTTCTTTGAATTTTAATCATTTGTTTGATGAAAATTGTATGATTTTTGACTATAAATTTATCTTTAGAGCAGCAGATATTTTTGAATATCTTATGGACTTTGTAGAAATATCGAAAGGCTACAGAAAATTGGGACTATTAAGAACATATGTAGGATGTTTAATTAATCTGGGGAAATTACGTTATTTCTGAACCAATGGCTATACTTAAAACATCCATAGAATATTTTGAATATCTGGATGCTGTTAGGGATGTTTTAAATCTACGAATTCTATTTGTGTAAAGTTAATTTTTGGTTTAATTATGATGAAAATCACAGTCCAATTACTGACATGAACATTTCTATTCGCAATATCAAGTATATGCATATGGGTGATTCTCCTAAAAGGGACCACTTCATGTGTCTCCAATGTAAGACTCAATATTTGCATTAACTTTTTATTGATATTTTATTGAGTATAAGTTTCAAAAAAAAATTTATCCATAATCTACGAAACATTATTTATCTTTACATAATCTTGTAATGTTAAAATTTAAAGTTTTTCTTAGTAAAAAAATTTATTTAATTTTATCTTTTGGTTTTGGTTAAATATGCTATGACACATTTTAAATTATTTTTTAATAAAATTAAAAATTTTGTAATATAGTCTTAATATACATCAAATTGAAGCTTAGATTCTACCGTTTATTTTTCACTTATATTTAGTTCAAAGAAAACAAAAGAAATTTTTTAAATAATTAATTAAAAATTACTGGCAATGGGAGTAAAAATTCAAATTCATCTCTGAAGCCTGGTTTCTCAGTTAAAAACACCATATTTTTAAACTGTTTTTTAGTTATACGTAATCTCTATATTTATTTACACTTGTTTAAAACACATAAATGTGTATACAAGGGAGTGACGCATATATAAAAATTTAAAACAAAGTTTTTAGTCGTACATCAGTAAGTCAATCTCTCATTCTTTCTTTAAATATTTTAACAAGAACATTTAACAGTATTTTAATCATTTCGGGGAAGGAGTTCAAAAGGAATTCCCTCCAAGTATCAATATCTATAGCTGGTTGTTGATATATACGGGGACGGCATGCATAATCGACTTCCAGAACTGAATGGAATTTTTACTGTTATTAACAGCGTTTATTCGAGCTTTTTCAAAGTTGTGTTTTTTTGTTTTTATTAATTTTAAATATAGGCTCTTTTTTATAATAGTAATTTGTCTTCAAGTGAGAAAACCCCTCAGTCCAGCATTTTAGGGTAGCCAAGACTCGATTCTTCGCCTCTAAACAATCTGCATCAATCCAAGGTTTCCGCTTTATATTACCGTTTATATTATGAGATACTAACATCCCCAAACCAACAGCCACTTCTCTAATTGAGGTAATAATTAAAATTAAGCTTATCTACATCATTATCTAACCAAGCCACCTCCTCTCTCATTGACATATTGTTATAAAGTATTAAGACTTTCTCTACATCAAATCGAAATTTGGAGACAGAGTTACTTTTTTATTTTTAATTCTAAATATAAAGAGGCCGGGAAGTGATATGGTTAACTTTCAGGTCGGTGACAAGCGGCAGGGCTCCGACTGAACACCAAATTAAATCTATCACGCTTGTCCCCACCTTGTTATAGAACGTATATTTTGCCGGTGAATCACTTCGCGTTCTACCATTCAAAAGTGTGAAATCATTATTTTTTTAAATTGTTTGTTTTTTTCCTCTACTATTGAGGGTGCTATCACAAGTTTTTCTTTGACAATACAAATAATTAGAATTTTCGAGCGTGTCAGGATCCAGCTGGTTCAAATCAGCGACCCTGCCGTTTGTGTCGCCCCCTACAATAATCGGGAAATTTACGTAATCTATCAAAATACTATTTAATGTACAATTAAAATTATCGAGAAATAAATCCAAGTCTTCATTTGGAGCAGCATAAATAAGACCAAGAATAAATACAATATTATCTAACAAAGAACTGACCTTTACAAACAGTTGATTATGACACTTAGAAATTACCGTCAAAACATAAAACAATGGATTAAACAGCATGAGAAGTCCACCTTTTGCTCTACCATGGTTGAAATCTTTTGTAGCTGGAATCTGCACATAACTGTAACAGCTGTTCTCTAAAAATTTAATTCTCTCCGCCTCAAACCACGTTTCACTAATGCAAATAATATCGCCCGGGCCAATTATGTCCTTGATGTCAATGATATTTCGGATACCATAAGCGTTCCAGAAAATAATCTTTTTCTTGATTAATTCCACTGCATGTGGCACGGCGAAGTTTTCTTCTGAACCCGGACTGTTCAACTGAAGTTCTAACTGCTATTCTGTGATAATTTCCTCTTGTTTTCCGTCCTCATCTGCTTCATTTAATTGTGTGTTTTCTTTGGTACCAATGGAATGTATATTTTAGTTAAAAATCTTGTCAAAGAAGTAGAGGCATTCCCCTCCTTGGCTACCATCTGATATTTTGGTGTGCGTCCTCTTTTGAGTTTTTTTGTTTGATCATTCTATTTAGAAATATTTTTTCGTTTCTGTGCGATTCTCTGTGGAATTTCAATGTTGTGGTCTGAGTTGTCTGGGTGGGAGACAGTGTCTATATTATTAGTTGTATTCATTCTGCTGTCGACTGCTTGAGCGTTACGTGCTTTCAATAATTGTCGACGATTTTCTCTTTCCTGAGCAGTGCGGTCGTTTGCTGTGGCAAGATTCAATTTCCCAAATTCCTTGACTTTTGAAAAAGCAAGTTTCATCCATCTTTCAGCAATAAATTTGATTAGGACTGGGCGGTTACCTTGCAACCTTCCCAAGAGAAATGCATCCATGATGGTCAGATCCGCTATATCTAAATTGAATTCTGCAAAAATCTCGTTAATAACCGCAATTAACTGTTTATTGATGTCATCTGTGTCTTCAAGCCTAAAGAGAACAATGTTTTTGGCTCTTAATGCTTTGTTTTGAAGAGTCACATTGTTCTCCATAATATTTATTCTTCCTTCGTGAGCATCAACTTTCTTGCTAATTGATTCGAGGTAATTATTCGACACTTGAATCTTATTAGATAGGTCTGTGTGTGGAGAAGATAATTTATCTGAGATATCATTGATTGATGTCAACAACTGCTCCCATCTTTTTTTATCATCATCACTTGTAGACATTGTGATTATTTAAGATGTCCCAACGCAGATAAATAAACTCTTACAAAATGAACACTATCAACAAACTGCAGTTCATAAACCACTTTAAAAATTATGAAATTTTATCCCAGAACTAGCACACAACATAGATATAAACAAAACTGTCAATAAAATAGTCACTCATCGCACAGAAAATCCGAATTAAGATAAAACACAGAACGGATCAACAGTTTAAAAAAGAAAAAACAAACTTTACATGTAAAAAACAGATCTGCACATACAGAAGAGCAACAAAAAAGTAATAGTGGGCTTTCTTTTTCTTTTCCGTATATTAAACTTCGTTCGAATGCAAAATTAAATAAAAGTTTAAAATGTTATATCATTACTCATTACCGAGAGCACAAAGTAAACACGACCGTTTTTGTCAACAGTTTAGTCGAGACTCTACGTAATCTCTATACCTATAAATATTTGAAGTTGTAGCACAAAAAAGTTTGTTAAATTATGTTTCAATATTTTTAAATTTAATAAAAACGGGAATTTTTTATTTGACAAACTATTCATCTCCGAAGCCTTTTTCATATTTAGTAAGCGTTATTGTTTTCTTTTTAATAATTATTTTCAATTACCTAACCCTTGAATTATAAAAAAATTTTCCGTTTTATTCAAAATAAAATATTTTTAATTTTTTAAAATATAATATATTAAGTAAAAAGTTAGATAAATAATAAAATTTTAATTAAAAAAAATTTTTTACAGAAAATATCAATTTTGAACTTGAAATGATAAATTAAAAAATTAATTACAATTTTTTTCCGTTATATAAAAAAATATATATTAGGGGAGAGTCTCTAGTTGCGTGATATCTCCAGTTGTGAGACAGTCAATTTTTTTTAACATGCAATATTAAAAAGTTGATTAGTTTGTATAAAAACATTTCTTTCTGTATGAGAACACTGGATGAGATAATCGACTAAAAAGCGTTTTTTCAATAAATGCAAAGTCCTTTTTTCCAAGTTAATTAATTGGAAAAGGTAAATGTAATGCAGTTTCTTTTAGTGTTTTCCCTAAATTTTGCGATGCAATGTTGCATTGTTCCAATCTACGGTTGAAAATAATTTAATTTTCCTTTTTCAAAATAGCGCCAAATTGTAGGTGTGAGACACAGCATATCACCAGTTGTGTGACAGTCTCAACATACATTGGGGCAGCATAAAAAATACGACTTTGCAGGCATACTATTTAAATTTTAATTAATTAATTAATTTATTTATTTACTATTTTTTTCTAGTATTTTTGAGCATGTAAAGTAGAAAAAAGTCAATTGATTCAGAAGAAATGATATTTTAATGCTCTTGTTGAAGCTATTTAATTGTGTTTATTTGATAGTCATATTTTGGCGAATAAATATTATTATTTAGTATATAATAATATATATTATTAATATATTTAAATATTTCTACTAAACATAACGTTTTATATGAAACTTATTAAAGTTTAGCATTTTTTAATGAGTGTCTCACAACTGGAGACATTTTTTGTTGAAAAAGCGATGTGCTTGGAAAATGTATCGTAAAATTACTTGAGTTCATCGAAACACTATACTTTCATTTAATAAAAGTTGCGTATTTCTGTTACCTTTCGAACGGTGTATTTTATTTATAATTTCGTTTACCCGTTTACAATTTACGGGTCAAAAATAAAACCCGTCTCAAAACTGGAGACTCTCCCCTAGTTATTTTTGAAAAGATAAAATAGTTAAAAATAAATTATTAAATATACAATTCATTAAATTATAAAGGAATAATGTTAAAAGTTTAATAAATTAAAGAAATTAAATTTAAAAGGATTTTTTTTACAAAAACCCCAATATTGATTACAGTACATTTAACTTTCAAAACACTTTATGTTAAAATAACGCTGGAAGGCTTATTTTTTAAAATTAATTTTGCGCAACTCAGATTTGTATCTTTAAACGTATTTAAAACCTACCCATGACAAAAAATTCAGAAAATGTAAAAATGAATTTTTTTTTAGTTTTTGGAAAAAACAGGTGCCTTTCAGAAGAATCATCCATACGTATAATTAAATACATTATTAAAGCAAAAATTTAACTGTAAAAAAATTTAAACAGTTTGCAGTAGTGTTTTTTGTACATTTCTCTTGCATAATTAGATTCGCTTATATGTATATAATTTTATGCAAGAAAATGTACAGATTTTTTCACGGGTATTTTCAACTAGGTTTGATTATTAACATTCCTGTTAATGCCCCAGTAGCGAAGTATTTTTATAACATAAAGTTTATACTTAGAATCCGGAATAAATTAAATCTTATAATAGTAATAACCCATATGAAGACTTTCCTATTAGTTACAAATTAATTTTGTATTTCATTCTTATACATATCAATAAATTGCCTTGGGAAAGAATATTTGAAGTCTTTCGTATAAGACAATTCTACACTTTCGAAACTGAACATCTGAATATATTTATATTAATCTAATGTTGTAATTTTTTTCTTACAAAGATTTGAAAGTTTGTGCTTATTTTAACTTTTTGAAAAGTATTTGTTGTAACATTTAAATTAAAAATTCAGTAAAGTCTCAGTGTTTTACTCTAGATGTTGTTAATGTTAGTATGTCCATAAAATAAATCAACAATTGCTTTCTTAATTCTAAATTTTTCATGTCTATCAGAGATCGAAAAGAGTTATTTGATGCAAAAAGAAGCTTCAGTTCACTGTATTAAAGGTTATTTTTATGATTTTCAAATTCTTTGCTCTTTTAAATTTATTATTAACAAACGCTTTAAAGCATCAATAAAAAGATACTAAATTTAATGTCAAGATGTATATGAAGTTAGAGAAGTAATGTTCACTAAAACAATGTGCAGAATTTCTTAAACGATGTCTCAAAAACTTTCTAATTATACATATCATGCAAAAAAATGGAAAGTCGTTATAATAATGTGTTATTACAATCACTAAATATTTATAAAATTAACTTGTCGATTTCTTGTAGGAAATTAATAATTTAATTTGTTTTAAAAAAATATTATATAGATTTATCATATTTCAATAAATATAATTTCCAATGTAGAATAATACATTGAAGTATATATTTTTTAAGTAAATACAATACTTGAAAAATGTTTAGTGTTAATAATATTTAGAAACAATACACATACATTTTTGCAAATTCTTTGTTTTTCATATTACACTAATGTAAACTATAATAAGAGTATTGATTAACGGTGAATACCACATACATTGTGTAATCACTAATGTTGTATCGAAATTTTTTTACTTTGAAATATTTAAAAGTATTCTAAGAATGTAAACAATCTTTGTATGAACATTGCATTGATGGTTGGCAATGGTATAAAAAAGCATTATTAAGCAATTGTGACTTAAGATTCTTTATACGAAAATTATATTGAAGGTCGATAATGGTAAAGAAAATCATTATTAAGCAGTTGTGATTTTAGCCATATTATAAATACTCTTGTCTGTTAATATTCGCGGTTGCGGTTAGAAAAGCAGAAACACTCAACTGCTTTTTTAAAAAATGTAATATTATATATAATAATAAAAAATACGCTAAATGTAGTCTTCAGCTGGCCCTATACTTTTTGAGGACACACACGGCATATTTTTCTTTACATGTTTTAAATTTTGATACATAAAATTCTTAATATTTTGATGATTTAATTATTTGATTATAAATTTTTAATTTAAAAAATTATAAGTTATATAATCGTATAAAGCAGGAAAGGTAAAAATTTATTACTTTAAAATTAACATTTATACTGCCAAACAATTTCGAATATTAAAAGAGTATCGTGAGTTTTAAAAAGTTTAGAAATAAAGAAATAAACGATCAATGTATTTAGAGTTTTGTATAAAAACATTATTAATAATAGAAACAATGAAAGAATTTGGAAAAATTATTGTGGCTTCTAACTAAAACTATTTCAGACATATATGTATCACAGAATGTTCTGTCGAAAATCTTGTCATGTTAAGATGTATAAAAGAGTTCTATAAAACATCACTATTAAATTCTATTATTATATAATAAGTCATGCTTTTGTTTCCGACAAAAGTACTTGGCAACTTCATAATTACTATACTGAAGGTAATCGCATTGTTTAAATATATATGATCTTATATAATAAGAGACAGAAAACCCCAAGTCTCTCAATAACTTTTGAGACTTTTAAACAAATTCCACATAAAATATTGCACAAATGTAAATTAGTTTATTTATAAAATGCTTTCTTCATAAATACTTAATACATATGTAACAAGCGTGTGCACTTTATTCAATTTATGTATGTTAGTATTAAAGTAAAGAAGTATATCTACCTGTTTCTTACACTTATCTACATAATCCTTTAATCTGTATACAATTTTAGTTTCAATTTAAAAATGTAATTTTATGTTTTAAAAGTTTCTGCTTGAGTTATAATTAAAAAGCTGTTCAATGCAATTAGATATATTTTAATTAACAAGTGTAATAAAGCTACGTTAAAAGTTAAAACACATATTATATTATTGATAATTATTTTACTACCACTAAATATATACGTACACTCTAAATCTGAATCAGTGAAAATTT
The DNA here is from genome assembly GCA_032873175.1 of Leptopilina drosophilae. Lineage (NCBI taxonomy): Eukaryota > Metazoa > Arthropoda > Insecta > Hymenoptera > Figitidae > Leptopilina > Leptopilina drosophilae. The sequence continues at coordinate 39,346,943 of CM065483.1, forward strand.
CACTGATTTTAAATCAGTGGCCCAGCTTTCTTTAATTCATCAGTAGAATTTCACTGAGAATCAGTAAAAACTACTGATTCTCAGTGAAATTCTACTGATGAATTAAAGAAAACTGGGCCACTGATTTGAAATCAGTCAAAATTTTCACTGATTCAGATTTAGAGTGTATGCTGTAATGTATGTATGAATGATGAAATCAAAACTCGAAAAAGTTCAAGATTTCTGTAAGTACATTATATTTGTGTTCCAATCAGGTTTGGAAACCACGAAAATTTGAAAAATTAATAAAATAAAATAATGAAGCTGAACCTGTGAGCACTACGAAATGGGATAACTTTAGGAAAACTTTAAGATGTCTAGGTCCGTTAAAAGGACGTCAAAAAGATATCTTTTAACCATGTATCAGTGATAACCAGGAGGTTTCTAGTTTCTTGGCCAACAATTATTGTAGGCCAGTCGTTGAGTCGAAAAAGTGCAAACAGCGAAGTCTGAATGGTTTCTTGTAGTTTGGGGGCTCTACACAAGAGCCTCACAGTTTTATCTCGATTATCAGTTGAGGTAAATAGTGTAAGCAATCGTGAAAGTTTGAAAAACGTGGATTTTCCATTACCGACGCTTCGTGTTACATTTTAGAGGAAAAAGTTGTTTTTGAAAGTAGTGGAGCTTAGAAATAGCTTTCAGATGACTTGTCGTACGTTAAAAGCGGTTAATTAGTTTAGATACAAATGAATTAAAACCATTAAAAATAGCACTTTTTTAATTGTTTAATAACTTTGTTAATAATTCGACGCCTCCCGTTCATATAATGCTTATTGAAAAACGAATGCAAGATGATACTTATTTACTTTTCGGTGCAAGACAATGCTTCTTCGATTTTCCGTGCAATAAAATGCTTTTCCATAACGCGGTGCAAAAAAGGACACTTTTTTGCACCTTGATATGAAAAATATCGTTCGTAACTTGTGCTAGCAGTTGACAATTTTTGAAGAGCACTTTTTTTGGAAAAAAAGTACTCATTTAAAAATTGGCAACTGCTAACACAAGTTACGAAATATACTAATTCAAAATTGTGTGCAAAACAATTGCCACTGACAGAACAATAAATGTAACCTAAATCTTCCTATTAATATTAAATTGCAATTAAATATCTGAGAATTTTAGTACGTGTTTATTGTTATAAGAAACTTTAAACACGGATCCTATCACACGTATTAATAAATATTTTTTAGGCAATTGCAATTATAAATTATACTGAATTAAAAATTTTATAAAATTCATAGAATAAGCTAATTTCAGGATGTACATTTTCGCATAGAATTTGGAATAAGCATTTTATTGCACGGAAAATCGAATAAGCATTGTCTTGCACCAAAAAGTGAATAAGAATCATCTTGCATTTGTTTTTCAATAAGCATTATATGAACGGGAGGCGTCGAATTATCAAATTTGTTTATAACTCACCAAGAATATTCTTTTTGTGAAGCTGAATAAATCACAAAAAAATTCAACTTGATCGGATAAATAGTTTATGCATAATTCCAATTGTTAACTAAAATCATGTAATTTTTTAATGAAATTTCCACACTTTTGGACATGCGAATTTTAATTTTATTTCTTTTGAAGTAAACTTAAGAACTCAAACTTTCATCTCACTAAAATGAAAATTTGATTTTTTTAATTTAAGTGCATAATAGGCGGAAATTTACCACTGGCATTGTACCGCGCCTGTACAGACGTCGGTAAGACTGTACTGACATTCGTCCGCGAGACAACCAAATTGGTACAGGCATTCTACTGGAACATGACAATGTGTTGTAGTGGCTGCGCGTCCGACTCGGTACAGATTTGATGCCGCGGAACAACCGGCGTTGTACCGGCATTTGTCCGTCTGGCAACCGCCGCGTGCCAAATATTGTTTCAAAAGACGACTCGCTTGAGCGGACCGGCGTTCTACTGGCATTCATCCATCTAGCCAGACTAATTTATATTTTCTATTGAAAAATAAAATAAAAAAGTATTTAATTAACTATGCAGGGTGCATGTTAATTAATATTTATTTATAGATCACTTTCAGCATTTTTAACACATTCTACATTTTTTTACACATTAAAATTCTAAACGCCCGCAAGTGGGATACGGAGCCCAAGCTATTCCTAATCTAAGCACCGAAGTCTAATGCGCTAACCACTACGCTATTCGCTCGCATGCGGATGTGAGCATACACCCTAAAACAATTAATCTTGATTTGATGTGAATTTCTCAAACTGAATGCATATTTTCCTCTTATATATCGTCGCTTGGGGGCAGCAACATGCCGACTCAGCTAAACGGTAAAAAAGATGCCGTTTCAAAAAGAAAAGTGAAAAACATGCCATTTCGCGAAAGCGCTGAGAAACATACCTTCTTCAAACGAACGGTGAAAAACATGCCTTTTCAACCGTTAATATTAAATATAATATTAAATAAATAAATAATTAATATTAGTGCTGCCCACGAGACGAGACGATACCATGCAAAATCTCGGTCTCGTCTCGGTTTTTACATGCAAAGTCTCGTCTCGTGGGCAGCACTAGTTAATATAATAATATTAATAATTACAAATTAATCAATTAATTAAATTCATTAATTAATCATTAATTGTTTATAATAAATATAATATTATTAATTATTTATAATTAATATAATATTATTAATATAATATGAATATTAAATATTAAATATTAACGGTTGAAAAAGCATGTTCTTCACCGTTCGTTTGAAGAAGGTATGTTTCTCAGCGCTTTCGCGAAATGGCATGTTTTTCACTTTTCTTTTTGAAACGGCATCTTTTTCACCGTTTAGCTGAGTCGGCATGTTGCTGCCCCCAAGCGACGATATGGCATCAAAAGTAATATACTTTGCTTTATAGGATTTTCATCTCCAATATTATTTGCTAATTATGGTTATGAGATAATAAAGAAAATATATTTTTATGCACTGAATTAAGCGTTTTTAAATAAATAAATATAATTAGTTATTAATAATTATTTACTTACATTAATTAATGTATTTCTCCCCTTGTTTATTTAATTTAAATGTTTTTGACGTTTGAACTTCGAAAAATTGTTTTGTTTTATTACACAGGCCGACAAGATTTACTTTCCAAGGATCAGACAATACTTTTCCGAAGGATTTCGACGTGCGGAATCCGAATCCGACCTCAAAAAGGGCCCATCACGTCAGGTTTTCGAGATATTTTAACCTAAAAGTGCAAAAAACCCGTTTTTAGTTATATTTGATGTCATGTAACACCAAGAGATAATTTTTTTCTCTAAAAAAAATCTTGCTACTAAAAGTGCTGCTCTTCCCCTTTAATATCCATTTTGAAATTTTCAAAAATCTTCATTTTTCTTTGAGTAATCGTTCATTGAATTTTCTGAGTTTGGCGAATTCTTCAAAAACTGAGTAGAAACAAAGAAATTTTGATAATAAAGCAAAATTTAACTACAAACATCTAAATTTTAAATAGTTCTGAAGATTTTCAATATAACTAAATGCGAATTCGATATCAGATTGACAGAATTAAAAATGGCCTATAGAATATGGCAGACGATTTATTAAAAATTGATTATATTTCCCTAAAATATTCCATTTTTAATTCTGTCAATCTGATATCGAATTCGCATTTAGTTATATTGAAACTCTTCAGAACTATTTAAAATTTAGATGTTTGTAGTTAAATTTTGCTTTATTATCAAAATTTCTTTGTTTCTACTCAGTTTTTGAAGAATTCGCCAAACTCAGAAAATTCAATGAACGATTACTCAGAGAAAAATAAAGATTTTTGAAAATTTCAAAATGGATATTAAAGGGGAAGAGTAGCAATTTTAGTAGCAAGATTGACCTTTAAGAAAAAAAAATTATCTTGTGATGTTACATGACATCAAATATAAATAAAAACAGTTTTTTACACATTTAGGTTAAAATATCTCGAAAACCTAACGTGATGGGTCCTTTTTGAGGTCGGATTCGGATTCAGCACGTCGAAATCTTTCGGAAAAGTATTGTCTGATTCTTGGAAAGTAAATTGAATCAAATTTTGTTGGCCTGTGTTATTAACCACCAAAGAATAAAAATAATATACATTCAAGTTAAATACTTTTGTTCTGAGAGGAAAACGTGAGA